>CALNXK010000035.1:727500-785000 GCA_942486035.1 Porites lobata
TGCTAAAATTCCACACTGTAAATGGTTCTATTGACTTAGCGTACAAACGTTCACGAGAACCTAAGCCATTGTCCCAAAAGAGCAAAAACATTGCAACATTACAAGAGTGTCCAGTAAAGTCTCAGGAAATGAGGGAGGCGGGGCTCAGGCCGGTATATGGCCACACATAGAGAGAGGTCATGGTTTTTGGCACTCTAGTTTGGATCAAGACAATCAGGGTATATGACAGACCCTTCCACTGTTTCCTCATGATATGTCAAAAACGAGCAAAGATACAGCCTGCAACTTTCGGAAAGTTTACAGACAAGTATCTTGTTTTGTCCTATATGGCGGGGACACAAATCCCCCCCCCCCTCCCCCCTCTGAATAAAAAGGCCGGAAAAATGTTACGCCCGCATGCTTGGTAGGCGCAAAAGGCGGAGGGGAGGGAGTGGAAAACGAAAAAGCAGAAGGGTAAAGGGTGAGGGCCCTTTCCTCTCTCCTCGGTTCCCTCTCCGTTTCTCTCTTCCTTCCCTACCCCTAGGGTTAAGGGATTTGTTCCCCTTCACTCGGAAATAATCTCTTGCGTGAGGAGGAGACAAGGCACTAAACCAAAGCTTTTTGTCTTTGCAGGGTTGTCACGGTTTGGACTTTTTGTTCTGACGAGATAAAAAAAAAAATAGTAAAACAACAAACAAACAAATAAACAAAAAGTTCTCCTTTATTATTTCAAAGGTAGATTTACTAGGTTGGAGTTGACATACGATAATTCCCAGCATTTCCGACAGTGCGGATTTTTTCTGGAGTGGAATATTTTGAAACCATCTTTTTCAAGCCATTTAACTATATCATAAGATTGTCTAAGAGCTTCGGTAGTGTTTGATATGTGATATTCGACATTCAACTGTCTCACGTGACTTTTCAGAGTTCCATCCTTTAGCATATGACGTAAGCACTTCCATTCATCAGACTCGATGTCCATTTTCAAAATGTCAATTTCTCCCTGTCGAAAAAAAGGGTAGTAAAGATCGAAGAAGAATTCATTCTTACAAGCAGCAATGTATTTCGGTGACAAATTCTCCGATCAAATAACAAGAGCTATCCCTGAAGAGCTACGACTACAAAACTGGGATAACCATTTATTTTTTGAGTAAAAGGGACAAAGATGCGTGAAATAACAGGTTATTAAAATTAAACACATTTTTTATTTTTCTCCAAACTGAACGAGCTTCTTGTTGTTGTAAATGATTCCTTTCAAATAAAAAAGTATTTTTGAGAAAAATGAGGCCAACAAGTTCGCAGATAGCTTGAGAAAACAGCCAACATTTCGCGGGGCGCCACCACTTCCCCGCAAAATGACGTCTGAGAAACGAGCGCAGAAATTCTATACTGATGACGTGTCACTACCCAGATCTGGGTAGGGCTTCTGATCGGTAGAAGTAAATTTCACTAGCAGCACGACCAATCAGCAGGCTCGATTACCAGCCGCTGTTCGGGAAAATGAGCCCTCGGGAGGATCAAAGACCGGACCCGGGAGACGGCGGAAATCGAGCCTACCAGTCAGAAGCACTACTTAGATCTGGGTAGTGAAGCGTCATCAGAATGGAATTGCTGCGCTTGTTCCTCGGAGGTCAATGTCTGCTGATTTCTCAGGCTAGTCCGTAATTGAGACTAAGATTTATTCTAGTGGCCTTAGCAGAGCTCCAAAAAGCTGGTAAAAATTATCCAACTGGTCGGTAAAGGTTTACTGAAAATTGCAGCTGTTCTGGTCTTACGGAAAGCCGAATCAGATCCTCAGGTTCGTGCATTCATAAGGAGAAGTAACAAATCGTAGTGGGCGGATTATACGAATCAGTTTTTTCCATAAGGTAGGAAGAGCTCTAGTGAACTTGAGCAAATCACGGACTAGAAGTCGTTTCCGGAACGTTTGTGACTCTTGTATGACCTTTATTTTTAAAAAGCGACTTCAGCGCTGAAGAATTAAGGCGATTTCGCCCCCTACAACCGTATTACAGATGCTCCCCAGCACACTACTACAGGGAACTTTTTCTCCACCTACGGGGGCCCAGACCAAGGGTGGCGATGGTGATTTCTTCCCCTAAAAGCATCAAAGATGCTCCCACACTACTTTAAAAGATGCCCCTCGCCCCTGCCCCGGTAAAGGCGCGGGCCCAAGGGCTGGCAGTGTGAGATGATCGTCCAGTTTTAATTGCACCCATAAGTGTCAGAAAATAGTTGCATTTGCTGATTAAGCGATCCTAAAATGAAAGCGAGATTGAAGAAATTGAATTACCTTGAAATGTCCGAGTTCAAGCATGATAGTCCTAAATGTTCTTGTTTTCCATTTCATTTTATCAAACTTGTGCCATGGCCGAGGATGTCGAGGTCTCTCTTGATCAACGTCGGACAGACCAAGGTTGTAAAACATCACTCCGGGGCTATGTCTGTGGTCTTCTTTATCCATTGTAGGATCAAACGAGAACACGTTACAACCGTACCTCGCCATCTTTTCATCAAACGAAAAGTCATTACCAATCCTATAAGAAGCAGTAAATAATGCAGTAAAATTGGAAAGTAATGCGTGAGGAATTAACGGATTCATTATCGTAAAACAAATAAAGAAGCCTTGACTGTGCTTGGTTCTGTTGTAAAGCAGCTTCGGAAGCGGCTACAGCGGAACTCAAGAATTAAGACGTGGACGAGTGTTTCTCCCAACTTCTTTCGTGCTGTAGCCGCTCCTAATGGTTTTACAACAGAACAGAGCACAGTCAAGGGTTTTTTATTTGTTAATTAGAAGCAATATAAGCGCCGCATTGTTGCTGCAGCCAGTTGACGCTAATTCGGGGGTGGCGATAATTTGGCGCCGGCCGTCTTTGGAGCACTAGATGTGGTAGTTGATATAGCGTTTACTTTCTTGACTTTGAATTCGTTTGGTTCTTGAACTAGGATGCAACTGGACAAAATTGAGAGGGGAAAATGTGGAAAACAACAGGCCATTTCTGAGTTTGAAAAACTCTCACTTTTAAGACGAGGCTAAATGCAAACCTTTTTTGTGAAAGCATGAAAATTAAGAGTAATTTTCATATCAATCGCGCGCTTCTCACTTAGCCTCGCTTTAAAAAAAGAGGCTCGGGACAACTCGAAACGGCCAAAAATCACTAACCCAAATGAGTAAACAACACATGATCCCGGATTTAGCTGAACTTGCTCGTCAAAACAGACGTACCACATGCCATCGGGGCCAAAAGAACCGGCGGCCCGACTAGGCATTTTTGTCAGTCCCCCTATGCGACGTAGATCGGAGCATACCGTCCCCGGAGTTGAAATACTCTTTATAACTCTTTCTCTTTCTTGCCCAGTGGACGATTCCTCGGAAGGGCTGGTGTCTAATGGCGTGACGTTTGTGTTGTAGATCGTAACAACCATGGTCACCACAATTATACTACCCACAATCCATAGAGGTCGTTGATTCATTCTGCAGCGGTAATTACAAACATACATCAAAATGAACTCGTGCAATGTTGTTGGCCTTTGAGCATGAATAATTTATTTTATTTCTCGCAAATTGCATTCGAAATCACATGATAGCCTATATTAACAGGGAGCTTTAGCATCGACGACGGCAACGGCAGCGAAAACGTCACTTTAAAAATGAATTCGCGTTTTCAAACTTTATCGCTTTTATTCCAATTTGCTGAAAATGGCAAATGTAGGCGAATTTGGAGTTGATCTCTTGAGGAGCGTACTCACTTTTAGAGAGAGAAAAAGAAATGCGTCGTCGCTTGTTTACGTCCTCCATAAAACTTGAATTAGGCTTTTTCACGTCGTAGTCGTGCAAGGACGGTAAATAAATGTACAAAAAAGCGTGATGCACGTGCAAAGTTGTTGTTTTGCGTAATAAACCTATTGCTTTTTTGACGTCTTTGTTGCCGTCGCCGTCGTCGTTGCTAAAGCTCCCTAATAGCGGAACTCCACACGCGCCCGAAGCTCGCGTAAGCGGAGCCCTGGTTGTCTATCCATCCGAGAAATTTTGGTAGTCATGTGACCGTAAGTCTGTCCGTCCGTCGGCACCACAGGGAAACCAATGTGAAGTCTCTCACACTTTCTAGCTACTGTCAGAGACTGCAATCTTATATTGCACATCGGTGTTGTGGTCAATTGTCAGCTGTCAAAACAGGGTATCCGCGGACCAGTATAACAGGACAGGTTATGGGCTCCTGCATAGGACTTTATCTTGGGTTCAGATGTCGACTCTTCGAGGTTACGGGCCTTTTATTGAGTTATCCGCTGATAATTTACTAGCTTTCAACTGATCGTAGGCTCAACTCCAAGCGGATATTTTTGAAATGGTTTCAAGTTTATTGTTTGAAGTAATTACAAATTTATCAACGGGAGCTTCGTCTTCAGCCTTGGCTAAATCTAGCTATTATCATCCTACCATGACATTTTAGCATTTACCAAATCAGAGTCTCTAGGCGCTCTGGGTGCAGTGATTGTTCGGGGCGGCGCTTATTCGATTGCGGGCTCTAATTTTCTTGCATCACAACTTAACACTGAGCTCCATTGCTATTTGTTCCTAAGGCGGCGTTTTGTAATTTTACTTGTTTAGAATTTGTATTTTATAGCCTTCAGTTTTCAAGGTTAAACTGGAGTTATTCTTCTTGTCACTGAAATCTTGCAGTAGAGGATTTAATATTTTCTCATGACTAGCTATTGTATGTGGTCGGGACTTTTAGGTAGCATGTTGTTTTTCTAACTGACTCGGTACTGACTCAGCTGATGGCAAAAGGTTGCATTATACACTCTGTCTTGAATACCTCGACAAAAATTAAAGTAAATTCGATTTCTCAGCCACAGACTTTGCAAAAACCGCATTGTTATAATCATTTTATAGAATTCCTATACTAGCTATTGTAAACCTGGTATCCTCATTCAGTTCATGACTCAGCTCCTAATCAGGTTCCTAAGATGGGTCTTCACTTAGGTTCCCAACTCGAAAAATTGCACCCTTCTTGCATGGTTTAGTTTTTTTCTTAACTGTAGAGGACTTGTTATTGTTGTTTTTGCCAGCTATCTATATCCATATACGAAAATAATGGCTTTTATTGACCATGATTAAAAACAGGATGTGCGTCATATGTTGTTGTTGTTATTGTTATTGTTGGTATACTCTATAGTTCGCAGCAACAGGATAGTTCGTACCATAACTATTGATTTGTTACATGATTTATAGCAATTTTCTGGTTAGCGATAAGAGTTTCTTATGTCTTTACATTTTCGCTGTTTCGCAATATGCCCGATCGTCGGCAGGATGAAAAGACCTGGTCTTTTATTCCGATCATTTGATTGGCGAAGCAGGGACCCACCCTAATGATTATAAAATAAAACTCTAAATCAGAGTAAAAGATAATTACCTTTGTCTCGAAATTGTCAAAAACAACATTAAGATTTGGTCATAGCTGTTTGTAAGAGATAAGGCTATTACCTGTTTTTGGTTGTTTCAAAATCAGAGTAAAATGGCAACATTTTCAAGACTCGAAAAGATAAGCGAGGAACTATCAGAAAAAGAGGTTGAGAGGTTCTGTGATGGAGTTCATGAACTGAGCCTTTGTGACATCCAGATTGCGACTGAAGGATATTCTATGAGCGAAAACCAAAAGACAGAGGAAAAAGACCAGCCTCTAAGCAGTGATGGAAATCCCAACGATGTGAAACAAAACTGGAGCAATCCACAACAAGAGCACCATTCTAGTACCGACGATAGCCTAATTCACTCTCACCCTTCACAGCGCCGAAGGAAGATCAGTGTCGTTGAAGCAAGTGATGCAGTCTTTGCTGAACGAAGAAACATCAGAGTTTTCCATAAGAAATTTGGAGAAAGTATGCTGTCTGAAAATTCGAGGATTTTCAACAAAAAATTATAGAATTTTTTAACTGTATATATGATTTCGCTCTGATATTTGTTACAGTAACACTCACTGTTTGCCGTAAAGAATAAACAACCTTATATGAATTTAGAGGAAATCATTGTTTTAAGATCCAACAGTGTTGGACCAAGAAGTGTTTTATAGCCATTTCATTATTTGTCCCTTGTGCCTGAATTAACAGTGTATCCAAAGCTGTTGAGATTTTTAAAATATCATAAAAATTCTGTAGCGAGCGGCGAAGACACGTGAGTCACGTGCACGAACTGAGGATTGCGGATTTTCATTGATTTTCAATGATTGCTGGTAACTGTCAACTGAGAAAACTAAGGCCTTTTTAACTATCCTACGAAAAAACTATTTTCTGCTAGTCGATCATAGCAAAGGTCATGTCAGGAATCTTTTCCAAGTCAAGCCTGAATTTTTTTCAGGTTGTTTTTCCGCATAGGTTGTTTTTGCTTCTGCGAAGATCAGGTTTGAAAATTGCCGACAATTTTTCTGTAGAATGTCCGAAATCAATTAATACGCGACTCGCCCATTCGAGTTTTTAGTCAAGAATGTGTTTTAAACAGTCAGCCGAGAACAGTACGGCATTTCTACTATCCTCCTGAAAAAAGTATTTTCCCAGTTGGTCTGGGAGAATTCTTCAATGATAGTGAAATGGCAGGTGTACAAAACACGCGTGCGTGACGCGCGAGATCAGTTGCGCGCGTGTCTAACCGACTGGTATTCTAGCTAAAGCAGGATTCCGAATAATATACTGCACGCTGGATTTATCATAATTGATACAATGGCTGTATTCTTTATTGCATCCCTGAAATGACTAAAATATATCTTCTCTCACATGAGAAAAAAAACCCTAGTTGTACGTCACATCAGGTTGTAGACAAGACAAACAGAATACTGAAGGTGCTTTTAACTGGGGGTGGCTAATGTGCGAGCCTGTGAGCGGGAGCCTCTTCTGACAAGCCGGAGCCATTTTTTGCTATCCCTAAGAGTTTCCCACCGAAAACATCCAAATATGGACATAATGCCTTTTTATGGTCTTGATTAATCCGGTCTATATAATGTGTTCTGCAAAGTGCAAACATTATAGAATCAGGGAAAGAGGGTGGTGAGTTTTCTCTTATTTTTAACAGTTTATAGTTGTGTGCTTTTAAAAAGTAAATTACGCAATGCAAGCACTGACGAACGAACATTTTGCACATTTTGCTGTTGAATTATCAGATTTGAGAGATTTTAATCATGGCTTCAGCGCTCTAGTTGTTCTGTGCCGTGGTGACTGCTTAGCTAAGCTTTGACCATATACAGATACCCGCGTCGGGGATCGAAAATTGTAGAATTGAATTCTTGTCTTGTCACATTTTACTTCCTCAAATCCAACTTTCTGGAGGTTTTGAGCTAACACCTCAAAACTTCACCCTTGCAGTCCTTCCTTTTAGACGAATTAAAAAGTTTTGTTTTGCTCAAAAATTGTCCAGAAAGGCAAAACTTGCTCGAGGCTGCAAAAAGTTGCTCCACACGCCAAAAGTTGCTCAAGTTGCCGAGCACAATCGGGACAGGCCTTATTGCACATGATTGTGGTCATTTGACAGCTTTCAAAAGAGTTTATCCGCTGAAGGTACCCAGATGTTGACCCATCCAGGTTACTGTTCTTCTAAAGTTTCTGCTGAAACGTTTCTAGTTTTTAACTAATCGCAGTCTCAACTCTAAGTTGATTTTTTTTGCAATTGTTACAAGTTTATTTTTTGAAGTAAATTACGAATTTATCTACCGGGGAGCTTCACCTTTAGCTTAGCTAAATCTATACATTATCACCCATACCGCGTGGCATCTTAGAATTTACCAATTAACCTTTGGGCGCCCTTGAATTGTTTGATGTCTACATAGTCTGAAACTGACGTTTACAATTCACCCAATCCAGTGTACTGGAGTGCTAGGAACAGCGACATGCTGTCAAATCTTGAAAAAAGGAAAGGTTTAATAAGTAACGGCACACAGTTGGCAATGAAGTTTCCGCATTAGCGAGGTTAACTTTGTACAAGAATCTGTTGATTGGGCAAGAAACAATTGTCCGCTGTCCGTAAAATCGAGGTGTTCGCATTAAGCGAGTGTTCGTTAAGCTGGCTTTGACTGTATCATCTAACACAGAGGTCTATTGCTATTTGTTCCTAAGGCGGCGTTTTGTAATTTTACTTCTTAGAATTGGTATTTTTCAGCCGTCAGTTTTCTAGGTTAGAAGTTATTCTTGTTGTCGATCATTGAAATCTTGCAGGAGGGGATTATTTTCTATTGCACGTGATAGGGATTTTTAGTTAGCTTGTCGCACTTACTGAGTCAGTTAGGAGAAAGGTAGCATTACACGCTGTCTTGTATACCTCAACAATAATTAAGTAACCGGCTTCGATTTTTTAGCCAAAGACTTTGCAAAAACGTTATTATTATAATCATTGTTTAGAATCCTGTCTTTTATTCCTATAGCTATTGTGGACTGGTATCTTCATCCAGTTCCTAATCAGGTCCCTATTAAACTTGGGTCTTACAGTACCCAACTCGATAAATTGGACCTTTTTTGCACGGTTTAGTGTTATTTAGTATTGTTGTTTTTGCCAGCTATCTATATCTGTATACGAAAATGGCTTTTATTGACTAAGCTTAAAAACATGACGTGCGTCATATATTGTTGTTGTTGTTGTTATTGTTGTTGACGAATTCTAGTTCGCAGCAACTCGATCGTTTAGTATTATTAATTGTTAAATGTACATATAGCAATTTTCTGGTTAGCGACAGATATATATCTCAGCAATAAACGTTTTTCTTGCCTTTACATTTATCTTGAACTCCGGTAAAAAAAAAACTAACCCGTGCACAATATTCCCGGTCTGAGAACTAATGAAAAGACCTGGTCATTTATTGCTGTCATCTGATTGGCGAGTCGGGGCCCGCCCTGGTCGGAATAAAAATAAAATTTCAACTCAAATTAAAAGACAAATACCTTTGCCGCGAAACTGCCAGGAAAAACTAACGTAGACTAGGATTCTGGACATAGCTGTTTGTAAGAGATAACGCTATTACTTTGTTTTAATTGTTTTAAAATCAGAGTAAAATGGCAACTTTTTCAATACTCGAAAAGATAAGCGAGGAACTACCAGAAAGAGCTGTGGAGAGCGTTTGCGAAGGAGCTGAAGCATTGAGCCTCTGTGACATCCAGATTGTGACTGAAGGATATTCTAAGATCGAAAACCAAAATGAGAAAGAGGAAAAAGACCAGCCTCTAAGCAGTGATGGAAATCCCGACGATGCGCAACAAAACTGGAGCACCCCACAACAAGAGCACCGTTCTAGTACCGACGGCAACCTAATCCACTCTGACGCTTTACAACGCCGAAGGAAGATCAGTGTTGTTGAATCAAGTGATGCCGTCTTTGCTGAAAGGAGAAACATTAGAGTTTTCCATAAGAAATTTGGCGAAAGTATGCTGTCTGAAAATTCGAGGATTTTCAACAAAAAATTATAGAATGTGTTTTTTGTATATGATTTCGCTCTGATCACTGTTGGCCATAAAGAATAAATAAACCGATATGAGTTTAGAGGAAATCATTGTTTTAAGATTGTTGGACCAAAAAGTGTTTTATAGCCATTTCATTATTTATCCCTTGCCTGAATTAACAGTGTATCCAAAGCCGTTGAGATTTTTAAAATATCATAAAAATTCTGTAGCGAGCGGCGAAGACACGTGAGTCACGTGCATGAACTGAGGATAGAGGATTTTCATTGATTTTCAATGATGGCTGGTAACTGTCAACTGAGAAAACTAAGGCCTTTTTTACTATCCTCCTGAAAAAACTATTTCCCCAGTCGGTCTGCTAGAAGTCTTCAAAGATAGTGGAATGGCAGGCGTATAAAACACGCGTGCGAGACGCGCGAGACCAGTGGGCGCTTGGCTACTTTTGCTGTTCTCTCGCGAGAAAAGAAAAATAAAGGGCCGGCTTGCACTCTAGCTAGAGTACGATTCAAAATAATATACTACACGGTTGGTGTGTCATGATTTATACAGTGGCTGTATTGTTCATTACATCAATGAAATGACTAGAAGATATCTTCTCTTCCATGAGAAAAAAAGCCTAGTTGCAACATCAAGTTGTAAACATTTTTTATCAAGACAAATAGAATACGGATACTTTGATCTGGCCTACTCCTTTCCTGGGCAGCAGCATTGAACCAGGAACCCCGAGGGATCGACTGACGTTCAATTCTTTTTAATCTCGGGTTTTGACTGCAGCCAAGAGAATATCTCTTCTCTGCTGAAAACCATACATTGTGATTTTTCTTCTGGTCACTGTCGCTCAGGCAGTAGTACTTATTTGATGCCTCTATTTAGCGATTTGTTGATAATTTTTATGTTTTGAGTCTTAATAGGTCCCGCTAGTAACTGTGGTCACAATGTGGTTCATCTCCTCCTAAATGTGTTTGTAAGGGATAAGGCTATTACTTGTTCAGTTTTTATTGTTTTAAAATCAGAGGTAAAATGGTAACTTCTTCAAGATTCGAAAAGATAAGCGGAGAACTACCAGAATAAGCGGTTGAGAGCATTTGTGATGGAGTTCAAGCATTGAGCCGCTGTGACATGCAGATTGATATACTCAGACGGATATCAGTTCTACGTGGGAAAACCAAAAGACAGAGGAAAAAGAACAGAGTCCGATCGGTGATGGTTATCCAATAATGCGAAGCAAAACTGGAGCAATCCACAACATGAGCACCATACTAGTAGGGACGCCAGCCTAACTCACTCTTATCTTTCACAGCCTCGAAAGAAGATCAGTGTTGTTGAGTCAAGTGATGCGGTCTATGCTGAGCGGAGAAGAATCATAGTTTTTCATAAGAAATTTGGCGAAAGTATACTCTCTGAAAATCAAGGGTTTTCATTAAAAATCTATAAAAGATTTTTTGTATATATTTTCGCTAAAGCTTGTTAGTAACATTGTTGGCCATAAAAAATAAATAACCTAAAATGAATTTACGAAAAATTACTCCGCTAGCTTTGAAGATTAAATTGAAATATATGAAATGAGCCATATTTGAACTGGGGATAAAGATATGAAAGACAGTGAAAATGATCTTCCCAGAGAAATAAACAACCTAAGCGGTTGAAAAATAACTTGAAAACAATTTTATTCAGGCCAAAATTTCCGCCACGGCATGCAGGGTTCCGCGGTATATTACGAACTCACGATGACTTGCTTGCCAGTTGACTTGATTAGCTCAATGGATAAAGCGATGTATCCGGTCATAGCAAAGGTCATCGGTCAGGGATCGTTTGCAGGTGTAGCCTGAACTTTTTTCAGGTTGTTTTTCTACTTTGGTTGTTTATTCTTCTGCGAAGATCATGTTTGAAGATTGCCGACAATTTTTCAGTATAGAATGCCCGAAATCAAATTAATACGCGACTGGCCCGTTCGAGTTTTTTGGACAAATATGTGTTTTAAACAGTCTGTCGAGAAAGGTACGGCATTTCTACTATTCTCCTGAAAAAACTATTTTCCCAGTTGGTCTGGGAGAATTCTTCAATGATAGTGGAATAGCAGGTGTACAAAACACGCGTGCGTGACGCGCGAGACCAGTTGCGCGCGTGGCTACTGTTTCTTTTTTTCGCGCAAAACGAAAAAAAAAGGACCGGCTTGTATTCTAGCTAGAGCAGGATTCAAAATAATTTACTGTACGCTTGGCGGATCATACAAAGGCTGTATTCTTCATTGCATGCATCCCTGAAATGACTAGAAGATATCTTCTCTCACATGAGAGAAAAAAACCTAGTTGTACGTAGCATCAAGTTGTAGACAAGACAAACAGAATACTAAGAGCACCAAGGGTGCTTTTAACTGGGGGTGGCCCATGTGCGAGCCTGCGAGCCGGAGCCTCTTCGGTCGAGCCGGAGCCATTTTTTGCGAGCCCCTAGAGCTTCCCGCCAGAAACATCCAAATATGGACATAGTGCCTTTTTTTTGGTCTTGATTAATACGGTCTATACGTGTTCTGCAAAGTGAAAAGTGAAAGAGGGTGGTGAGTTTTCTCTTATTTTTAACAGTTTATAGTTGTGTGCTTTTAAAAAGTAAATTACGCAATGCAAGCACTGAAGAACTAAAATTTTGCACATTTTGCTATTGAATTATCAGATTTGAGAGACTTTAATCATGGCTTCACGCTCTAGTTGTTCTGTGCCGTGGCGACTGTCTAACTAAGCTTTGACCTTGTACAAATACCTGCGTCGCGGATCAAAAATTCTAGACTTGAATGCTTCTCTTGTCACATTTTACCTCCTCAAATCCAACTTTCTAGAGGTTTTGAGCTAACACTTCAAAACTTCGCCCTAGCAGTCCTTGCTTTTAGACGGATTAAAAAGATTTGTGTTGCTCAAAAATTGCTCAGGAAGGCAAAACTTGCTCGAGGTTGCTAAAACTGCACAGAGTTGCTCAAATTTGCCGAGCACAATTGGGCAAGCCTAACTGCACATCCATGACAGCTTTTAAAAGAGTATATCAGCTGTAGGGACCCAGATGTCGACCCATCGAGGTTACTGGTCTTTTCTGATTGAGTTTCTGCTGAAACGTTTCTAGTTTTCAACTGATTGCAGGCTCAAGTCCAAGTTGATTGTTTTGCAATGGTTAGAAGTTTATTGTTTGTCTATGAAGTAAATTACATATTCATCTACGGGAGCTTCACCTTTAGCCTTGGCTAAGTCTATACATTATCACCCATACCGTGACATTTTAGCATTTACCAATTAACCTTAAGGCGCGCTTGAATTGTTTGATGCCTACATAGTCTGAAACTGACGTTTACAATTCCAACTCAGTCCGGTGTACTGTAGTGCTAGAAACAGCGACATGCTGTCAAATCTTGAAAAAAGGTAAGGTTTAATAAGTAACGGTACACAGTTGGTAATGAAGTGTCCGCATTAGCGAGGTTAACTTTGTACAAGAATCTGTTGATTGGGCAAGAAACTGAATTGTCCGCTATCCGCACTAACGGGCTGTCCGCATTAAGCGGGTTGAACTTAGAAAAAATTTAAGGGCTTTCTCCAGGGACATAGCATTAGCGAGGCTAACTTTGCATAAGAATCTGCTGATTGGGCAAGAAACAATTGTCCGCTGTCCGTAAAAAGGAGGTGTCCGCACTAAAGCGAGTGTTCGTTGAGCGGGCTTTGACTGTATCATCTAACACAGAGCTCTATTCCTACTTATTCCTAAGGAGGCGTTTTGTAATTTTACTTCTTAGAATTGGTTTTTTTTAGCCGTCAGTTTTCTTGGTTAAAAGTTATTCTTCTTGTCAATCATTGAAATCTTGCAGGAGAAGATTATTTTCTATCACATGTGGTCGGGATTTTTAGGTAGCTTGTCGCAATTACTGACTCAGTACGGAGAAAGGTAGCATTACACGCTGTCTTGTATACCTCAACAATAATTAAGTAACCGGCTTCGATCTTTTAGCCAAAGACTTTGCAAAAACGGTATTATTATAATCATTGTTTAGAATCCTGTCTTTTATTCCTATGGCTATTGTAGACTGGTATCCCTTTTCAGTTCATAATGGAGCTCCCAATCAGGTCCCTAACTTGGGTCTTACGGTACACAACTCGAAAAATTGGACCTTTCTTGCACGGTTTAGTGTTTATCTATAGAGGCTTTGTCAGTATTGTTGTTTTTGCCAGCTATCTATATCTGTATACGAAAATGGCTTTTATTGACTAAGCTTAAAAACAGGACGTGCGTCATATATTGTTGTTGTTGTTACTGTTGTTGACATATTCTAGTTCGCAGCAACTCGATCGCACTGTAATTTTCAGGGAGTTATAATAACTCCTCTAGTGGGGCTAATTTAACTCCTTACAGTGGAGTTATTTTTCGTGGAGTTATTTTAACTCCAAAAAGGAGTTTAAAGAACTCTTTTTCAGGAGTAAAAGTGACCCCAGATATTGAGGAGTTAAAATAACCCCAAAAAAGGAGTTATCCTGTACCTAAAATTTTTACTCCACTTTCAGAGTTAAATTAATTCCAAAAAGAGTAAAAACAACCCCTGTAAGGAGTACAAGTAACCCCATTTCGGAGTAATTTTAACCGCCAAGACTGGGAGTAAAAAGAACTCTTTTTCAGGAGTAAAAATGACCCCAAATTCGGAGTTAAATTGGGAGTTAAAATAACCCCAAAAAAGGGGTTATCCTGTACCTAAAATTTTTACTCCATTTTTGGAGTTATAATAACTCCCTAAAAATTACGGTGCGTTTAGTACCATTAATTGTTAAATGTATATAATAATTTTCTGGTTAGCGACGGATATATACCTCAGCAATAAAAGTTTTTCTTGCCTTTACATTTATCTTGAACTCCGGTAAAAAAAAAAAAGAAACCCGTGCACAATATCCGCGGTCTGAGAACTAATGAGAAGACCTGGTCTTTTATTGCTGTCAAATGATTGGCCAGTCGGGGCCCGCCCTGGTCGGAATAAAAATAAAATTTCAACTCAGATTAAAAGACAAATACCTTCGCCGCGAAATTGCCAAGAACAACTAACGTAGACTAGGATTCTGGACATAGCTGTTTGCAAGAGAAAAGGCTATTACTTTGTCTTAATTGTTTTAAAATCAGAGTAAAATGGCAACTTTTTCAATACTCGAAAAGATAAGTGAGGAACTACCAGAAAGAGCTGTGGAGAGCGTTTGCGAAGGAGCTGAAGCATTGAGCCTCTGTGACATTCAGTTTGATACTGAAGGATATTCTAAGATCGAAAACCAAAATGAGAAAGATGAAAAAGACCAGCCTCTAAGCAGTGATGGAAATCCCAACGATACAAAACAAAACTGGAGCACTCCACAAAATGAGCACCATTCTAGTACCGACGGCAGCCTCACTCACTCACACCCTTCACAGCGCTTAAGGAAGATCAGTGTTGTTGAATCAAGTGATGCAGTCTTTGCTGAACGGAGAAACATTAGAGTTTTCCATAAGAAATTTGGTGAAAGTATGCTGTCTGAAAATTCGAAGATTTTCAACAAAAAATTATAGAATGTGTTAATTTGTATATGATTTTGCTCTGATATTTGTAAAGGTAGCACTGTTGGCCATAAAGAATAAATAACCTAATATGAATTTACTGGAAATTACTGTTTGAAGATTGCCGACAATTTTTCCGCAGAATGTCCGAAATCAATCAATAACGACTCTTCCATCCGAGTATTTTGGACCAAGAAGTGTTTTATAGCCATTTCATTATTATTTCCTTGCCTGAATTAACAGTGCACTCAAAGCTGTTGAGATGTTCGTTTAAAATATCATTCTTTAGGGGCGGCGAAGGCACGTGAGTCACGTGCATAAACTGAGGATAGAGCCGGGATTTTCATTGATTTTCAGTGATGGCTGGTAACTGTCAACTGAGAAAACTAAGGCCTGTTTTACTATCCTTCTGAAAAAAATATTTTCCCTGTCGGTCTGCGAGAAATCTTCAACGATAGTCAGTATGGCAGGCGTACAAAACACGCGTGCGAGACGCGCGAGGTTAGTTGTGTGCATGGTCCTCCATTTTTTCCTCTCGAGCGAAGAGGGAAATCTCAGGGTGCCTGTGGCTAACTCGTGGAGTTATTATTTTAGAAATGAAAGCTGATAATGAACTTGCAATTAGTCTACCGGTGTATTTTAAGTCTGTCAAAAATGAAAATATATGTTAAGAAAAAACAAAACCGGTAAAACGACCAAAAAAAGTTTCCTTTGTAGGGAGTCGAACCCCGGACCTTCAGTGGATGAGGTCGGCGCATTATCTATTGCTCCACGACAACTAAAACCTCATGAAATTCTGCTGGTGGACGCTGTTTGAAGCTGGTAGAGCGAGTTTATTTATGAAGAATTGAAAGATATATTTGAGGTTTTGTCGGTAAAAGCGGTACTTCAACTCATTTGAAGAACATATGGCCGACAAGCAAACGTAAAGCGATATTAAGTGTCTCGCAATAACCCTCGCGAAGTCTCTAGCTGACGGCAATCAATTACGATTCAAAAACAGTAAACATTTCCGCTTTTATTCAGCCGAAGAAATGTTTCATTTCAGAATGATGTTTTTTTAAAATCCATGAGATTGGGAGTCTTGTCGTGAGAAAAGTTAAAAAATCGTGGGACTCACGGCAGAATCGAGAGAATCGTGAGCTTGGACCAGCTTGAAGGGGACTCAAAGTGCAATTGCTGATCCCTTCGTCATGTTTATCGCCTGGACGAGTCAAAAAGCTTCAAAAGTGCATAAACGTCTGTCTCAAAGTTGGCCATAGTGCTAATTTGAAACATTAAAAGTCCCCATGTAAACAACTTGTATTCCTGTAAAAGGTACAAAATCATAACGAAGCTCTGGGCACAATGCACGTTCAGCACTTCTTGATCGCGGAACGGGAAAGATCGATCTACGACGGTAGTCGTTTTGATATCGGGCGCTTTCGTGCAGAGCCGACTAATTACGAACGGCGTCTAAACCTGGTGACACATTTGCATATCGGAGTGCCCACAATGACTCGTTCCTTACCCTACGCGTTATCCACGAGTTAAAAGGGGCCGACTTGTACTCTAGTAAGAGTAGGATTCAAAATGATATACTATACGCTTGGAATAACATGATTTATACAATGGCTGTATTGTTAATTGCATCCATGGGATGTGACTAAAGGACTGAACATCTCAGTTCTCTTGCATGAGAAAAATCCTAATTGTAACATTCAGATCTAAGTAGGCTTAGCTGCCGCATTGAGCTAAGAACTCCGAAGCATCGACTGACATTTGTTTTTTTCATATACAACATCTTTGGCTCGATCGGCTGTAAAACGTTAAACAAACATACCTGCGTACCCTTAAAAATCCTATTGGTCAATACATTAAAAGCTATACTGAGACTATGAAAGTCATGAAGGTACGTGGTCTTGACAGTAGAGCAGTGACGTATGTAATTCTAGCAGGAATGTTTGGTACTCGTTAACTTTTTTAGTTTATACCCTGATTGACCCCAAGGTCCTTTTCTTCCTGCCAGCCTTCCTGTCAGCCATCTTTCTGTGACTATGCCAGTTAGCTTAAAATACGTTTCTTACCTCATTCCATTTCTCCACTGGTGAGCTGAGTTCTTCAGCGCCACTAAATTGGCCCACTTGTGTTCGTGGCGGTTTATGTACTTGAAAAAGTACGTTTATTTAGACGAACGGAATAAACAATCAGAATACTTAATCTTTTGATTAGTGAATAGATTGGAACAAACTATTCATTTGAATAAATATATTCATCTCAATTGTTTAGTTCAGTTTATCCTATTGAAGGGCAATAACAAGCAAACAAGCTTTTAAAAATTCAGAAGCGTTAAGACTACACCCCTTCATTAACAGGTATTTCGCGCATCTGTTCGAAGTTGTCAAATTTGTTGCACCGTTTGTCTTAGAACCTGCGTCTTTTTGACAGGCTTTTGTTGTTGTTGTCCTTTGTTTTGTTTGTTTGTTTGTTTCAGAAGAAGGGGCATATAGAGGGAGTGCATGATCGTAGGCTTTCTAGACGATAACATTGTTATGATTGTTGCTTGGAACTATATTTTGTTAGCCTGCGTAGCTGGCAGTTTTGTTTGTCGAGCGCGCAAATGAGCGGCGAAGGCCGATTCGCAATTCCCTTTGAACGGCTCCCTAGAGAAGTATCTGAACTAAATTCTTAGCGACAAAACAAACCAAAGCCGTTTAAAAATACTTTTTAAAGACAATAAAAACTTTAAAAACCTGTTGCAAGACATTTCCATCTTGAAAAGGTAGACATTGCCAACAGTTTCAACGACCAATCAGACCAATGGATTCCGATCCAATGGAAAAATGGGCGTTAATAGGAGTTCGCCGCTTTTTTTCCAAGTAAAAATTGTAAGAAGCTTAAAAACGGAAAGAAACAAAGAAAGAAAGGAAAAGAAAAGAAAGAAGTCAAATAATTAAAAAACTTGCTAAGTTCGCGATTTCAGCCTGAATGGATAGAAATTGAGGAGGATTGAAATTGCGCCTGTCGATCAAATGTCATGAAATGTCTGTAAAATGTCTAATATCACGATGTCACCTAGCCTGCAAGAGCCTCCGGTTTTTTCGGCTCAAGTTTCTAGTTTTACCCTCCGAGAAAAACCTGCGGTTGAAACTAGAAACTTGAGCCGAAAAAACCGGATACTCTCGCAGGCTAGATGTCACCAGAATTTCAATAAATTTAAAATCACTTGAAGTGACTAGAAATAATCTAGATGTGAAAGACTGAAGCGTTAACTATTTTTGTATATTTCTTGGTCCTTAACGAAGAAAAAAACAGCAAGGAAACAAGAAAGAAAAGCTAACAGAATCATTACACTTGACGGTGAAAATGGCAAGAAGGTCGAATTATAACATTGATCTCAGAAAACTTCGCATATATAAAACAAAATCCCTGCCGAAACCACAAAGCGGCTCTAAATTAAAAACCTACCGACTCTCCGCAATGATTACTTCTTTGGCAGTTCAATTTAGCATCGAAGACAAGGACAATTTTGCTGTTTACGACAAAGATTATCAAAATGTTTGAACTCCACGCAAGCAATCCGCTGAATTATCAAGCGACAATCCCGCTAAAATTTCTCATAATTAGACATAATTATGCGAATGTTTAGACAATCAACCAATCAAAATCACTACCCGGTTTCCGGGTATTGACGTCACTGGACGGCATTAACGACCGGTCGATTCAGACGTTGCCGAGAAGAGAAAACGACTAAAAGCAATCGGACGAAATTCAGGCTACTTAAATCTATGACTGTAATTTCCTTTACAAAAAGGTTCATGGAACTTCTTAGCCTCTTAATCAATTGGTTACTCCCATTGGCTGTTTCAGGGTCACGTGGTAGGAACCAGGATTCATAATCGATTACGGCTAAATTTAACTGTATCCCCATAATAGCCCATATGCATAGATGACGTCAGACGTGCTTATTTTTATACCACCAAGGTTCGTTTGGGTACTAAATTCTTTGCATTTCCTCTGTTTGCCCGTGAAAATTCTTTATTCAACTTAACTGCACTGGGAACAGGCCATTTCCGAGTTCCAAAAACTCTCACTTTCAAAACTAGGCGAAATGTAAAACCTTTTTTTATGAAAATAAGTTTTATTTGCATGAGTATTGAAAATCATTTTCATAGCATTGGCTTCGCACTTAGCCTCGCTTTGAAACAGAGGCTTGAGACAAAAAGGATAGGCCTGGCGCTTACACCGTTGCTGTAATTTTTTCTTGCTTTGAGATTTTATACAACACGGGTGAACTTTCGAGCAGGTAATTAGAGATTTATTTGGTGTTTCTGTATTTGCTGGATGCACTGAGCCACAATGTTTCAAGGACTATCACGAAACGAAAAGAACATTCCCTGTCATTCCCTAAGAGCTTGACATAAACCAAGAGAAAATTACTGCACTCCTGACTATCTTTAGCTTCTTTCCTGCGTATAGTTACAAGCTTTTCCTCCCCTAGTTTCTCTTGCTCCACGACTTTGGAAATCATGTTCTCTCTTGGATTGGAGTCAGCCGCCTCAGGTATCCTAAAGATTTTGAGAGTTGAATATTTGCAACGTTTTGTTGTCGTATCCTTACATTTTTGTTTCTGGAAATTCTCTCTGAATGCCGTCATTAAAAGTTTTTCTTCTTTGCTAAAATCGGTTGTTCGGCCGGATTTAGAGACCATATTGAGTCACAACTTCCAACAGTGAATTAAATGTGCATACACACAACTCCAAAGACCACTATGCACAGACGATACATTTCCTTGTGAGACATTGTTTAGCCATTGAATGGTAAAAACACGGCTCAGTCAGGTTTTAATAATGTATTTCTAAGATGGTTTAACCGTTGCTTATCGAGACAACGTCTAAACAGCGGCATGGCCTTAAACACGGTTAACTTAGACTTCGTTTTAATAATCGGCCCATACGGTTTAAGGGCTTTTTCAGTCATTGCTCCTGTACTAAGGAACGATCTGCCTATTGATTAGATCGATCGATGATCATGATGTAAATAAGTTTGAATCAAAATTGTGAAGACCTTTCTTTTTAAGCGAGTTTACGAACTATCTCATGTTTTTATCTTGCTGGTTTTTGTGACTACATAAGGATTATATGTAAATGATTGTGAGATTTTTATTTTTTATCCGGACAGTATTGTAAAGCGCTTAGCACTGAAAAGTATAGGCGCTTTATAAATATTATTATTCGCTTAAATCTGGCCAGATATATGTACAAAATTATTTCTCTGAGCTTTTTAATAAATAAGTTATATTTGCTTTATTTTTGAAAGCTTATAGTATATTATATTTAGCGTTTTTAAAACTGAATTTCTTTTACTTGCAGCTTACGAAAATCAATTTAATATTTTTAAAAACTTTTTGCAGAACGTGTCTGCTGGGAAGGGGGAGGGGTACAAGGAAAAAAAGAAAAAAAGGAATTTTATCTTCTTGAAAAAACAAATGAGATAAGCTGCCTAACTAAAGTCGCAAAGAAGAGATTTGAAGTTGGAAAGTGTCAGATGAAATTGAGGAAAATAAAAGGTATAAACTGAAATACATAAAAATCTTGCTGACTTCAAACTTTTTTTGGATCCGGGACTATGAAAGCGCACAGGGTGGTTAATTCAAAGGCAAGTTGACTAGATTGGAGTTTATATACGACATTTCCCAACATTCTGGGCAGTATGGGTTTCTTCTAGAATGGAATATTTTAAATCCTTGTCTTTCAAGCCATTTAGCTGTACTGTAGTATCCTCTTAGAGCTTCTGGTGTCCTCACGATCACGTGATATTCCACATTAAGCTGTCTCACGTAATTTTTTAAGGTTCCGTCTGCCAGCATATGACGTAAGCACCTCCATTCGTTTGATTCGATATCCATCTTTAGAATGTCAATTTCTCTCTACCGGAAAAGAGAATAAGTATAAAAAGTATAAATTAAAAGTGAATTGTTTACCCGCAAAGACCTTCATGTACAAAAGTTCTTAAAACGAGTATTTGTGCGTTTCAGATCGAATAGGAAATTAGAGACTAGCGCTGGATTTAAAACATATATATATTGCAGCCGAAGGACAAGCACCAAATGAAAAAACACAACTCACGCATGGGCACTGGGCACCATCGAACCCAGGCCACTTTATAGATGACAGCTGAGTGCGACCTCCGAGTCTTTTAGCACGAGATGTACAATTGGCTAACGAATTAATAGAAGTGATGAAAGTCCAAACAATTTCTCTAGACTTAAAAACAGTAGCAGGTGCGTTTTCAAAGACCAGTGAAAGTAGCGTCCGTAATAGCGAGGCTCGCGCAAGCCCGAGGTGAAAGTTGACTTAGTCTCCTTCGCAGCAATCTCGTTCCAGAGGCTGCGATTCTTTCGGTCAGCACACAGAGGATCGCTGGACGAGGTTAAAGAAGGTTCTGGGAACGATTGCCATTGCAACCGCTCGGGTCGGAGTCACGCAATGCTGCTGTAAGTGGATTACTAGCTGACTGCCCGATTGACTGATTGACTGACTGATTGCCGAGACGGGTTTCAAGTGATATGGTTTCAGATTAGCTGCCGTTTAAGTATATCGAAGGAGATCAATTTCGGTTTTTGGGAAACTGCCCACCTACTCCTCCCCTAAGCCAACATTTTTCCCTAAGTGAGAAGTAAGTGATGATGTTGGCTTAGGGGAGGGGTAGGTGGGCAGTTTCCCAGAAACCTAAATTGATCCATATAGAACAGGGTGATTGTAACGCTAGAGGTCAGTTTAAGAAAACCCAGGGATACGTCCTGCATCTGCATGAATTTTCTTAAGAACGATGTTTATTCAGTCAATGCGGCTCAAGTCAAGGCTCGGAAGACAACATCCGAGTACTCCCGATAGGTTTGGAACCCCACCAGTCCAGATGCTCTACCACTGAGCTACAGGAAACTCGTGGAAGCTGAGGCCACTACACTAGGTTCATGTGACAAACATCCTACACACTGCTGCCACTGGAATGTCGATAGAGCGATTTTCGTATGACTTTGAAGAATGGTTTCGATAAGTGTTCGTTATTTGTTTTATCAGCCAATGGATGAAAAGATCAAAACATGGACTCTTCGTTTTCCCGACAAAGAAAACCCTAATATGGAGAAGACATTGTTGAATTGGCCAATAGTGTTGCAGTATGACGTTAAGGCGAAGTATCGATTGCTTTTTGGAAAGTTCTCGGGCATGAAGTTTTTTCACCCGCGCGTTCGCTTAACCAACCAAAACCCACGCGAGGTTTGTATCCATGATGAACCACTCAAATGTCTCTTTTTCCGTTCGTTTGTTGTTTCTGTTTCGTTCGAGAGTTTTCATTTCAAGGTCATACGAAAATCGCTCTATTTGCTTATGTGCAATGATAGAAATGTGCTGTTTTTCGCTGATAAATTAGAAACTTACCGCATTTCCTCGAATAATAGCCGGGGTTGATTATTTCTTTTTTCGCACAAAAAGGAGGCGATGATTATTTCAAATATTACTCACTGGAAGTCAAATAAACTGAACATGGGCTTTTTAAGCGTTCCTAATTTAGTTCCTTGATTAATTTTCAGGGCTTGAATCGTCACCGATCAGTTTTGCTGGATCTCATTGCACTTCAACTTGACAGGGAGGGGATAAAAGGAAGAAGATTGCGAGAGGGGCGGGGGAGGGGCGGTTATTTGACGGAGGCGATTGATCGAGGGACGGCTATTATTCGAGGAAATGCGATATTCAGTAGTATTTTTTCACCTTAGAATGTCCCAGTTCCTTGATGATCGACGCCAGGGTTCTAGTTTTCCATGTGCGTTTATCGAGCTTGTTTGAAACATTTTCAGTTCCTTCTTGATCAACATCCGACAGTCCAAGATTGTAGAACATGACTCTCGCGCTATGATTGTGATCTTCTCTCCCCATTGTAGGGTCAAAAGCAAACACGTTACAACCATGATTTGCCATCTTCTCGTCAAACGAAAAATCATCACCCGTCCTTTCAGGGATAAAAATCGTTAAATACGTTGGTTACAAAGTTAAAAGCTATCATTGATTGAAACGTTGAAGCCCAACTAACTTAATAGGCCGTTTCCGAGTTTCACAAGCGGCTCACCTTCAAAATGAGGCCTTTTCAAGTGAATAATGTTATAATTTTCTATGGTGTAACCAGGAGCCCATAACCCGGAGCGAGCAAGTCCCATACGAGGCCTATGTCACGGCGTTTTTATGGACCAGTATATTTTTAGACATATTTTAGGGTACTTTTTTCCGCGAAAATAGAACCTTCACCATGTCAAAGAGCGCATTCGAAGTATAAGATATCAAAAAAGAAAACTAAACGTTATTAAAAGTTAAAAAATATCATTTTCAGGTCTGTAGGTTTTGCTGACTGGTTTGTGGAATTTAGAAGATATTCAAAATTCGTGCCAAAACCGTTTTAAAAATAAAGTGGTCCATGACTACGCCGTGACACGAGCTCCGGGTTATGGGCTCCTAGTGTAACCTCATACCCCAAAGGCTTCGCACTTACCCTCGTCTTGAGAGAGATGCAACTCGGAAATGGTTTGTTGTTTGACCTGCATGACAGACGTTCGAAAGGGGAAGGAAATTTTCGCGAGGGAGAAACGCTGGGGACGAAGGTGGGCGAAGGGGAAGGTTCCCCTCCTGCCCGGTGTCACAGTGATATGGGCATCACTAGTTTTGGGCATCCCCATTACCTAAATCCTAGTGAAGTGGGCATCCCCTGTAACCCTAACACTAACCCGAACCCAAATCGCTAAGGTAATATGAGAAGAGAATACCCATATCACTAGGGTTTTGGGAATGGGGATTCACATATCACTGTAACACTGGCGCGCACTTGTGTGGCCAATTCTGGCCCCCCCACTTTCCCTTTTAAGCGTCTGCTACGACGGCTAGTTGATTTGACCACGACAACTCGAAACAATAAATTCAGCCGGTCTTTTCACGAGTTTACCCAGGCTCATTACAGCTGTGTATAACGTAATCAGCCTCCCTACCTTCATAGTATGATCGCTACTAGCGACGACAAGCGTCTGTAGTCGATAGCTATAAGAGCCCCCAGACTAAGTTACTCTAAAATGTTTAAGTGCGCACTATAAGTGACATTTGACAAACATTACGCGCGCTTTCGTCTTACTGATTCAAGGAGGTTACGCAGATTTTTAACTAAAATTCGTCAATTTAATCTTCAAACAGCTATTTATCATTTGCGTTGCACAGTTTTAATGGAGAATACTTTTAAATACAGGCCGGTGACCTCTTTTTCCTGATATTTGCTTGTGGAATCCATGCGCTGCGTAAGAAATTCTTCTACATTTCATGAGCCCTTTTTGAATTTCTGACAACTATCCCCCCCTCGTGAGCAAGTTACGTTACCTACTCTAGCTAGGCTCAGTTTCTAGCCGCAAGTGTGTGAGTGCGTCCGCGATTCTCCTCACACAAGTGGGGAGAAGCATAGGCGCATTGACATACCTACGACTAGAAACTGAGCCCAGCTACGAAGGTTTCTTACCCGATAGAGTAAACAACACATGTACCCGGAATTAATTGGACTTCCTCGTCAAAACAGATATACCACATGCCATCAGGACCAAACGGACGAGGGGCCCCATGTGGACCCCTTGGCAAGCCCCCTATTCGGCGTTGATCCGAGCAAACCGCCCCCTGGGTTGAAAGAGCCCTCATGAGCCTTTTCATTTCATTTGCAGCGGGAGGTTCGTCGACATATGTAAATATGCTCGGTGTTGGAGCCCTTTCTGTTCGATTTAGGGAGGGCGTGGCAGCGGTAGTTTGAATTTTCTTGTTTTCTGGTGGTGGCTGAACTGGTTCTTCCTTTGATTCTGTATATTGAAAATAGTTTGCTATGAAAAATACCCTTGATCATCAACCCAATGCTCCGTCATAAAGGTGACGATTATGGTTGAATAGTTGGATTTGTTAACTGTGAGCACCCTGTTACTTCAAAGTCAACTTCCGCCCCATTGCTGAAAAGACATGAGGGCGAGGCTGCTTCAAGGTTAGTGTAGTAGCACGTACAACACGCGAGCGGGGAGCTTTTTAGAAGAGTGAGCGCTCTAGGTCGTGCGCGTGGTTCCATATTTATTTTCTTGCGCGTGCGTTTCGCTCCACGGATGAAAAGTGAGGCAGCTCGTAGTCTAGTAATTTGTCAGACTTGTACAACTTCGATGTATTTTATAGAAATCAGCCCTGAATGACAGCTACAAACATTGAACAAGCGATCTTAACTTTTTCCACAATTTACATATTTTGGTTTATACAGGTAGGGTCTAAATGGAGTTCATTATTTCTAAGGTAGAATAAAGAGTTGTAGCCGATATCTTTTTGTTGGCTATACGATCATGTTGCTTTTCCAAAGACAGAGAAATGTCTTCAAAAGTGAAACTTTATCTGTCTGAGCAAAGCTTTAGATTATTCTCTCTTGGTAGCAAATCATCTAAAACTAGGCATCGTGATCGATAGAGTAATAGAAGGCATTTGGAGCAGAAGAAGATAAACAGTAAACATACCCGTGGTTTCTTCATAGTTTCGTTTTGTCCAATAAATCTCCTCGTTCAAAAACAGTTTAGCCTAAAAAAAGATTTTTTAAATTTGATGAGCAACTCGGAAAATAAATTATGTCCCTATCATCGGAGGATATTAGGCAGACACATTAATTTTTAATCATACCAAAGTCATTTACATTTTAGCTATAAATACTCGATTAAACTCTTTCCCCCGCCCTTCCCAAGCGCACGTTTGACGCTGGGGTCTATTGGGTGGGGCCTGTTGTGAGCGGAGGTGATAACAAGATGGGATTATCTTCTATGAGTACGAAATCATGTGGAAAAACACAACACCATTACTAGTCGCAGTGGGATAAATAAACAAACTAGATTTTCACTCCCATATACTTCCTCTTGAATTGATATGTTGTACGAAGGGTTTGACTGTCCTGCGGGTATAGGAATGTCACTAGTTTTATAAGCATTATAATTAAGATTGAATAGATATGGATTGTGCCTAATTAATATGTCTTTTGGGAGTGTGAAATGAAAGGAAAGGGGATTAATTACTCCCTTTCTCTGGCGGGTTAATAGAGGGCCAAGAGCCGGCTCATCAAAGAAGAGGAGCTTAAGAAAAACCTACAGTTTTATGCAAATGACCCTTGTAGCGAAGTGTTATGGAACCAATCATTTATTGGCCCTCTGTTTTCAATAAGGAGGACATTAAACATGCATTCATCCTCTCGTCGAAGAGAAAACCTGGACACGAGCAACGGCTCAGCCTATTCCCTGGATTCCCTGGTTATTCCCACGACACGTTCCGCACGTTCTTAAACACCCTCGTTCCCAGGGTCTTTTTTTCATATACCAATTTCAGGCATTGAAGCATAGGCTACCAACTCCGCGGTGGTATTACGCATAAGCACAGCGATATCACCAGGGTAGTGACAGCCATGGACAGCTGATCTCATTGGCATTGTTTAATTTGTTTTCGCCTGGAGTTATGCCATGCTGATAGCCTGTTTCAGGTTCTCAGATACTAAGGGATGACGCGTAAGTGTAACGAGCACGCAAAAATGTAAGCGCGTGATCTGGAAAAAGGGCGCACCTCCCGTTCTATTTTCGCGTACGTTCGGGCTTTTTCCATTCGCGGACCCAACTATCTCGAAGCCTGGAACAGGCTATGCTGATGAGTCCTAGGTTTCTCCTTTGCTGCAATAATTTATCAAGAGATAATCATTATGAATCCAGTACTGTTCTTCATTAGGAGAGGACAGGAACAAACTACAACAGAGGTTTAGCATCACGATTACGTCAAACGGCAAACGTGAATTTAATGAATAATAATAATAATTTTATTTATATAGCGCTAAAATCCAATAATTGTCCAAAGCGCTAAAAAGCGCTAATTTGTACCACGTGACCAAGTTTCCCCTTTCTGTCTTTTACTGTTCATTATTTCTACACATAAACAAGTGGTTTCAGGCAATTTTTTATCCATAAGAATTGTTTTGAGCTGTTTTTATCTCATTTTCTATTTTGAGAAATTCTTCAAGTTGAATCTGACGTTTGCCATTTGCCGTGCACGTGAAGCTTAAGGCGGAACCCATCAGGAAATTGAGTAATTTTAATTTTCAGTGGACAAAAACCTTGTAGCAGAATAATTTAAAGAATATTGCATTCTTCAAGGGCTGAAGATATAATTAGCCATCTGTAATAAATTTCTCATGGGAGCCCGAGAAAATGAATGTTAAATTTCACAAAATTACTTCTTACACATGAAATTTTCAGAATTTTACCTGTGTTTTCACACTTCTTGTGAAATTTGACATTACATCTTCAGTCCTTGACAAATGTAAAGAAGAATGCAATATGCTTTAAATTATTCTGGTACAAGGTGTTTGTTCACTGAATATCAAAATTACTCAATTTCCTAGTGGATTCCATCTTAAACTCTCCACTTACCATCTTAGGGGCAGGGGTCAGCAGCATAATCACCACTGCAGTTGTGACTGCTACGAAGCCCACAATCCAACGGCGTCGTCGGGAATATCGATCAAAGAACATTTTATAACCCCTGTAACCCTGCTGACATAGATGGAAGCTGTTAGCAAGCTTTAAAGCTTTTAAGGGTATCGCTTTCACCGTAAAATCAACCCAACAGGTCAACCTCGGTATGCACGTGCGAACGTTTTACTTTCAGTAAGGATTCCTTGAAAGAACATCTTAAGGTCTTCTTTTGCTTAAGAAATCGACCGCCTTTTGATCAAAAGAACACAACTCACAGAAAATAACTAAGAAATTGCCTCAGAACAGACTTTCTAGTACTATTCAATGATCTTTAGTGGGTTAGTAAAACTGACTTTAATTAAAAGCCTAAATCGTAACTGGGTTTAAGGAGTAAGAAGTACAGGCCAATGCAGCACGATCAACGAAAGTGAATTTAATATAAGATTTCTAAAGTACATCTACTTGGTCCGCACATGGCACCCGTGACAAAACTGGAATCTGTCTTTTCATAAAGACCCCTCAAGCGCTTGCTAATGGCTTGATCTCGCCGACATTTTTTTAAATTTTGATTTATTCTTTTGTTGCTGAGTAAAACAGCAGGTCGCCTCGAAAATAAACCAAAAAACACGACCTGCATATAGCCAAGATATCTGAATACGTCTTGAAACCTTTTATAGGGTCACTTACCTTAATTCCCACACGAGTCTCTAATGTGCATCCAGGGTGTATGACTACTTTTCATTTCATTGTTCAGCGAGCTGCGAGCAATTCCTGAAGCACTCAGAGTCCAGAGTCGTTTTTGATAGCAGCTTTTAATGCTCTTCAATTTTCCTTTTGGTGCTCTAAGAAATTTCTTTTGACATATAATGTTAAAATCGAAAATTTCTTCTTTCCTGAGTTAGTTATACCACGATTAAAAGCTGAGATGTGGGATTAAGAAAAATAATTTGACTGAATCAAATCTTTCAGGCATCCATGTGCCAGCGGTACTAAACTGCCAACAGGTTTCTTTAATTACACCGGTGTTTGAATACACAATGTGGAAAAACACCAGCAAACATTACCAGAAGTTTTTGTTCCAGTGAGATTCAGGCCTCGCCGGCGGGTCCGACTTTCGCGTGGGAAGGGCAGATATAATCTTTACTCTTTTAATGTGTTTGTTGGTTTGTCTGATTGCTCTCTAAATGTATTATACCGTTTTTATTATTATTCCATAATTCCATGTAAGCGTCCATGCATTTTAATATCAGTACAAGCAACCTACCAATTCTTTTACAAGGACTACAATTGAGTCGATTCGCCAATTCACTACATTGATATATACATAAAATAAATTTCGCGGAATTTTTTTGTCAAAAGAAAAAAATAACGCGCTGTCACATAGGTGAAGCCGAGTATGATTTTACAGCCCAGTTTAAGAGAAATCGTCGCCATTTCAAATAATAGCAAAAAAAAGACTTGCAGCAAAACAACCCGATACCCAGAGGTGATAGCTTAGGCTTGCCTAGTCTCCAGGCCTCATTTTTGCGCGCGGCCGATGTGTTTCGGGTCACGTGGTCCGAAAAACTTTTCATCGAAATGCATTGACTGAGAAGGCCTGGGAAGACGCCGCACAGGGACTAGGCAAGGCTTAGGCTCCGTCCACACGAATCCGGATATTTTCGAAACCGCATACTTTTTTACACGAATTGGCCATCAGTCCATACGTAACCAGTGAATCCGGACACCAACACCGCATTGTTTTGACACCGCTCTGCAGAGTCGGTCAAGACCACGTCCACACGATGAATCCGGATCAAAAGTAAGCGGTTTCAAACTGATTTCCACATTCGTGTTCACATGGCCTTAGACGGTAAATGTGGAATCACAATCACGTCTTTGGTAATGCCAAGGGAATGACAGTTTCAGGTTGCAGGCTGGAAAGTAGTTAAATTACTTTACTTTCTAACATTTCTGTATGCAAAAAGCAGCTTAGTTCTTTCTTCTGGTTCCAGCTGTTCTCAAGGTTGACAGCGCTATCAACCGAGAAAATCTATATCCAGTGGATACATATTAGGTAAACCAATTGGATTATCCACTAGATAGAGACAAGAGAGAATGAGCAATCTTTAGAGAGATTCATCCAGTTGATAGCGCTATACAACTTTTGAACAACCGGGGCCAGGGTGTTTACTTACCCCGCAAGGTTCTGCCACTTGAAGTGCAGTTTGGGTGTAGAAGAAGTACGTCCTCCCGGAGTTTTATTTTTTCTTTAAGTTTTCTTTTTTGTGGAATTTAACGAGCGCGGACGCGAGAGAAAAAGAGAAACTGCAACGTCTCTATTTTCTCATTTACTTAACCACCCCACCCACCTACTCAAGAAGCAAATAAATACACCCGGTTTTTTTTCTCCGTTCGCGCTTGACAATCTCTCAAGAGAAAATAGATGGTTTTCGAACGTAGAAGGAGAGGCTACTGAGCAGTAGCCTGCGTGAGGAGGTGCTGAAAATCTTAGAAGGAATATAGGCTTAAGAAAAAACGAGGCGTAACGGACCTGACTCGCGAGACCCGCGGGCGCCCCGTTGTTCTTGTGCCCATGTTTCCCTCAAGTGCAGGATAAAAACAGTTTCTTTTTTTTTTTTTTTTTGGGGGGTGGATTAACGATAATTAGCAAAATCCAACTAGTGGTCTATTATCAATGCTGCGTTCTGATTGTTTGAGCTACTACTAGGCTATATGTTATAGCCCACTAGTACCGAAAGGCGCGGGCTTTTTGGCGGCAAAAAAGGATTAAAGTCTAGCTTTTAACCAGCTAAAATTTTTTTATTCTCGATATTTTTGACCAACTAGTTGGATTTTACTAAAACAATTATTCCTCTCCTCCTCATGGCCACTGAGTCAATAGCCCATTTGGGCTCGAAGAATAATTGTCTAATAATAATTGTCTAGGAATAATCTGTTCAGGCGTTTTTCATTCCGTGATCAATATTTGTGTGATAACTGACTTCAACGAAAATATTTAACAATTATTCCTAGAGCCCAAAAGGGCCCTGAGCCAATAGCCCATGAGGCCAAAGGCCGAATGGGCTATTGATTCAGAGGCCATGAGGGCGAGAGGAATAATTGTTTTAGTAAAATCCAACTAGTTGGTAAAAAATATCGAGACAAAACAACTTTAGCTAATTAAAGCTAGACTTTAAATCCTTTTTTGCCGCCAAATAGCTGGCGGTTTTTGCTACTAGTGGGCTATAACCAACATATAGCCTAGTAGTGGCTCAACCAATCAGAATGCAGCATTGATCATAGACCACTAGTTGGGTATTACTAAAATGTGTTATATCATCTGTAATAGGAGCTACTTAAATTTTAAAGCCCAGTATTTTTTAATCAAAGTCAAATAAAGCTGTCCATGCAACCACTCTCGTAAGCAGCAAGCTTCAGTTATGACCAGCATCAAAATAAAACCTCATTTGAACTTTTGAACTTAAGCTCTGTAATGAGAAGCTCTTGTAAGCGATCACGACCACTTCTGTGAATTACCAGCTGGTCTCGGAAATGACCAGTCAGTTAACAGGGGGAAATGGGGTTGCTACTCCTTTATAACGCCCTACCGTAAACTGCCGCTTATAAATGCTGGGCTTAGAAATCTTCGTGAAGGGTTTTAGGAGCGCTTATAAACAAAAGGTTTTAAATTCGAAGGGGCTGACAACCAGAATAGAAAAAATGCTTTGGAACAAACTAGTAGCCTGCGAAAACATCCGTTTCTCCTCGCTCTTCGGCGCTAGGGAGGAACGTCTGCGACTCTGCGACAGAAATTCTATACTGATGACGTAAAATCTGTCCGGAATACAGTCAGAAGCGCTGATTGGTCGACGGAGTAGTTACATTGTTTTAGCTATTTTTTGCAAATGACAGACAAAAGACAAAAGGCCACAAAGGTCAAATGTAAACGTGAAGAATCTCTAACAAAACCGTCAATATTTGTGGAATATAGTCTTCTCTAGAAGAAGCATTTGAGTTTTGCTGGAGCTCGTTGACAGATAAGTACAACACTTTACCAAAATCGACCAGAAGACACGTAAAATTAGACAAATTTATATTTGGAACCCCATGACTATCGGATTTATTATGTAAACATTGATTTGCGTCATCAGTATGGAATTTCTGTCGCTGAGTCGCAGACGTTCCTCCGCGCGAAACATCCCTAGCGGTGAAGAGTGAGGACAAACGGATGTTTTCGCAGGCTAACAAACTAGCAGCACTGGTCAAATTTGTGCTGGTTTTTATTTTAAGCTTTAAAACGTCATAATAAATCCAATTCACTTTAGTACATTTGGAACAGAAGCTAGATGGGGCTTACATCCGGGGGGTTTATAATCGGATGTATTTTTTTGTTTACTGGTAAATGGGCCAATAACTGGGCAGCTTATAAGAGTCATTTTAAAGTATACGGGAAGGCTCCTACCATTTTAACACCTCAGGTATCTAAGATTTTCAGGGGCATAGCTGCCTGTTGGCAAGGTACGCAGGTGCGGTATCTAAAAAAGTCGAGGGTAAAAAAGTGAATAGTAAAAAAAAAAACAACAACAACAACAAAAAAAGGACGGTAAAATAGATAGAAGACAATTTTTTTTTCTGGAGAATTGTGTGTACTTATGAAAAAATCCTGGCTCCCCTGTAAAAGGTTTGAGATTTTATGATTTGAAGTACCATGATAGGATAGATTATTGGACATCCTCTTGACATGCTTTCCACAAATTAAACTATAAAATAGATTTTAAAAATACTTTCATCTACAAGTTATAAAATAATTTATATTATATATCATCTGGCATTAAAATAAATTATTTGGCAGAAATATTCCAGTATTCATCAGAATCATTCTGGACATCTTCAGGCATGCGCAGCAAAGTAATGACAACATTGTCATCTCGTCTTTGAAATAACATTTCACCCTCAAAGTCAACTAAATTTTGCTTCCGAGCTCTAAGCAACATACCAACAACTTTGTTGGAAATTCTTGTGTATCTTTCAAATAATCGCCCAAATGTAACTGTGACTGTTCCATCTGGCTGTTCTTCTCCCATTTGTAAGATGATGTTGCACAGTGCTTTAACTTCTTGACTTATGTGGGAACCAGCATATTTTCCACGAGCTTCAGTTTTAGAACCTGCCACAGGGCGACCATATTCTTTGCTGTGTCTGGGAGGTGCTGCCATGTTCCTGGGAAAGTAATTCCACAGGGAAGGCAAGTTGAGTCTGTGAAGGCAATATCAGGTATTACTGAAACTAAGTGGTTTCTCTTGAACTGTGATTGAGTCTTTGCAAGTATACACATACCAAGCAGGGGCAGTTCTAAGAATGTTGAATGGCTGCTGAATGCTAAGGGACCCTGAAGTTTATAATGATTTGGGTTTACTTAGAAAATTGAGAAAATTAAGTTCCAGTAAGGGTCATAATTCAGAACTGAACTGGAACTAAATTCTTTCAGTTTCTTAGACTACGAGTAGTCCCCTATTTTTCCTCAGGGATAGTAGAGCGAGCGAAACGCGAGCGCACGTGAAAATCACCCCACGCGAGAAAAGGCGACACGCCGCATGTCAACTTTTCTTGTGTGGGGTGATTTTCATGCGTGCTCGCGTTTCGCTTGCTCTACTATCCCTGAGGAAAAATGGGGGACTACTCGTTGTCTATCAGTTTCTTAATCCTAAGAGCTAAATTTCAGTGTCATTCATTGTTCAGCAGCCATTCAGTGTCCAGGATTATTTGGCATTCTGCAAAATACCCCTCTGGTCCATTTATAACTCCTTAATTTTTGAATTTTTGTCATTTTGAAGTCCAGAATTCAAAAATGGCACTGTTATTGATACAATCAATCTTTAAAAGCAGGAGCAGGGGGATATGTATAATTTTCAAAACCCTGGACTTGTCCTTTGTTTTAAGCTCTCATAAGTGACCACTCAGAGTCTTATTCATATTATATAAAGATTTAGCCAGGGCTAAAAGCGAAGCTCTCGATGATATTGAAAGTTTGTTCAAACAAAGTGTAAAATCGTTTTAAGCTAAGTGGCGAAGGCAATGCCCAAGAAAGGTGAAAAACAACAATAGTTCTAATTAGCAAAAAAGCAACTTTGCACATGCAGCCCACTTTTTTTGTACATTTCTTTGCTGTTGTTTTGCATGACTACAACAGGAAACTTCCAGAAACTTCTTAGACGTTTCAAGTTGTTTGGAGGAAATGTCGTATGTGTTCTCATTCACTTTTTTTTCACTGCCACTCATATTCACCTTGCATTGGTGGCCACTAGTATTTCTCATTTTGTCACCGCCACTACGTAACTTTCATGTTGTCCTTCAGACAAAAAAATGCCTCCTTTGTTTTTTTATCTCTCACTCTAGATCTCTGTAGCCCTTTTTCTCGTTGAGCTTCACTGGCCTGCTGCCTACTTTCTCTTTTTCTCTAGCTCTGTCTTTCTCTTGCTCTATATTCCAAATTTGTGGACACGACAAGCTACAGAAACAATTTCCAGTTTCCATTTTCATCTTTATTGAGCTTTAGTTTACAAGTCACGGGTGACTATGCGATTTCTCCCCAAAATAATCTCGAGTTGCATTTGGGTTCCCATACCTGTTGATTCAGTTATTTTACACTGGAAAGCCTGTGGTGAGAACGGACGGTTGGCAGTCAGTGTACGGTCACATGATTACCAAATTTTCTGGGATGGGTATATTTACTTACCCATGGTGTTCCACTGGCACTTGATTTGTGCACGCGAGAGTTTCACTATAAATCGACACAGGCTGATAAACACAAACTATGAGTTTTTAGATTTAAGGTTATTTTGGTCTGAATTTAAGCCGTGTCTATGTTTTCAGATATGAAGACACTAAGCATTAAGTTTTTTCTTTATGAATTATTAATGATTTTCTGAAGCTCTCATAAGCGACTAGTGCCCTCTATTGTACCATGCGGTCACTAACAAGAGCCCATTCTCATAAGCGACCAGCTCTATAGCTAGTTATGACCTCTTTTCCAAATTTCTGAGTTGGTCACTTACAAAAGCTTCGACTGTATGGCCTTTCCTGTATGATAAAGTACACTATCTGACAAAGCACTTGCCTTTCCTTTTACTTGAACAGGAACAAAAAAAAAAGAAAATTGACCTAAGATCATCATTGTATTTTAAATCCTTGACATTGAGGGGTATAGAATCGTAAATTCAAGACTTTGTGAGACTGTGAGAGCTTGGTTTCAAAATTCAACACCAAGACTTTGAAACCCAACAAAGATTTTGAGATTGAGCCAAAATTTTCAAGACCCATGTTACTCGAGTGACCATTCTATATCCTTACATTGTGGTGATTCAAGCAAGTTTCCAAAGGGAGAGGAGACACTTCACTGATGCAGTTATATAAAATGTGAGTCAAAGGTGAGACAAGATGACTGGCAACCATTTTGAGTGAACTTCATTGGTACACCCTCCAGACCACACGAGCAACGCCATCCATTGTAGCCATAGAGTTTTTACCCCCTCCTAGCTCCCTTAGGCCTCCCCTTCAAAACACAGGGAGCCCACACAATCTGTTTGAGTAGCCGATTGTTATTTTATTAATTTACCGTTTGCCTCACCTATACTGATATATCACTAACTTTGCATATAAATCAATGAAAAATAAATGTTGATAATTCGACCTTTATTTATCATTGATTTATATACATAGTTAGCGATATATCGGTATAGGTGAGGCAAACGGTAAATCCGGTACATTTACTATAAAATAACAATCGGCTACACAAACAGACTGTGTGGGCGCCCTGTGTTCAAAAGTGACCCCTAATTCACGTCTGTTTTACGGTATGGAAGGTAAATGAATTCCAGGACTTTGGTAAGTGATCGCTTAATAGAGGGTGACCGCTCAGTACAGGTTTGACTGTATGCCATATGTAAGAGCTTAAATGAAAAGGCAAAAATCTGAAAAATACTGATAGAAGAATTCCTCAGAACGAAGGGCCACAAAAACAAGCCCAGTGCAACTTAAAATGCAAGAGGTTCACTTACTTTGTTATAGATGTTTGCACTACTGTTGGGCGAGTGTCATCCTTCATGAAATGCTAAACAGATATTGGTCTTCTTTTGAAGCCACCAGCGGCCGCCATCTTTGTTGTTTACACGGGGCGCAGGGTAACATGGGAGGAGCCCCATGGATAGTGAGAGCGAGCGAAACGCGAACGCGCGTGAAAATCACCCCACGCGAGAACGCGTATCGCTTTTTCTTGCGTGGGGTGATTTTCACGCGCGCGCTCCCGGGGGCTACTCGTAGTCGAAGTCCAAAAAAATTAATTTGGAAGACAATAGGCTCTTTGCATGACTTGATCACGTGATCAACTTTCGGTAAAGACGAAAACAGTTCACTTTTGAAAAATTTTGTTAGCACAAGCTGAAAGAGCATACGAAAAATCGGTAACTCACACAACCTGAAAATTAATTATCTCAAAATTAATTATCTCAAAAGTAATGTTTGCAACGGGCGCCGAAAGTTGGATTCATTTGTATGAGAAAAACAACTCTTACAGTGACGTCATCAGATTGCAAAGTCAACAAAACGAGGTTTTACGAAACCTTTTTTACGCTAGGTTGAAGATGAATAGAAAATAAATCTTTGTACAAGTTTCCAGCCCCGAAGCATGTTTCATTTGGAAAACAAGAATCGCCGAAAGGCGATTTTTAACTGGGCTGCCAAGGGGCCATTTTTTCTGAGGGGAGGGGGCGGCTATACACACTCAGGCTACCATAAAACCTTGTCGGCAACCATTGCATGCGACAGAACCTCATGTGAGACTGAAACATAAACTCATTCAAAACATTGTACCCTTTTGAAAGACTTTCGTAACCCAAAAAAAGAGTACCATTTTTAAGTGGGGGCTGTATAATAACTTTTAAATTCCACCACTATGAATAAAAATAGACAAGTTAGTCATTAATTCTAAGCAGGAAACAATTTGCATTATTTCCACGTACCCCTCCCCTAATCCCTCTGTGCCCCAAAATATAGCGTGACAGTATAACGTGACGTAACTGGAAATTCCAAAAATTGTTGTCGTTTTACGAGTATAATGAGCTGATTTACACTAGACAGAAATATTGTATTATATGAAAACCAGAAGTATACTAAAACAGACAGTTAACTGCCCATTGATCCCGCCTGATCCAGGGGCCTCACTGACTGCACGGAGACTTTACTGCGCTTTTCACAAACATGCGAACTCTAAAGTTCAAAAGCCACCTTCACAATTGTGTTTATCGCTGCCGTCAATCATAATTACGATCAAAAGCAACGAACCTTGAAACAGAGAAACACACAAAACGGATCGAAATCCACAAATCACAAACCATGACCTTTTGAACCCGTGAAGTAGAGTTTTGTTTCCTAAGAGGTCCGCTAAGATGATTGACAGCAGCGAAAAACGCAATCGTCGGTTGGCTTCTGAACTTTGGAATTCGCATGTTTGTGAAAAGTGCGATAGTCTACAAGAAAACGCACTATTTTTAACACAAGAAGAAAAATATTCAGTTTTAAGATTTTCCTCATGGTATTTTTCTCTAACTTAAAGGAATAAAATCCTTTGCATTTTGAGACCTAAAAAAGTTTAAAGACTTCTCGCTCGCATGTTGCGTTCACCAGCACGCACTTCAAACAATGTAAATAGATGAAACGATCGATAACATATTTTTTACCTGATACCGATGCGAGTTAAAAATTCGCTCCAGTTCTGTTTGTCTCACCCAAGACGAACTTTTCTTCATGGAAGATAACTATGCCGCTTTATAACTCGTCCGAAGTTTTTGTGCCAGCTAAACAATATGGAAACACTATTCACAGTGACTTCTTGGATATTAAAAAGACTGAACGTGACGCACTATTATGCCTTTGTTTACTTTTGATCACATCTTCAAGCGAAGTCTCTCTTTTCAAGCGATTCATCTCAATGCACAATAATTGACCCTTATATTAGTTAAAACCCTATGGTTCATTTATATTAATGCTGTTTTTGCCCCTCACATTGACTGTGTTCGTTCGTATTCAAAACACCTTTACGAAAATAAAGGTCGTATAAGTCATGTGTGTTATGTTTCGAGATAAATGGATTATACGCTTTTTTAAGTTTCCATTTTGCGGTGACTTCAGTTAACATCTTCATAAAATGGTAAAAGAAATATCAAGAAACATCACGAGAGCTAAAAAACTTTCAAAGGCACGTTTCTGAAACTCGCTAATGCTGACATCAATATAGCGTGCTTGCTGAATGGGCGAAAACACAGAATTGTGATCACAAGATCATGTACAAATTTAATGATAAAAGCTTAGCAAGATACAAATACAAACAAAAGCAAACCCCCTGAAACCTCGACGTGGGCTACACTTGTATGCTCTACTCAGTCACCAAACCTTGTCAGTAATAGCTCCTATTTTCTTCAAGTCGCTCTCTGTGAAGCTCCCGGATGGGATGTTCCGGTGAAGCTTTAAACTTGTGCATTGTGCGTTGCCTGCGTGCAGACGTCTCCTATTTCCGTGCAACAAAGGAAGTAGGAGATGTCTGCACGCAGGCAACATTGTGCGCGAAATTCTCAGAGTCCCTATTTTTGTCCGTGTCTTCTTTATCCTCAGTATCCGAAATTTAGACCTCCAAAGTGGCGTGTGTTGCATTTAATAGAAGGAAATATTTAAAGGAAAAGCCAGTCTTCTAACATGGCAAAGTTGTCACGTCCCTCGCTTATAGACGTGCGTAGTGCCATTCATCGGCAACTGAGTTGTTCGCTTCACTGACTACGAAGGCTTACAATCAAGTCTTCAGCCATAGTGTCGTCAACTGGTGAAATACCTTGCTCATAAATTGTGCTTCTTAATTGCTCACGTACTACATCGATCGATAATTCTCTCTTTGAGTTCACGAAGCGGCCACGGCGTTCCAAACCTGACGCTCACAGTCATCTTTTGGTGTGAACCTACCGCGAACAGCGTGTCGGTTTGAATGCAACGCGAGCATTTCTCTGAGTTTCCCAGCGCCAACATCATCTAACTGACTTAAACTCGAACAATAAAAAAATTATAGAGTGACTCCCATGATCGAATCGCTTCGAACATCGTAAATAGCCTTCTTCAGGTTCGCAACGCTTTGTGGGTTTTTCAGGGGGAACACAGACGAGGTACAAAAAGTATCCGTGCAAGGGTTCGTGCAAGAGAAACTCATATGAAACCATTTGTGAGAACATCGTTTCTCGGTACCAGACCCTCGTGTCTACCCTCCCCCGGGAGACCACTTTTTGACACCGACGACCGAAAGCCCATTTTATGACTGGGCGCACAGGCAGCCCAGTAATAATTTGAACTTCCGAGTTTCACAGTGCGTGACACCAAAATAGGAATGATGTCTCATTGAAAAAAGTCTCTCCTCTTGATTTTCAGCAGTTTAACCATTTCAAGTATTAAAAAATGTGTTTATGCGCACGTATGCTAGCTCTCGAGTGAAAAGGACGAGCCTTTATAGAGAAAGTGAATTCCAGATGTTTTTGTTGATTTCCTGCGGCCCTATTGGTAATATGGCGTTTCCATGCTCTACAAAGGTGCGTGAAATGTTTCGGCAAATAACTCAGAAACTGTGGGCCTGAGATTTGGACAAATTGTCTACATATTAGTCTTCTATAACATTTCATTTTCTTTGAAATTGACAGGGTAAATTATTTGGAACAGTGCAATGTTGTAAATGATATGCTCTACAAGGCGAAAGAACAGCATTATTCAGCAGTTATTCAGGAAAATGCCCATGATAGTAAATTACTTTTTCGCACAGTTGATAAATTACTGCAAACGAGTATAGACAAAAGACATCCGTCTGCGAACAGTGACCAAGAACTCGCAAATGCCTTTGCTGATTTCTTTATAGTGCCAAGATTGTGCGAATTTGTGATGAGTTGCTGGTTAGAAAAGAGCGGGAGTGGGGGAGTGCACTATGGAGGATTTCGAGTGTACGTCATGCTTTAGCAAGTTCACAATGGTAACAGATGAAGACGTCTTAGGGTTGATTAGGGGTTCAACTATTAAGGCATGCGCACTGGATCCACCTCCAGCGAGTATCATGCGGAAATGCTATTCTAGTCTTGTCCCTATAGTTAGAAGGGTGATTAATTTGTCATTGTCATCTGGATTGCTGCCCAAGGAACTTAAGGTAGCGCTGCTATCACCTATTCTTAAGAAATTAAATGCAGACTTTGAGCAGTTCAGTAATTTTCGCCCTGTTTCAAATTTAAAGTTCCTATCTAATTAAATTGATAAGGAAAACAGTGTTTGGGCAATTGAATAGCTATCTTGGCGAAAATGATCTACACGAGCCTCTTCAATCAGCGTACAAGATTTTTCACAGCACCGAGACTGTACTTCTTACTGTTACAAATGACATTTTGCTGTCATTGGATAAAGGCGAGAATGTTTTCCTTGTTTTATTGGGATCTGTCGGCAGCATTTGATACCATTAACCATTCCTTACTGCTGGCACGACTGCAGAAATCATTTGGTATCAGAGGAACTGTACTGCAATGGTTCGATTCTTATCTTTCTCAAAGAACTCAGTTTGTTAACATCAATGAGGCGAATTCTACGGTACGAGATCTTCCCGTGGGTGTTCCCAAAGGTTCAGTTCTGGGACCTGTACTCTACCTTCTGTATACTGCGCCACTTGCTAAAGTGATAAGATCTTATGGCTTGGATTATCATCTATACGCCGACGATACTCAGTTATACTTTGCCTTGAAATCGGTGGATGTGGACGCTACTAAATCGAGGGTCGAGAACTGCATTTCTGCAATATGTCGCTGGATGGATCTCAACGAATTGAAGCTAAACCACGAGAAGACGGAGGTCATGCACATCCACTCAAAGTATCATCCCTCTCCATCCTTTCACTCCTTATGTGTTGGTGATGAGAGCGTGGCTGCCTCTCACTCGGCTAGGAGTCTTGGTGTTATCTTTGATGAACACATGTCTTTTCATGCACATGTGTCTAGCATCTGTAGATCATCATTTTATCATCTCAGGAACCTATCTAGAATTAGGAAGTATTTCACTAAAGAATCAGCAGAAGTTGCTGTTCATGCATTTGTCACATCGCAACTAGATTATTGTAATGCATTACTATACGGCCTACCTAAGTATCAGTTACAAAGATTGCAGGATGTACAAAACACGGCGGCTAGCATATCACACCTGTTTTGTGCGAGCTTAACTGGCTACCGATTCAATATCGTATTCAAGATTCTGCTCCTCGTGTATAAATCACTGAATGGGACATCGCCTAGCTCTTTAGCTCAGAAACTACATTATCGTTCTTATACTAGATCATTAAAGTCTGTTAGTAATGAACTTTTAATGCAACCTAGATCGTATACCAAGACCTACGGAGATAGAGCATTCACTGTTCATGCACCAAGAGAATGGAACTTAATACCCTATGAAATTCGGAAGTCCAACACCATCTCGGGTTTTAAAAGATCAGTTAAGACGTACTTGTTTACTACATTCAGTAATAACGGATCATTGTTTCTATAGATTTGTATATATTGCGTTAGTTTTAATTTTTCCCTTTTTTAATCATTAGGAATAAAATAGTTTAATAGTAGCTTTAGTTTTAGTTTTTTCCCTTTTTACTCATTGTAAATATAATAGGATATGGTTGTAAATTTGTAAATATTTATCAATAATGTTGTTTACATGACTGTAAAGCGCCTTGAACATAGGATAAGAGCGCTATAGAAATAAAGTTATTATTATTAAGTTATAATAATTATTATTATTTTGTGCCGTGTTTATTGCCTGACAGTGAAAACGAAGAGTACAAATCCTTGTAATTTCGAAATTTTCAAAACTGTTGTCATGAAATATTTCCTAAAGCATTACAGGGCTCAAATCTCCTTCTAATTCATGACAGACAATTTGATCCCTTGAATGCGTGAGAAAAAGATTACACGACAGTTTTAGAATTTACAAGGATTTTTATGGAAAACCGTGCAAGCTTGACTGGGTGGCAAAAGTTGTTTTTCTCATACAAATGCTTCTTTCGGCGGCCGTTGCAATCGCTACTTTTGAGTTTAATATAAGGCTGAAAATTCTTAGGTTACCTAATTTTAATATGCTCTTTCAGGTTATGTTAACAGAGTTTTTCAAAAGCGAACTGTTTTCGTGTTTACCGAAAGTTGATCACGTGATTAAGTCATAGAAAGAGCATTGTTTTTGGCGCTCATTCTCCTTTTCAGCAGTAGAAATGATGCCAGCGATTGGTAACAGATAAATTGCTCTACATTTTTGTTTGACTGATTCCATGTAAGCAATAAACACACACAGTATGTTGCCCAGTATCCGGACACTTCAGTTTAACATTGCAGTAACCTTCCTTTGTTAGTCGCAAGAGCTCTGAAATTTGGCCCAGAGAAAATCTATTTAGTCCTTCATATGAGGAAAGACAGTTTAACTTTTTTGCCTTTGTTTCCATCGCGAAATCAATATTTTTGCAGAGCTCCTATGTTGCCCAGTATCCGGACAGCTGACCCATTATCCGGACACAAAAATAACAACGTAATTGTACATAAATTTCGACAGGCAAGCGACTTATAAGCTTCTTTTGCACTTGCTAAGTAGTCTGGCAATCGATTCCAAAAATACAACCTAGCATCGTGAAATAAAAAGTAACAAATGACTGAGGTATGGTGGGGAACGCGAGCTGCTGTTAAATGGTATAATTCTTACGTCCTTGTCCAGGAACTTTTTCACTGATTTAAGGAAGGCATACGTGGACATGCCGAAGCCGCGGTTTGCAAGCTCAATTAACCAATCTGCAAACGACTGTTTTTCTTCCTTTTTATTGAACAAAAAAAAAGCTTGGGGAAGGGACCTCAATCTGACGGTCAAAGGTCACCCTCCGATTTAGTCTGACCTGCGGTGTTGATTTCTTCATGCTCAGCCTCACAATAAGCCTGCTTTTCTAGAACTAATTCCTCCTTCTTTCACATCTGTTAATCCCTTTGTGACATTTTTCAGAACATTGCAACCCCATTGTAGCAGTCACAACTGGGGAAAGTATGAGTATTCCAGGTTCAACTCCGACGCTTTCGGTTGTATATAAAAAAATGCAGTCACGCGAACCAAGCCATGCACATGAAATCAAGTCGCCTCTGAATGAGTGAAGAAAATTTCCATACGGAGTTGAGTGGAATAACATTTTACGACTATATCATATATCCTAAGCCTTAATTATAGTTGTAGATATGAAATAAATCTTATCCGGCTAATGTACACAGCTAATTCATCGATTCTGTACAGCAAAGAAAAAACTGTTCAGATACTGGGCACCTGACATCAATACTTAGTGAATGTTTCTGGCCTCCGTTATTCCAAACAAATCGAATTTCACGAAGAATTAATAAACTTTCTGAGAACCTGACTTATTTAAGTATCTTCACTTTAAATATAAAACATTTTCTTTGAAAATATCACATATTACCTACCTTTTTCTGAGCAGCACTAATTTTACTGCGCAGTGAACAGCGTAAATATGAGCCGTGAAAAGTTTACTCGCCTGAACAGAACGGCGTCTTCTGCGACTGTTTCGCAAGCTTTAAACTCTCCAAAACCTTCATCTTAAAGCTGAAATGTTCAGCTTTCATTCGAAATACTTCGTTTACCGAGAACTGAAAAGGGCGCTTCAAAAATTGAGGTTTTTTTTTAAGTGTCCGGATACTGGTACTGTCCGGATACTGGGCAACATACTGTACAGGTTCTGACAATCGTGCCGTTGAGGTAGGGGCCGGGTTCATTTGTTATGAGGCTTATTTGTTGCATGGTGTCTCAAACACATATCTATATTTACTGCCTTCATGTAGGTTGTTGCGAAAACAAAGACCCTCCAAAACGAGCGGACACCTCTATAAGACGAAGACCTTTGTAAAACGGACACGTTGAGTTGGCCCCTACCTTTCTTTACTGCCTTTATTCGGCTCTCCATGAGACGGACATCTCTTAGCCTACGTAGCAAACGATAGAGGAACGAGGGTCAAAGACCGCGGGAAAAATGGCGTAAGTAAAAGAGCGGGGTGCTCCTCGGTATTTCTTTGCTCGGAAACCAAACGGAAACACTTGCTACGTAGGCTAGACATCTCTTTAAGACGGACATCCGGCTCTAAGATGGACACTTAGTGCTGGTCTCTAAGGTGTCGGTCTTAGAGAGAGTTGACATGTTGTCCTAACTGAATCACGTCATCGAACAAAGTTTCTCATGTCATATCCCAATAACTGGAACTATAGAGTGACTAAAAGGAACGTATTCACCTCAATGACCTTAATTGTCAGGAGCTGATTCCTGCCTGGATTCAGTTCGTTTCCTTGTTTATTCTTTATTGTGTAAAACTCTTGAATGTCGACTATACCTTCAAACAAATAGGACAGAAACTAATTTGCACCTTTAAGCTAATTAACTACAATGATTAAACTTTTAGCTTCTGTTATTTAAATGAAGTCTAACCTAATCCGCGGTTTAAGAAATTTTTGCACCTCCAGAATGTTGTGCTCATCTGCGAACGAGCTCCAGCAAAACTCAAATGCTTCTTCTAGAGAAGAATATATTCCTCAAATATTGACTGTTTTGTTTAGAGATTCATTGCAGCATCGTTCTAAATTCTCTTTCTGCAGCACTGTAATTGCAGCAGCTTCTCAAATAGTCTCATGATGACAGAATGAGTCGAGCTTTCAAACGTCCAAAATAATAATGCTTTAAATTCTGATTGGAGAGTAAAGAGTTATTGGACCTCTGATAAGACTCTGTATTGCACTCTATTTTCTCTTCACTAGCTGTATGTGATTCTTCGTTAGTCAATCACTCATCTTATCTAATAACTTTCCAAGTCATGCAATAGTTATACAATTGCTACCCTATAGTTCTCACTTCTTTTAATTGACAGCCTGGAAGACAGTTCGGAATTGGATGGAGATGAAAAAATAATTATTTCTCTCTTTGGCAAGGAGAGACATAATTGAGATATTTGTTAAATTATTCCTAATATCAAATGACAGTAACGTAGCCGAGCGATAACAGTTGTTGGTCGTTTCTACGTGGCAAGAAAGCCGCCTATGAGCCTGATGCTGCCGTCAGACACAAGAAGTCATGAAATTCATAAACTTTTAAATATATCTAGCCGGATTTTTGATAACATTATCCCCAAAGTAGCTGTTATAAAAACTAAGAGTGCAACCATTGCTTTTTTTTTTTCTTCTCCTGCTTTCTTTCTCTTCGCTCTTTCTTTTTCTCCTTTTCTTTTCCTTCGTTACTATGTTTTTGGAGCTTCTCGGGCTTAAGAAACATACCTTTTGACGCATTTTCACTCAAATGACTACAAATTTCGTTAGGCTTGTTTTCAAAAAATCGGCTAGATATATAAGCCTAAGCTTAAGAGTAATTTTGGTGGCCAAGTTTTGTATAATCTAGCAGTTACTTTATTAGTAAAACTGACCGCAGTAGCCTAATGAAAGATAAAGGTTGCTTCCTCACAAAGGGAAATGAGAAACAAGTTTGTAAGAAAGAAGAGAATTCGAAACGTTTGCGATTGTTTTGTGTTCTACAGTTCTTATAGTGAAACCTAGCGAGAAGTAACAAGAGAAATAACTTAAGGTGGCTCCACCCAGTATTTTTGCTTTGCTACAGGCGGAGTGCTCTTGATTTTTTTTTTTATTGTCTGGTCAAATTTTTTTTATTTTGAAGTTCCCAAAGTGACTTGGAAGGCCCTTCAAGTCAAACAAATCAATGTAACTCACCACCTCTATTGAGGGGAAGGGGACACTTTTTCAGGGCTGTCACTAAGATTTTAAGTTGCCGGGTAAATACAACAAGTCAGGGAAGCACTCGTGCAAAGTGAAATTCAACTGAGACCATCTTCGACAATCTGTTAAACTCATATTTGTGAATGCTAACGAAGGAGAAATTCTTCGAAAGAAATGCAACTCATTGGAAAGAACGTAAACCAGGTATCTAGGAAAATGTTTTTGACCGGCCCCGCCGCCCGGGGGGGGCACTTGGGTATTTTTTGGGTGGGCATGTGCCGCCCGGGACTCCAAATTGGCACCCCGTTCTAAAAAAAATTTCCCCTAAAATTGATACCCCGTTCTAGAGATGGGCCAATTTTTTATACCCCGTTCTAGAATTCGCCCTAAAACTGATACCCCGCACTAAAAGTGGGCCAATTGTTTATACTCCGTTCTCGAAAGTTTGTAAATTGAAATAGCCCTGTTTTTTAAATAAGATATTTCTTTATTTGCTCGAATTATACATCAAATAAATGCTTCTTCATAATCAGCAACAATTTTAAGCAGAAGATAAAGCCGTGATCCAGAATTTTTTATACCCCGTTCTAGAAAACGCTTCTGAAATGGATACCCCGTTCTAAATCAGGAGCTTCAAAATCACGCCCCCGTTGGGCAGCACATACCCGTATAGCTAATGTATGGGAGTACCCCCCCCGGGCCCCGCCGTAGTAACCTCGGTAATATCATTGCTTAGCTTATTCCAGTCCTTCAAGTTCTTGAAACAATCCAACTTGGATCATTATACGTTTCTGGGAAACTGTCCACCTACCCCTCCCGTAAGCGGACATTTTGCCTAGAAAGTAAATATTCAGGAGTGGTACGGCTCAACTCAACATGTCAAGTGCCCCACTACATGGTCATACTATTAATTTAACTTTTGTAACGCGACACCGGCTCTCTTGTGGGAAAGTAAATTTACATAACACACTCGTAACGTGATATTTACTATCAGACTGACCTAGTTGTTGATCACTGCCTGTAGTTGCAATTAAGTGTCGTTGCCTTTCAGGGGCACCCAATGGATCTGTTCCTCAAAATATCTGTTCTTCATGCAAATTTTTGCTGGCTGGGAGATGTGGAAGAAATAATAGTCCTTGAAAGGAAAGTGTTGCTGGGAAAAAGATAATTCAGGGTGTCAGAGGGGATTTGAAGTCTAGAATAGCTGCTACGGGTTACTTGTATGGGTTGCCTACCACTCAAGATCTGAATTGTACCCTATAAAACTTCCCAGTAAGTCAGGTTGCAGGTTGTAAGGTTGCTGGCTGGGAACTCTTCCATCAGTCTTGCTAGGAGTGAGGAACAGATAATTTTTTTCCAGCAATCTCCCAAAATGCTTAAAATAGTCTCAGAAAACTTTATTCAAGCTTTGTTGTTGTTTTTAGGTCTTTTTCTCAAATTTCCCGATGGGTGCCCCTGGCCTTTGCGTTTTACTGATTCAAAAGTTAAAACTCGAAGGCTAGTACATTGATACTGGGAGCACAGCGTCGCGTTTGGGGCCAGATTTGTAAAAACTCGAACTGTTGGCTCCATATGCTTTAATGAAACTGCTAACGACAAATGGTGTTAAAATAATGTTTGCACCAATTTCAGAGAAAGTGAATTTACCTTAAAGCGATCGTGACGGGGTAGAATGTATTTACTTTCTATAAGCGAGTTACGAGAAGGAGAAAATGAAAATGAATAGGAATAGAGAAAATTTACCATAGAAATTTAGACTATCTAAGCCTTTATCATCACCACCACCAACGTCATTCCCGTCCATCCTCGAAAAAGATAGATTGGAGTACACACGAAAAGATTAAAAAGGAGGAAATGGGTGTCTCCAGATTTACGGGAAAGGGTGTAACTAAGGAATTGTCCACAAATAGACAAGGAGAGGGCATGTAAATCACTAATAAGACCACACTTAGAATATGCTAGCAGTGAACAGTGAGCCAAAAGTTCGGTCGGTTTGCTTCTTACACTGATATGCTGGAAAAGCTGGTCATGTCGTATTAAGTACAATGTTATACGTACTGTAAGTACAAAAAACGTTTGATACAACATTTTCTCCAGATTCTACTCTTAATCAAAATGGAAATCAAAATAGTATAATTTACTTCCGTCATAGTCAGTTCCAGTCCTCGCCAATACCTATTGACACTGCACCAAAGTTTGGCACAGAACCTATCCAATATGTGGCGCTCCACTTTCGAGTGCTGCGCAGCCCAGCTTCGTTGCAGAAATCATTGTTCTTTTACTTACACAATCATCAGTTCAAATCCTATTGTTGGTTTTCACATGACGTCACTAAAATTTAAACTACATAACTATCGATCCAATTGAGATTTTGCTTACATGATGTATTAGAGCAGCTGAAAACTAATTTTCATGCAAATTTTCGCTTCAAAAGGGTTCTTGGTTTTGTGATAGAGTACGCTTGAATTTTTAAGCTTTTGCGTGACGTGGCATTTAATGACGGACGAGAGAGCTGTTACGTAGGTTAAAGAAGTGATGTATTTCGGGGAATTTTGCTACCTAAACAGTTCATGAATTAGAAAAAGTATTACTTTAATAATTATGAGTTCCTCGAGGAATAAATTCACGCTTTTGTCAACCTCGTCCCCAGGGCTTTTCCCTTAAAAAATTTTTAAGGGAAAAGCCCTGGGGAAGAGGTTGCGCTTTTGTACCAAAACTTGGTCACAGATGTTTTTGTTGGTTTCCGTCCGCCATGTTGGTGCCCATCCAGGTGGGCACTACATGGCGTCTCTATACAAATCTCTATAAATTTAGGTAAAACATTTCTTCGGATATCTCGTGTGTGTACGGAATATTTTTGGGACCTGAATCTTGGCGAGGGTCTTTGTATATTTACCTCCTTTCATTTTCCAGATTGTGGACTTTATTTATTGAACGGTTTTGATTTTTATTTTGATCTATTTTGAATGGCGTGATACTGAAAACCAGCAATTCAAGCGTGAATGCACATAGAAGGTGAGCCATCGTCCTTCTTTCCTCACAGCCACGCTTGGCGAGCGAAAAAGTAAAATGATGGGCCCTCCTCTTGAGGCTAAAAAACGGTAGAGACAGGACTTGACACGACAAAGACGATCGACCAACTTTGACGTCACCTAGTCTCCAGTCCATCGCGCGGCCATTTCAGAAACGTTTTCGTTAAGTCTTCGGAAATTCTCGGATTTTGATCTTTTATCTTTCACTAAAGGCTTGGGGAAAAAATTCATTACCCAAATCTCACTTAGGATGGTTCTTTTTAGTGTTTGGTGAAGGTAAAGCGATAAAACAAAATATCTTGTGAGAAAGTAAATTCACATAACACACTCGTGACTGATTCATGTTTTCACGTTTTTTTCAAAGTCGCGCAAGTCTACTTGCGTTTAGCTGGTTGTAGAGTGTATAAAGGTCATTTGCAAAACGAATGAGTGATAAAAACTTTTCGGAAACCCCCCGAAAGGTAGCAAATTTGTCTCCATTAAGTCCAGCCTTCAGTTCGTACATAATTTATGCCCTTTTTGTAGAAATTCCAAGATATCTCGAAATTCCTCTTATGGATTTTTGTGAATCTTCGCACAACAGAAAACACCCAAAGTGTAAGTAGCGAAAGGCATTTCCAAAGAAAATGCCGATCGATAAGGGCAGAAATAGAGCTAAAACTATTGTGACGTCATTGTCACATGATAGTTATTCCGATCGCCCAAAAAACAAGATCATAATAAAGTTAAGTCTAAATGATGTGTAATGCATGTGTTACAATGTTTTTACAATAAAGATCAATTTGTTTAAGTATATAAAAGATGCAAAGATGGAAGGTGTATAAAACAAAAATACGGGATCGAGCCACCTTAAAGGCGATCATTCAAGAAAAATATTTACAGGGCCGGCCGAGCAGCCATCAAAGTGCGGGGGCCGATCCACTTCTTTTGAAGTGTAGTTGGCGGGGGAGGGAGGCGGTTCTGGGGTTGCAATTGAGGGCTTTAAAAATGGTTTACCTGGTGCCCACTCAATATTTTAATGCAGTTACAACTCATCAATTTTTCGAGTGTTTCATTCACTTCAAAGTTTGTCCGTTCTTTCCTTGTGGCTGTTTAGAAGCTTTCTTAAGTCATTTTTGAACGAAGCCATGTTTTTAACATTCGAGCCGCCGTAAAGGACGTTTTCCTGATGCGATGGTTGCAGGACTCCAGCAGAAGTTTGGAACTTTGCAGATCGGGGCGATTTCATTTACCATGCTCTGCTGAAAGTTATTCATGTTTTGCTACAATGTCATCGAGTTCAATTTGTTTAAAGGAATCGTAGCTCCGCGTGGAGATTTAAGAACCTTCATAAAAAAGACCCCATTGTTGTATATACTACATCCCCTGGCTGGTGAAAACGCAAAAGTCTACGACTAAGTGCAGTTTTGTAAAGGCTTACCACTGATGATAGGATCGAAACGGACCAACCATAAATTTGGATACGTCGGTGAGGTCCGCCAGACAAATACTTTTATTCCATCAAAGATTCCTATTATTTGAAAATGTGTATTTCTTAACTTTATTAATTTTTTTTTCAAAAAGTGAGGGGCCCTGACCCCCCAATGGGAAAAGCCCTGGGAACGAGGTTGCAGCCCCTCCCCATGCGCGGGCCGTGAATAAAGTTAAATATCCAAATATTCCTTTAATGCTGACACTGATATGAGATGTCCGGACGATTTCTTAGAACTGATAACATGTTGATAGTCTGTCTTTCATTTCTGTTTATACTTGAACATGTACACACTCGAATGAAAGAAATGTTGTCGGCTTCGTACGTACACCTTCTTTTGTTTATACCAACAAAACAGATGAAAAATTACGGAGACGGAAAGGAGAATTGAATAAAATGTGAAAATAATTATCTACCTTTTGTTTAAATGGGAACCTTAAATATTCGGAAACCACCTTAAAAATCGGCAAAATATGAGGCTAGGATATTTAAAAAACCCGCTTGCAATTCGTGCGGCTCCTTTTGTTCATACCAAAAAAAGAAGAAAAATTACAAAGTAGAAACGAGAATTGAATAAATTAAGTTTGAAATGATCTACCTTTACTTCAAAAATGGGAACCTCAAATATTCAGAATATAATCAGAACCTGGAATCCGCCAAAATGTAATTAGACCCCAGATGAAGACCCCAGACCTCCCCCGTCTGTGCACATGCGCATAGTTGTTCCGCTTTGTGCTCGCTTTGTGTACAAGCAATCTCGTTCCCAGAGGCCGCGATCCTTTTGGTCAGCGACGGGGATCGGGACCTCTGGCCAATCTGCCAGATCGGACAGATGGGATTTTGAGTCCGCAAATCGCGGACTTCCGGTTACACTGCGCAGAATCAAAAGTAAAACCCAAGATGGCGGTTAAATGGCACCCCATTTAAGCACCCCATAGTCATGCGCATAAGACAACTGGGGTCGAGATTGGATTAGACCCCAGACCTCTCGCGTCTTTGCACATGCGCAAACGTTGTTCAGCTTTGGCTAAAAGCTTTGCTGTTTGGCCGGACTGACCGTCCTCTGTTAAGTTGCCAACGGTAAGTACATTCCTTTTCAAACAAGTATTGACATTATAGCTAAACGACATTATTATTATTATTATTACTAGTAATAGTTGACACTACAGCTGCCCCCGTTCTTTATATTGTCGGTCAATAGTATTCTTCCTGGTTGGGTCGCTCTTTGAGATATACCGATTCATAATGAAGATTTTCACACATATTTCATACAGTAGGTGAGATAAATACAAGAAACGGAAGGTACCATGCAGAGTTTCAGCTCGATTTACACAGCTTTGATCAAAACATTCTCAGTTTCGAGAATAGTTTATTGTAAACCATAAGAAAATATTTAATTAGAAGTTGAATTTTTCGCTATTTCTCTTTCACTTTTTACATTCAGTTCATTTTACTTGCCGGAAAGTAAGCCTTAGAAATTAAAAGGACGTTTGATCGATTCACGCTCGCGCATCCTAGTCCTATTGAAACTTCATAACGGAAGGACATCTTTGACTAGGGAAAAAGTCAGCACAGAATTTGATTGTCGGCGAATTTCTGTAATTGTCAATCAATCTGCTAGTTATAAGCTAGCCGTTGTTCACTCGTCTTGCTTGTTTGGGGCTGAGTCTTATTCCGGTCAAAGAGAGAGAAAGAGTGTCTGGCAAGGTTTCCAGTGTAAATCAAAGATTTGTGCACTCATGTCTGGCAAACTCTCCAAGTGTTTATATATACACAGTTAAACACACCTTATAACCTCATCTGCGCTTAACGAGTGTCTTTTGGTCCATAACTTTCAAGACAACTGCTCCACAGAATGTCACTGGGTAACGCAAAAGAGTATCGAAGTATGACTGCACAATAAATGTCACAAAATCTACCTGAGCGTCCCTTCGGGATTTTCTGTCTTTACGTCATCCTAACCATTTTGTACTTGCGGGCGCAAACAATAGAAACGTCATCATTACCTACCGATTCCCCACGGCCCCTGTTCGAGCAAATCGAGATTTTTTCTAGTATACCGACTGTATATTTGAACTGTAAGTACTGTCCTTAATATACGCGCGAGTTACTAGGGTGCCTCCTCGGGATTTCGCCTCTGGGCGAAATCCCTGCGGGGGCAATAATTATTACTATCTTTTAGAACCAGTTCATACGTCGCGCTTCAGCCATGACAAATTTTTTTAAAGTAAGTTCGCAAAACATAAGCATGGCACTAAGCACAAATTCGGCAAGCTCTTCCTTGCTACACGACTCTGGCACTGCAGTGATTCAAACAATGTGCTTATGCTGTGTCGAACTAAATTCATACTTTCACAATTGTCTTTTGGCGGGGTTTGTGGTACAGCGCCATTTTTCGCTTCAATTACCACTGACTTCTCACACAATTTCTGGCAAGACGTTTCAATTAGTTGTGGTTCTTTTGAATGTCAGACAACTACCCCCAGGACAATATTAGCCTCAGATCGACTACTTGCCCCCAATCCCTAGATGATTAGCCCCCAATATAAAAACACTATGTTTCTCTCAAAGAGTTTATTCCACTAAAGGGGTTGGGGGGGGGGGAATTGGAGTTTACGGTATTGCGGTATTTTTGAGCTTTTTTTCAAGCGGTATTTCAGTAACTTAATTTAAAGTTTAAAGTGCAGTATTGTGGTATCTGACAGCTAGCCCTTTCATCCTTTCGTGGGTCTCATGACTATTTGCAAGCTCACAAAGCATTCTGACACATGCAGTGTCTTTTGACTTGCTGAGTGAAGAGTTAGATCATTGTTTCCATGATAAAAAGGCAATTTAGCATGAGCAAATCAATACTTTGTGTCTAGAGCTACAGCCACGAGATGTTTTGCAGGACAGTTTCACAACACTACATTCACTCAACTTGTAAATTATTTTAATAATTTGACTTTATAAAATATTTTCAAGATTTAAGCCAGTATAATGTATAGAAATGTGCAAAAACAACAAACATGTCTGTGGAAGGTTTCGAATTTCACTCAACGTTGTTTTGTCGGTATGCAAGTATTTTATCCTTGTTATCAAACTGAAATAAATTTTTTTTACAACTTTTTGCTCTGTTTCATTTTTTATTAAAACTATGCTCTTTCAAAAGGGAAAACCTTTGAAGAAACATTTCCTGTTTATTTTGCTTTGCTTTATACACATTTGCAAATTATCATTCCTTCAGAAGATTTTGCTGGAGAGAAAAATATCACCTTTGATTTCTCAATTGCAAAGCAATTTATTGAATTCACAAAAAATACCCCAACAGAGGCTATTCATGCTGATTATGTCAGGAAAAAGGTGGTGAAAATTTGCCCAGCTCTGCAGTGCTAAAAATATCATGCAAGCTGATTTTGAGAACAAAATGATGAACTGAAAAAGATTTCCAGTACTCCAAAACAAGAAAGCTATTGCATCCTCACAATCTCTCATTTACAAAGTGCCAAAATCATGTATTGAGGCAAACGAAAAGAGGAACCGCTTATCTTTATCAAACTTTTCACATTGCTTTGATTACAGTGATAAGGTCATGTGATATTCACTGTGACTATATGAGAAGCTGATAACAAAACAGAACCAAGAGGAAATCTGCTAAGATTTAAAAAACTGTTGTACAAGAAAAGCTATCGCCAAATTTATATTGCAACTCTGGTATGTGTGTTTCAAGGTAATGAGGACGTTAATCCCTTCGCACATGTAAAGGCAAATATGACTTCAGCAATAAAGTAAATGAAGGGCTTATTGAAACATCTCATATTTTGCAAATTGTGGAATGCAAAGGAAACTTATGAAATTTTAACCTATTTCAACATTTTCTTAATGATTATTTATTTTCTTTGGCAGAAATCAGACATGTAAAAAATGTCTACTTTGTTCCCAGCAGTTTCTTTTGCATGACACATTATGTCTTGCATAACAGAGCAATAATTTATGTTCCTTTCAGCAAACAATGAAACTTTTAAACCAATATCTAGCCATAACTGTGGCTACCAAGCAGCTCAGAGCTTGACAGTAGCCTTAAAGTTGCTTCATTTCTCTTTACTAATAAAATTTCCAGACAACATTCTTGATTGCCAACATTTTGACATACACTGTACAGGGCTGTCAACCCCCCACATTTTCAAATATTGAGAATTAATAGGGAAGGGATGATAAATTGTAGATGACATCATATCACATGCCACATGATGTCATTTGTGCAAAAAATAATTGTTGACGCTGATCGACATAATAGCCCATAAAACAGTTCATATGAAGCCACATTATTGCTTAAATTACAACTTGGCATGCCGGAGTTTGTGAGGAAACATTCCATGTTAGTAGTACATGTAAAATAGCTCAAATATTTAAAATTTTATGGTTGGGATGTCAAGTCTACAAGAAATGACAAACTTCGTTGATTATGCGGGAGATTTCAGACTCTAATCTGGAGACTAGGAGACATGGTTCAAAATCTGTAGTCTCCCGGATTATCCGGGAGAGTTGACAGCACTGACTGTAGCACAGTTATTTAGTGTGGGCTGATAAAATAATATTCTTTGACTCTGTGCTATGCTACCCAATACCTCACTGGAGGCAAGGTTAGTCATTTCCAGATCTCCACTTCCTTGCTATCTGGTCAGTGGCTAACAGCAGTATCCCCTCCCCTTCCCCCTGCATGCAGTGTTGTAGAATATGTACAGGTTTCTACGGTGGAGCCTAACTCTAAGTAAAGACCTTGTTTGATCAAGCACATCACATGTAATCATATTTCTAAGGGGCTGTTTACATGGAGGGGGGAAGATCCAGAAGGTGGATCATCCTAGCACATATGTTTTCTGTGTTTAGTTTACATGCAAAGGATTGACTTGTGCCCGGGCTACATGTAGGATCTTCCAAGTACAAGGGATATGCCAGCACCATGTCAACTGCCTTCACTAGGAAGAATCCTACATGAAATGCTACAATCCCGGACAAAACTACTTGAGAAAGTTTTCCCCATCATGTCCACTTTCCTACGCAACAAAACTATTTCCAAAACGACGCCTTTGCGGAAAGAAAACCCCTTCCCCCAATTCAATGTTGCTTCCCACAAACGCCCAGGGATCAGGCTTTCTTTTGAATACACAACAACATTGCTTTCAGGGGAGGAAGGAGAGGGAAGAACTGGTACAGCTACGATATTTAGAAAAATGCTGTCCAAGTATACAATTTTCTTAACAGATTTGATCTTAATCAATGAAGAACAACATTGTCTAGGGGAGAGGGAGAACATCTGTTGCTCCTGTGTTGTTTTGCATAAATGGTTGACAAACCAAAAAGAAAATGTTTGTCACTATGTTTCTGTACTCCATGAGAAACCGAAAAAAATAATTGCCTCATTTTGTAACTTGGTGGCACGTTCGAATTTTCTAGGTAATGTTCTTGCACAAAGCCTTTCCTTAAGTTAGGGCCTAACTCATGGAATTCTCTTAAAGATAATGCTATTAATTTATTATATTATCTGAGGATCTTAGTTCTTTTAAAAACCTACGTGTGGCATTTTACCTTTTATCTAATTTTTCATTCACAATTATTTTTATTTTATTTTGTATTTTTCCCTTTTTTTAAAATTTTACTTTGTCTTCACTTTTCCTTCAAATTTGTTTTTGTTTTGTTTTTATTTCACTTGTGTTGTAATATTAATTTTGTTTTACTTTGTTTAAATTTTACTTTTGATTTGACTTTCATTTTACATTTTGAATTGTATATTGACTCGAAAAAAAAAGGACATGGACCAAGAGTTTCCATAGGCTGGCCCACGGAAGCCATTGGAAAAAAAATAGAGTGGCATAGGCCCATGGAGGCCATAACCACATCAGCTATCCCACCATGCAATTTAGGCTTGAGTTTATGCGTTTAGGGCAAAAGTAGGCAAGAGAAGAATAGGTAGACTGCAAGTCATTTCATTAACAGAGGAATTGGAATATCTTACAGTGCAAAGATTTTCTCCGTCTGTAGAAGACAAGTGACAGTGCATAAAGTACTCACGAATTGGTCAAAAGAAGCAAGGGTAACACTCTTATAACTCACCTCTGTTAATCAGTGGACTTGACATCTACCCATTCTTTTCTTGCCTACTTTTGCCCTAAACACCTAAACGCATTTGGCTTCATAATGGCTCAGTCAATTCCAAGCGTGCCCATTCCCTCCACCCCCCGGGCATTTGTCGTTGGGCGTTTGTCATTTTTACATTTGAAAAGCTGCAAATGCCCAACGGTAGGGCCGGGCGGTTCATACAAAACCCCACCGTGAGGCTTAAAGACTGTGCAAATGCCCCACCCCGGGACAACCAAAATTTCGTTTTCTAGTAAATTAGCTGCAAATGCCATATTTATAGGAAATCTGTAGATATCTGGTCAAAACGCGTAAAGCACCCTTCGAAAATCGCTTTTAGCCGCTAGTCATAATGCAAAAAATATCACATCGATCTGATTATTTTTAATAATACCTTTCTTATTTTCGAAGGTATTAAAGTAGTAAATAAAGTAGTGCAATAAAGTGAATATTGCAAACCTAGAGATTGGTCAATCATCAGCGCCAATTGTAAGTTCTGCCGTTCGCAAGCTTGGTTCAAGTTTGACGTCCCAGGGGGGTACACCTGGGAATTCTTTGTGGGGTGTGCCGCCCGGTTCTTCAAATCCTGACCCGATCTTAGACCAAAAAATATAATTTTCCACACCCGTTTTCAGTCTAGATCGCCAAAATCCATACCCGTTTTCAGACCTGGCCTTTAGTCAGAAATTGTGTTATCAGTACCTAGATTATAGAGCGCAAACAAAAAGATTATTCATTTCGAATTCGCATATTTCTCCTTCTTTCTCACTCATTTGAAATTGAAACGATAAATACATTCATACACTCCGAGGTTTCCTCGAAAACCATACTCGATTCCAGACCAAAATGGACAAAGTGTATACCCGTTTTCAGACCAAAACGGCGCAGAAACCCCACTCGATGGGGCGGCACATACCTATATGACTAATATGAGGGAGTCCCCCCCCCCGGATTTGACGTTAACCTTAAGATGACAGAACAGATTAACAAGACATGTCAATCAGTCTACAATCACCTGCATAATATCAGACAAATAAGGAAGTTCTTGACACCTGCCTCCACCAAATTGCTTGTACAAGGCGTGATCGTGGCACACATTGATTATTGCAACGGTCTTCTCTACGGTGTACCAGCTGTGCATCTTTCCATGTGGCACTCCTGGGCCACATGCCTATGGTTTTTTTTTATGCAATGGCCTCCATGGGCCGACTTATGGCACTCTAATTAAATAATACCACAAGGGAAATGAAAATAAAACAAAAACAAATGTGAAGGAAAAGTGAAAACAAAGTAAAATAAAAATAAATGCGAAAGAAAAATAAAATAAAAATAATTGTGAATGAAAAATTCAATAAAAAGTAAAATTAAATTAAATTAAATGTGGAAGAAAAAGATTAACGGTAAAATAAAATGAATGTGCGTTTCATCAAGCTAAAGCAGATGACACTTCACGCTCCTATTTCACATAAAAGAAAAGAAAATGTGATATGTAGAGTTCTAAAGGCGAACGTTTTATAAATTGGAGATGTGGTAGTAATCTACATTTTATTTTGTCTTGGAA
>CALNXK010000035.1:790000-852500 GCA_942486035.1 Porites lobata
TCTCCCTCGCTGTTCTCAGGTCCAAGTTGTGCAAAAGTTCAATAGCGCTATCCGCTGGATGGCGCAATTGGTTTTCCTAATACTTATACTCTGGATAGTGATTTATCCGGAGGAAAGCGCGATCCACCGTTTGAACAACCGGGACCTGAATCCCTAGCACTGAATTACTTCGGGGTATGTTAGTTTACGTGAATGCACTCTGTCCCCCGGGCGCCAAAGGATGAGAGATGAGATTATTTCTTTATCTGCCGGATAGTGCTGCTCAATGTCGAGCAAACTGTAGACGCTTTTGCTTAAGCCTCGAAGATAAAGGTGTTAGTCCCCCATAAATCCTCTCAGGCGTGGCATAGTCTCTCCAGCTGATGTTTTGTGCTCGTCTCAAAAGGTTTGAATAGCAACCTTCGAGCCGTTTTTCCAATCTTGATGAGAGGAGGACAGGCTCTACAAGCACTCTCAATGTTTAGACGTTCAATTAATTTTGTAGATTAGACGGCCATGTGAAGTTCCAGACTAGGGCCTTTCTTATTTTGAAGTCTTTTCAGAGTCCGCGATGTATGAACCTAAGTATTTGAATTCCTGTACCCTTTTTACTGACGAGTTATCTAGAGAGTTCAGTTCCGATTCTGTTTGGGAGGGGGTGATGTATACGGTTTTGCTTTTATTATAGTAAAGGCCAATCTGTGCTAAAGTCTTTGTCTAGCTGTAGTCATTCAAGAAAATCTAGAGAACTTTAACTCTTTTTGAACTCGCATTTATTTCCATATTTCTTTGATAATGGCGTCATGAGGCCGCCTAAACGTCGGAACTTTATTTTACTTGTTTTTACATGTTTATGTTCTTTCGAATTATTAATAATAATGATAAGCGCTCTGCTGTGTACATAAAATTTATTAATTCGAAAGAGATTAAAAGAAATAAAAATCAGGTACAATGCATATTACGGAAAATTACTCTAAATGAAGTTCAGCACTAATTACAAAACTAATATTAATAGAGAAGAATATTAAATAAAGTTAAGGACACTTAACTAAAATCAAGTTCGTCAGCGAGACAGTTAAAAAACAACGACAAAGTCCTGCACAAAAAAGCTCAACCTACTCCCTTATGAGAGTTTTCTCGATTTTTGGGACACACCACGAAGAAAACCGTCGTGACCATACAGAATCGTATTACAACGAGGAACTATACTTATGTTTCAAAATCGTCGTCCAAAAAAACCTACCGTAGCAATCGTTACAAGCAAAGGCCATTTCTCTTCAAACTCTTTCAAAAAACTCCCCAAAGCCCTCTTTTCCACAGAGTGCTTCTCTCCTCAAGTCCACTTCCCTCTAGTTAGAGTTCATTAAAGACCATAATACGTTTACACTTGCACATTTAAGTTACCAAAACTTCTTTGATAGACTTGTGCTTTATGCCTCAGTTTTTCTTTTCTAACTGCATACAAATCACAAATTCCCTAACCCCGGGCAAACCTTTGATGATAAATGCCCACCATGGGGACACAGCACTTCATAAGTGCCCCACAAATACCTGGCGGCCCACAAATACCGGGCGGGATAGACACGCTTGAAATTCACTAAACCATTATGATAATTATGCCACCAACAACCACAATTACAAAAGAATGTAACATTTTGCAATATCACAACCACGACTCCCAAGCATACGCTCCCGAAGCGTCTTGTTGAAAGTTGCGCCCATGAAGAGTGGTGATGCCCGTTATGGCTCTTGGTGGGGGTTCATTGTATTCATTATTGGACAGCCAACGTTAACCTGTATCAGGCGGTCCGTTGGCTACTCTCGAAAGGTGATCGTTTAACGCAGGTTTGACTATTGAGAAGTGTTAGTAAATCACCCTGAGCCGGATTTTTTGGAACTCAATTAAGAAGTTGTGTAATTGTCATAAACTTTGTTATTTTCGTTGATTAAGTTGTTCCCTTTGATCTTTAATTCACTAACAGAATTGAACGGTTCATTTTCCTTTAAGGTTTCATGCCGCTGTACATCAAGTATGGCCCTTTCAACAGAATACACCAGTGAACAGAACTATTCCAGAATTTTCTATGCCACCACTGTTATACTGGCTGAGGGCCTGAGAGAAATTTTTAAACAAGAATGGGACAATCAGTATAAATCAACAAAGGGAGAATGGAAAGATGACCCTCGGAATGGAATGGACTTCTATAACGGCGAATCCTCGCGAAACCGAAAAAGATATGCTCGTATTTTGGCGATCATCAAAAACGGGGACAGAAAGGAATGGGACTGTTTAACACTGTTTTACGCCATTCTTTCCTCCGATTCCCTCAAACCCGGTCTTGGTGCAACAGTCAGAAAAAATGTGGATGATCTGAGACACTTACGGAATGAATGCGCTCACTTTTCCGGAGGTATCCTCTCTGATATAGAATTTCACGCAGCCATTAGCAAACTTCATTGTGCGTTTCAAGCGCTTGGTCTCCCGACTGTAAAAATTCAAGACATAAAAAACAAACCCTTTCCTTTATCAGAGGATTTTCAAGAAATCATGAAAAAAGAGTTTCGCCAGGCGGTTGAAGATTATAAGCAGGAACTTCAACAGACAATAGAACTAAAACAAAAGACAGAAGAGCTCTTCAGAAAGGTCATTCTTGACGATCAAGCCCAGAAGAAGTTCTTGAAGAGTCAAACGCCACTGCTTCCAAGTGAAATTAGAGCACGGGGGCTAAAAGCAATTCTTGCCTACGAAAATGCTTTGAAAACTGGAAAAGTTATGGTATACCGTGCTCGAATCATGTTAATAGGTCAAGATCGAACTGGCAAAACTAGTTTGAAGAACTCATTCTTAGGTCTTCCATTCGATCCCGAGCAGCAAAGTACTGACGGAATTGAACTGGACGTGTCAAACTTCGAGGTCGATGTCGATCAAGTAAGCAACTGGAAACGCGCTGATGAAAAACAAGGTGTGTCTAAATTTGTGCCCAATCTTGTGAGAATGGTAGCTGGAAAACTCGAACAAGAAGAAACAAAGGTGGATCCAGCTCAGGAGAAAACAGTGAGTCAGGTTAGTGTCTTCAAATAAAGACTTACAAAATAAGACATAGATATCGATTAAGAATTAAAAAGGCTGGTATTCACTTGCGACGGAGTCGGAGTCGGAGTCGTAATCAGAAGCGTAGAACTGTACGATCTAGTGAAAACAGCGTTCTGTTTCTGCTTACGACTCCGATTAAGTGAAAACTAGGTTGTCGGAATCGCAAGCAGAGGCCGAAGAACTAAACCAATCACAAGGCGTGGGAACGTGCAATGTGATTGGTTCAGGATTCCAGCTCAGGATGAAAAAATTGAGAAAACAGTGGGTCAGGTTAGTGTTTTCAAGTAAAGACTTACAAAATAGGACGTAGATATCGATCAAGAATTATAAAGGCTGGTTTTCACTAGCGACGGAGTCGGAGTCGGAGGTGTAATCGGATGCCTAGAACTTTACGATGTAGTGAAAACAGCGTTCTGATTCTTCTTACGACTCTGTCGTTTACGATCAAGTGAAAACTAGGTTGTCAGAGTCACAAGCAGAAGCGGAAGAACTAAACAGATTACAAAGCGTGGGAACGTGCATTGTGATTGTTTTATCCATCCGCTTCTGCTTCCGATTCCGACAATCTGGTTTTCACTAGATCGTAAGCGACGGAGTCATAAGCGGAGTCGGAAGAAAGTGAACACGTTCTGATTCTTCCCACTACGATTCCGTCGCGCTTATAACTCTCTGCTTCCGACTCCGATTTTTTATTTTCACCTAGTCATAAGCGGTCTTAAGACTCCGCTTACGACTCCGACTTCTACTCCGTCGCTCACCTAGCCGTAACAGAAACAAAATAGTAGGTTTTTAACGTAGTGGACGTCAGAAAATAAGACGCGTTTGGAACAAGACCTTTATCGTCACAAACATCATTTTTGGGATACAACATTTGAAGTGATCTCTTTGCTACTCATAGTAATCCTCGGACAATCTGAGAATAGTCCTTATGAAAATGTCAGAAAGTAATGTGTTATTTGTCATTTTACCCAATCTTTTAGTCAGTTGGTTTTGTCGGTCCCGGTCCAAGAGAACCTGAAAAACAAGAAGCACTGATGGATCCAAAACGTCAAGTTACACCGGCAGAGGATAAATGTCAAATAAGTGAGGTCAGTGACCACTTCGTCGAATTAACTTTATCGTTAAATGTAGGAAACTTCATTATTGGAACAGCGTGGCAGCTGGGAGCTTGTGGTGTCATGTGTAATATAGGACTCAGGGATTACGGTATTGTTGTTTTGAGCATTTAAAGTATGATTTAGTAGAAGGATAAAGGGTCGCTGAAGGGATCGATCACTGAAAGCTGATTGTTAGATAATAATTGGCAACAACCATGATATGTCCTGTGATGTTATAGCGAACCATAATAACATCACAGTCTCCAAATTCCCAAAAGAAGCTGACATGATTAAAACCCAAGCCAATGTGTGGCTTCATAGTTCAGTTGGTAGAGCATCGCACCGGTAACGCGAAGGTCACGGGTTCGAATCCAGTTGAAGCCATGATTTTTCAGGCTTCTTCTTTCCAATTGCTTAAATTGGAAAATTTACTGCGATGATCATTCTTCTCTTTCATCTACAACCGCAGTTCAAAAATGAATTATTTCATATATACTTCTCATCATGATTAAAACCGTTCCATAATTTCAAAATGGACACCAAAAACAAAAGCCCTTAGAGCATGTGCGAAACGGAAGGCGGCTGACCAGGAGTCCTCTTCACTGTATTGTTTCCACGCGTCATTCACTTCGGTTTTCCCAGTTTAAAGGCTTGCAAACATTCATTCTCTTTAGAATAGCCGCCATCTTTAAGCATTTTGTTAGGATTGATGGGACAAAATCAATATCAGATGTTTTTTGTCAGGGCGCAAACCGTCAAGTTTGCGGTCGAGGTTGTTGCTTCCCCTTGAATGAGATAACCTGCATTTCAGTGTTGTTATTGCTACTGCATTCAAAATGTGACAATGATCACTTCTACTCATAATTTGCCATTATCGTCTTTAAGGTTAAAAGTTCTTTACTTTCTGTTGTTTATAGCCCGTTTCAAACGTCGTTCTACTGCCCTGTCGAACTCAAATGAATTTGAATCGGCGGTTTCACGGCAATAACACGGGAGTGGTTTCAAACGTTGAATTTAATTCAGTCGCGCCAGAAAACGTCAAAACAAACCTTCCATCCATCCAAAATGGCGGACAGAAACTTAAGGGAAGATCACGATCGGAAGAAATTTGCTTTCCTGAAGACGATTTTAAACGCCAGACGGCAACGGCAGCTGATGCAGCAGTCCATTTTAAATCCTTTTATTGCAAGGAGAAGGTTAATTCTTAAAGTATGCGCTTTTGCTCTCCTTCTGCTTTTCTTTCACGAAAGCAAGAAAGATGTCAGCTAGATTTCCGTACCTTCTTAACTGTTTTCTTTTTCTTGCCAGGCCGCTTCGAGTCTTCTTGATTTCTCTATTCAGGGCCGCTCTCCTTGTCGGAACTTTCTTGTTCGGAGTCTTGCTCTATTGATTCACAATCTACTGTGTTTTCTTCATCGGAAATTTAGAAATAGAGATTGTGTACGGACTTAAACTACTTTGCCATTTTGCCACCATTTTGTCAAAACTCTCATCCCAGAGCCGGCCACGGTCAGCTACAGCATGCGCAGTCAGGCACAGTGGAGTCAAAACGCTTAAACATATACATTTTCATATTTTATAAATAGAGTTTGGCACGGCAATAGCGCGACGTTTGAAACCGAGCCGTGTCACTGCCGTGTAGCACAGCAGACCCTGTCGAATTTAATTGCCGTGTCGAACTAAATTCAAGTTGCTGAACTGAATGATTTCAAACGTCGCGCCACCTTAGGCTCGATTTCCGCCGTCTCCCGTGTCCGGTCTTTGATCCTCCTTCGGGGGATGAGTGCGGGCTCATTTTCCCAAACAGCGGCTGGTAATCGAGCCTAGCCAACGCCGTGCCAAAGTCGAATTAATTCTATCAATTGAGTTCGGCACCGCAGTAGCACGACGTGTGAAACAGGCCTATGTCATTTTATCACTTGTTGCTCCCTGAGAAGACACTTGACATTGCCCTTATCCCATCAGTCCCTAAGGGCGTGCAAAGATGGCGGTATCGCGGATATGGTCTATTTATTCATTTTTTAATCAACTTGAACTTGAACTTAAAGCAAGGAAATATGCTCAGACAAGATTTTGTCCTTGATTTTGATTTATTAGCACGGACGTATTAGTTAATCGTCATTCGCAAGCAATATTTGTTGCATAATTTTTTATTGACTGTTTAACCGTCCGATTTGGCTTGTCCTATCACAAGCAGCGAAAGGTCTAATCGGACAGTTCTGATGCTGCATCAGCCTTGCATTAGCAAAATCAAGCAATAAAGTTTGGATGTTGAGAACCAATCCGATTCGAGTATTTTGGTTATTGAAACCGTTTTTTTCAATTATACAGCTCGTTAAACTTAATTTGCTCTAACAACTTCTCACTGATACTCCTATTTCAAAATCTGTTTTAGAGTACTACTGGGAAAGAGGGAGAAGGGGAAATAGAAGCAGCCGCGATACCTGAACTGAAAATCGATCCTGCCTTACCTCCAGAAGAATTTACGGAACTCCTTGTTCAATATCTGGAAGGTTTAAATCTTGACAATGACACCTCAGTAGTTGAACACCACGTGGACCTTGATCTGTGGGACTTTGCCGGGCAACATCTTTACTATACATTTTGCCCAGTTTTCTTTTCGTGGCGGGCAGTTTACTTACTGGTTTACAACCTCAGCGAAGGATTAAATGAAATTGCCAAGCCTTGTTTCAGACGAGGATTTTTGAACATTCCCCTTGAGAACACAAATCGCCAAACAAATTTGGAAAATTTGTTGTCGTGGTTGGTCACCCTCAGCTCAGTTTGCTCATCAAAGCCAGAAGCGAATGAAAAAACACCGTCAGAATCAGATCTGCGCTACACTCGCCCACCAGTGTTCATAGTGGGAACACATGCGGACGGAAAACAGGATCAGTATGTCAAAGAGATGGAATTACAAATAGCGAAGGAAATTTCCGAAAAAGACTACGAAAGTCACGTGATCCGCCCTTTCTTTTCAGTTGATAATACGCAAGGATCATCTGATGAGGGGGTCGCTGCACTTCAGAAAAAAATTATCGAAGTTTTGAAGAAAGAACCATATATGGGGAAGGAGATACCCCTAAGGTACACTTATTTTCAGCCCAAAGTAATACAAAATAAAATTAATTTGCTTCCTGGTTTACACTCTATTTTTTTCTTAGAACCTTTTTTCATAAGAAGGTTCAGCCTGAAATTTGCCAAAATATTAAGAATATGCTAAGAACATAACCGAGTGTCGGAAAAGAAGAATTTGTTTTTTACTGCTTTCTCTTTCCTAAATCCAGAAAATCTGAACACTTTCATAATTTCCTACATGGAATCAGAACGCATGTAAAATTTTGTTCTTTCATCACATTCCTATTGTGTATGGTCAATAACACATTTGCACTGTACTTTTACAATCCATTACTGTGAAAAATATAACCATTGTCTTCAGAAAAGTGTCACTAGTACAATGTCCGTTATTGAAATTTAAGAACATCCGCAACAACATTTCCAGGCTGAAACTGCCCAGAAAATAAGAACGGTCCAGGCTCAACTCGAAAAATGGACGTTCTTATTAAAAAAAGAGTATTAAAGTTAATGGTTAATTTAACTAAAAGTAGGATGGTGATTACTGGGAGATCTTCTGAACGGTAGGGATGGAAACTTGGTTGTGCCCACTGATATAAGGAAAACACACCAGCAGGATGATACAAGCGTACTGATTACAGTGTTGGAACGGCTATTATTGGTTGGTCGTGGGTTCAAAGCCCTGTTTAAAGAAACTTTCTTGCCGCTGTTGCGGCCTTCCGAAAGAATGATAAACCCCCTTTGAGCTGTCTGTGTGTGGATCATGCTTAACGTTGCCTGTTGACACAAGGTGGCACCGAAAATATTTGTGTCCGTTTTTTTTTTTTTTTTTTTTTTTTAGCGAATCAGTAATTTCTGTCCCATGTGAAAAAGCTCTAGGGTTTTATACTTATTAGTGCAACGGCACAATCGCTTCAACTTTGACAGAATTGCGAAAAAAGGTTCAAATTAAACTTTGATATTTATTTTTCAGGTGGTTCAACTTCGAGAAGGTTGTACAAGCTTTGGCTGCTGAAAATGTACATTTCTTGAAATTTGATCAACTTAAAGGCATCATCCGGAAATTTTGCTTCATTGAAAATGAGGATGAGGTCGTCACTTTGTTGGATTACTATCATGACATCGGAAAGATTGTCCGGCACCACAACACAGTCGTACTTCGGGCCAAATGGCTGATTGACATCTTCAAAAAACTTGTAACCATTTGCCCCTTTGATGAGTCGGTAAGAAACAAAATGTCAAGTGCATGTAATACTGTTAGGAGATCCCCCTAGCTTACCGTTTGGCCCTGTCTGATTTCATGTGACTAGTTATGGTCTGAGTTCAGGTACAGGGAACGATTATGGCTGAGATGGCTTTAGCTGCCCCTCTCCCACCTTGACATATATTTGGTAATTTTGACAAAGGGAGGACTGAGATTCGAAACAGAATCGATTCTTGACCTGCACACACATTTCAAGCCAATTGAGACCTTTCAATGCACTCATTTTTCATCTTGCGACCTTACGGTAGAAAACAAACTTTTTATCAAAGAAAAAACTGCTCAAAACGTATTCCTCAAGACGAGACATTCTAAGAAAGGAAATCAGCTCTACAGCAAACAAAACGAGCGCAAAAGCAATATTGCTATTTGACACGAGCTCTCATGAAAAACCAGTTCGCTCAAAAAAAATCCTCAAGAAATTTCCTCTAATAGACCTTTCCCGCATTACGCACCAGTGAGCAAACATAAAAAAATGAGGACGAGGCTTGGGTGGGCAATTTCATACAAATCACTGTATTTTGTCCACCCAAGCCTCGAGTTGGTGCCTTTGTTTACAGGAATGCGGGAAAGGTCTACCTCCTATGGAAGAACGGATTGTTAAAAGACATTCTTCTTAAAGCAAAAGTATAAAGCAGTGGTCTCGACTATCGTGCTGGCACCGGAGGCACCGCTGTCCTCCTCCTTTCAACAAACTTCTTAAAACTTTTCGTCCAGTGCATATGAGAATAATAATTCTTTCTTGTAGGCTATAAACAGTCCTTTTTTGGGCTCTGAGATATTTTATCTAAGTATTCTTTTGAAGAGGTACCGCAAAAATAGATAAGGATGCTTCGTTGGGTTGTTGATGGGTGTGAAATTTAGCGGCCCATCTAAAACCAAACAGAGCCAGTGAATGAAGAAGCCTTGGAAGCCACACTTTTTTCAGTTTAAAGTTTTCTTTCTTCCCACGAACAATCAATGAATGGGACTCCCTACCCGTGAATATTATAATTACCCTGTCTGTAGACAGTTTTAAATCTAAGTAAGGTTTTAATATTCCATTGTATTAGTGTTATTCAGATTTCAGTTATATAATTGCATAATTTCTTGTGTTGTTTTTATTATTTCAGTTGGTGTGATATTTCGTGATTTTACTGACTTGTAGAAGTGTAGATGTAGTTGTAGATACAGATAAGGCTTTTTTATTTGTCGGGTGCTGTTCGTTTTTGTAGGAACCAAGTCATTCCAAGTTGTGGAAACAAATGGAGAGAACAGGCGTCCTCGATATGGAGCTTGTTAATCACGTGTTTTGCAATGAGTTTCATCAGTACAAGGATGATATTTTGGACATGATGGAGCAGTTTGGACTGATCGCCAAGTTTACCAAATCTCCAGGAAAAGACGTTTACCTTGTTCCCTGTCAACTTCGAACACCGCCTGACGCCCTTAGTAAAATTGAGCCACTCTCTTCAGATCCTTGTGCATTATACCTTCGTTTTCTCGGAAGTTTTGTTCCTTATGGTTTTTTTTCTCAGCTTGTGTCACGATGTGTCACGTGGTGCTGTCCAGCTGGATCCGAACTGCCTAACTTGTTCGACGGGGCATCTCGATTCTTCATTGGGAATGAGCAAAATCACCAGTTGATCCTTGTATGCAAGAAAAGATATATCAAGATCATTTTGAATGAATTGAAGCAAGATGATTCCCCATTTGATGGTGCGGCGAAATTGCAAGACGTAGCTATCAAAGTGCGAAAATTTCTGGAACACACGATGCAAACTATATCGCACGAGCTGTCTGGGTTTAAAAACTTGGCTTATGAATTGTGTGTCGAATGTCCGTTGTGCTTAAAGGAGCCTAAAAAATGTGATATTCATAACCAATTTTCTTGCCCCAACGAGTACTGTATGTGCCTCTTGAAAGTTGCTGTAGATGGGTCATTTGAATGTTGCCGAAAGAGCTTTGACAGGGTGAAACCGAAACTCCCTCAGCTCCAAATGTGGTTCCCCGTCAAAGGTGAGGTTGAGGTTATATGCAAAAAGAAACTCTCGAATGTTTTTTTTTTAGTCAACTCATCTAGAACAGTCGCACCTCTCTTTAGAAAGGCCTTTCCTTTACATACTTACACAATCCCTGCCTTAAAAAAAATTCCTGACAAGAATTTTGGACTCGGTTACACCTACGAATTTGCAGTTTATTGGTCTGACTGTTTTCCGGTCTAAACATGCCAGTTGATATATATTGAGTACGATCTATCCGAGAGTAAAACTAAAACTTTAAGTGCCTTTTTTTTGAGGCAGTTGTTTCCCAGTGTGAAGATGGCCCCTTTCGACGATCTTTTGTTTTGCCACTCACTTTATGCCTTAAATTATGTGCCCATACATGTAATTAATTTGCACCTCGTAGAGATATTCGCACACATTAGTGATTTCAGGGATAAAATTTATTTTAAATTATCTTCACTTACGCCTTAGAGTCTCGACTGTTGAGTGGCGGGCCACACCAACAGAGAATAATGGGACAGAGAGGGTAAAGCCCAGTATAGCCTTTAGGATATGTAAATTTCACCAACGTTATTTTTAGACCAGTTAAACGCTTGAAATTAATCGGAAGTTTCTTTCTATTCTTAAAAAGTGAGCAAAATTTTATTCAGTGTTGTCTGGAGAGAAGAACGGGACATTTTGCTCTCTTGGTGTGTCCCCATTACAACATTCTAAATTGCTTGCTTTAAGTCAGTCGAGCGTGGACTTAGGGCCTTTTTTACATGAAGGTGGGGGACCCCAGTTAGGTGAGGTAACATGTGGCGGGTTACCCCACCTAACATGTAAACGTGAACACATTAAAATGAGAGATTATATGGACAGGCGGGTTACCCTTCCTAAGCGGGTTACCTCGCCTACCTGGGGTTCCCCACCTTCATGTAAACAGGCCCTTAATGACGTTTCAAACAACCGATTTAAACGTGTTCACGTGCCAACGTTTGCACTGGCTCTTTCTTCAACTTGTAACATGGAAATCTAGCACGTTCTGTTTAGGTCTTCGCTTTGTCAGTTATCTTGGCCTGAAAACTTGTTTGCTCATTTTAGTGCTGAGAATTTCGGAAGGAGCCTTTATAAAAATAGCCTCACCCCCTCTCCTGTTCTGATCATATTTACGGTATCTTTTCTTCACACCCTACTCCCCTAAGTCGGCACTTGTTACGCTACGGTGGCTTACGAAATTTTCGTGGTCGATGATCTGGCCACGTATCGGTAATCGCAACCTTTGTTTCTCGAAAAATAGAGGCACTTTACCTTAAACAATAAAAAGACCGTAAAAGGAGCGAGAATCTCTTTCATTGTTAACCCAAAAGTGCAACCCAAAGTTTCCGGTCAATTTCAACCTCTACAAATAACTTAAATGAAATTCACATATCCCGGCCAACGCCCCAAGATTCCTTCTTTTTCACATTGTTCTCTCTTGGCCGCGCCCATTAATGTCACAAAGTGGCAAGTTATTTTTAACACGGAAAGGCTCACACTTAAGCATTGCTGTCATAATTTCCTGATAGATATGTCCCAAGAAGACGTGCGTGTACCTTCTGGATCCAAGAGAAAGGCGTCATGTTCCACTTCTCAGATTCCTAAGAGAATCAAACCTACAGGTAGCCTTATTTTTCGCAATCTGGTTTCTTGGGGATAAAGTGCTGCTATTAATTATTAATAATCCAGGGGACAGATTTTGAAAAAGTAAAGTCAAAAGACACGACGGACGCGCCATTAGCCCGACCTACTGTCTCCTAGAGAGAAAAGCACGCGCACACACAGGGCAGGTTTCTAAAACGAAGTCTGACATAGGCCGCGGCTGAAGAAATCCTTGGACCTCCAGATCTCCTCCTGGGCAGGTCATTTAAAGAAGATAAAAGCTTTTCTCGTGTACAATGAATGCTTTTATGAAACTCTTCACGGTAAATAGTGTTTAGATAAAAGCGCTGGGCAAACTGAAAATGGCTCCGTTTAAAATTGAAATAACCGGCACTCGATGTCTACAGTCTCTTGACTGGTGAACACGTAATATCATAAAATTGGTGCCCATGTTGTGGTAACCCAAAGAAATAAGATAATGTAGCTGTTCGGTGCAGTCACGAGGCCAATCATGAAATAAAGCTATTCACGTCGACCATATATCATTGACAAGGTCGTTTTCATGGCAGTTATTTGACGTTGAGCGTTTCTGTTGCAAAGGTTTCTGAGACGGATTCGTATTGAATTTTTTCGTCTGATGTGAAAAGAATATGTATGGGATTTAACTATAAAACCCCTATCTAGCTAAGAAAGTAAGGCAAAACCCATCAAACTTTAAAGGCTTCGGATCCTCTTAACCTCCACATACCGTGGAACCCCGTTAATACGACCACCGTTGGGCCATAAAATCCTGGTCGTAATAACGAGGTGGCCGCATTAACGGGGTCTTCAAAATAATAAAATGAGTCAATGTTTTTTACGTTTGGTTTGGAAGAATATGGCCGTAATAACGAGGTGGTCTTAAAAACGGGGTGGTCGTAAGGCGGGGTTCCACTGTACAAAGTAAGGCCAAAGTAGGAAAGCGCCCACCTGAAGCAAATACATATAAAGAACCACGGTTTTATAGAGATTTTTGTACCCACCATGACCTTACCCGACTTCACCAGTCATTTCATCTTTTTCGTGAGTATATAAAAGACGTTATAAATATTGCCAATTAAAAAATTAGGGTATGATCATACTATACAGGTCAGCTTTCGAAAAGCTCTACTATCCGATATAGTATGAACAGCAACGGCACATAACTGGAGCAAGTCGTTCTCGCACATTGAAAATCGTGCCGGAGAGGTTGGCCGAGAGGATTTGGTGAACGAAATCCCAATCCTTAACTTGGATGTTCCTACGCTTTAAAATCGGTAAAAAGGAAGCCTGATGAAAACTACTTTTATTGTCGTTATAACATTTGTTATATCCATTTTGAAATCACTGGTGATCGCTGTAATATGAGTGGCTTCCAGCAGTGTGAATTATTCATGAATCACACTATTTTTTGCTCTAAATCACATCTGTTGTAAATCGCGTCATTCATGTTCAAATCACGTCATTCCTGTCTTAAATCGCACCATTTTCGCTCTATATTGCATTATTTTTGTTCCGTGTAAAAAAGGAGATGTAAAAGCCTTTAAGCTAGATCAAATAACCATTGGTACTGACTGAATTCTGCGATTTCAAAATGGCTGTAATAAAGTGGTAATGGAACTTCGTGTCGTGCAATTTTGGTCTGAAATCATACTTATTTTGTGAAAAATTTACGCGTATGATTTCCTTCAAATTGTACTCCACTCAGTTCAGCTCAGTTCAGTTAACAATTTCTCCAAAATAATTTGGAGAATGGAATTTTATTTTGCCTAGTAGCTTCCCCTGTTCTAATTAGCATCGTCACCTTCAAAGAGCGTCAATACATGTAACAACTCGTCGACAGTAGTTATTTTTTGAAGAACAAAAGTGGGGATCATTTGTGGTACTGTACAGAACAAATTGAATCTTTGCCAATTCCAGTAGTAGTGATACAGCAAAAAGATATGTCACCCAGTAAGGTTCGGATAATATGTTTGTATGGACGAAAAGTTCCAAGCAAGTTAAACAATGTTCCTCTGTTCACTTTAGAATTATAAATTGCTCTTAATAATCCCTTAAAGTCAATGTACATGTTGAACTTCCCTTGTGTGTCGACTTAAGTCGTCTTGGCTTTTCACAGAACTTTAATCTTACATTTTCTAAAGATATTAACCGTCAAAGTGAATTCTTTCAGTGAAGCCAGGCACTCCAACCGAAGAGGAGCTTGAGTGGCTGTCACAGCAAATTGGTGCAAGGTGGAAACCGCTTGGACGGCGGCTACTGTTTGTAGAAGCAGAGCTAACTGCATTTACCAAAGACAATCCGGATGAATTCAGTGAGAAGGCGTACCAAATGCTGTTGCGCTGGAAAAGTAGAGATGGGAAAGAGGCAACTTATCAAGTTTTATATGACGCTTTGAATCATGATCTGGTCCAACAAAAGCTTCTGGCGGAAAAAATTTGCTTCGACTGACACGAAACTACTTGCAAGAATACATCGCATTAAGATTCAGTGTCCATCAATGTGTGAAGCAAGTTACTTTGCGACTTTTAGAATTTTATATGTTAGATAATCAGTGTGTAGCAACGTTGACAAAGAAGCATTTTACGAAAGAGAATTCAGGCAATCCTTTTTAATGTATCAATAATACCTTTGGTAAGAGGACGCATTTGAGTCTCCCTCCAGTCCCCCTGGGGGACTCCCTGATGAAATTGACGGGGATGTTCGTCATCTCAGTTAGGAGAAGAAATTGCGGTCAGGAGTGAAAGCCAACATTTTTACCCATAAAAGTATCGCTTAGGGTGTTGCGTGAAGAAATGTCCACTTGTCTAAAAATTGAGGGCCCTCATACTTTGTTAGAGTGTAGTCTTCTTCAGTGATCAAATAAAGCCAGAGCCGCGCTTAGGTTGGTCTCCTTTAGGGCTTAAATTTTTATTTTGAACGAGCATCCCTGCTGTCTGTTTTAACAGAGAAACCCCCTCACGTGTCTTTGTTTTTTTTACTTTGGGTGTTGCAGACGTGGTGAAAGCCCTGTTTTTGTTGATTGTAAACTTTCACCGACGAAAATGCCTTTGTTTGCTCTCGCTAGCCCTAGGTGTCCAGGGATGCAACAAAAGGACGTCTTTACTCCATAGATTTCTTTATCGTACTCTAAATTTAGTTAAACTGCGAAGTTTCATGAACAAAAAAATCCGTTGCAAACTTCGTCGAAATATTTGTACATTCCTTTTAAATTTGGCCCCTCAAACTTCTGGGAGTTTAAGGTCCATTTTTACAAACCTATACATATTTACTAGCCTGTGAAAGCAGATTCAACTTTTCTGTCACAATCTTCTCTCGGCGACTTAGATATTTAATAAAAAGCCGAAAAAGGCTTCTGACGGTTACTAACTTTAATATGAAGAATAGATAGAGTTTAGATATATCTCTGTTTTAAACAATTGTATTGTACAAGAGAGGACCTTGTATTGTACTATAGTTACCAGTTTTAGAGATCTTGTATATATATATATATATATATATTTTTTTTTTTTTTTTCTCGAAGATATTAACTATTCTCACTGCATACATAACTGGCCCGTAATGCGGGAAATAAGTAACGTCTTTAAATTCCGTCGTGTAGGGCCTGCTTGCTGGTGGCATGATACATTGCGGAATTGCTCGGTTTTTGCCCGCGTCTTTGCCCAACCTTACTCTTGGCCAGTTCAACGGAGTTCGGAGTTCAGTGGAAGTGACTTCAAAGTTTCGCCTCTCCCACCTTCCCCCCTGGCGGTTGACGTCGCATGCCCGTATTATTCGGGATGTCTATGTTCCTGGCAACCTCCCCCCCCCCGCCCCCCCCCCCCCCCTCCTCTCCCATAAGTTAGTTTCCCGTGTTGGTATGCAGTGGGAATATTATGCTATTGTAGTTACCATCAAATACGAGGTGAAATAAAAGTTATGTATATATGTAACTAAAGAAAAAAACATTGAAGAGTACGAGGTTGAGAGGGGGGCTCATCCAGGAGCCCCCCCCTCCCCGGTCGCAAGAAGCCAAAAAAGAAATAGCCAGAGTAAAAAAAGAATGCTTTGGATCACAGGTCCAATCGATAATTCATGAATTTGGTGGTTTTAGCAAGCGTAACCCAACAATCTTTAAAGGGTGTAGAGAAATAACCTGGGTTTTAGCTATACAGGTCTTTAACTATGGTGTGTCGTGAAAATTCTAACATTTGATGAATTGCACTCGGTTATTCCATTCCGTTCGATGTATCGTCAAGTTCTTTGACCCGTGGATACCCGAAGGGTATCCAAAGGGTTTTTGTGATGGGTTTCTATATGCAAATGTGTCACTCGCTCACTTTGCGTTGACAGAGATCGGCTCTTCGGCTCCGACCCGAACTCACTGCCCGATAAGAAAACGACATTGTTGAGTTGTGCGTTCACTCACGCATCCTCGTAGGAGAACCCTCGTGGGAACGAGGGTTCGAAGTATCTCGAAAATATATCTCCGAAGTATCTCGATCATAAGCAATGGGTCGATTTAAATTTCCACTAATTATAGCATGACAAAGGAAGAACGTTGCCGGTAAATCGCCCCTTTAGCTTGGTATAGCCCGTGGTATTTTGTCTATACCCCCAAACTTCGCAGTCTCTGGCAGGGGCTCCCGTAGCCTCGCGGCGAGGAGTCGAAATATGGGTTACAGTCTGTTCCAAAAAGTCGCCTTCGAGGCGTTTTACGTTGAAAAACCAGTTGATCATGCCTAGGATGGAAAAATTCTAAGATGGTAAGGCCTATTCTCGATTGAAATTTCTGTACGTGTGCCAAGTATCATGGTCAACTCGAAAATTAAATTGAGTGCTGTTGTTTATAATATTGTTGTTGATTCATACTTATTTTTCGCTGAAACGTTATTTTTGTTAGTAAATGTCTACGTCCAAGAAGTGTTAACTCCTACTTTATCCTTCAAGTAAATGCTCATAATTAGGAATTATAGTTCTTCAGTGGCGGATCCCGGGAAGGGGCCAGGGGCCCGCCCGCCCCCACCCCCCTTCTTATTTTTAGACCAAACTGAGGCCCGAAAGGCTTGGAAATTTATCAAGGCGTTGAAATGTGCAACCTGTACCTTTTATCAGTGGTGTGGCGCAAAAAAATTCGTTTGCTTTCCACGAGCAGTTCATTTCTTTACTACTAGTAGCAGCCTGCCTAGTAGGTAGTTAATATTTGGTGTGTTTTTCGTTTGTGGTTAAGATACAGCGACGTGAAACCTCTGAGATCAAAGCTATGGCAGAGGTTCCCCACGGGTTTACTTTGATTCCATCGACTATCGTTTTACTGTTTAATTCTTGTTTGTTTGTTAGTTAGCTTGCCTGTTGTTACAGATAAGTTGCTTACCTCTGTTGGGGCACTCCTGCCTAATTAAGCATTTAGTATTCTTTGTTTCAGTAATAGGCGAAGCTAATAACAAATTAAAAAAATAAAAAATAAACATACCCTCTGGCAGTCCTTTCTTCGTTTTCAGTTTCACTGTTATATGTCCTTTTTTTTTAATTTCCTTTTTTTTCTATCGCAGTTATCCTTTTCATTCCTTTTTCACTTCATTTCTTTTTCTTTTTTTTTCATTCGAATCTTTGGAAATTGTCACTTGTTTCCATCTGCATTTTCTCCTCAAATATTCTCATCCCGCCGGTTCGCATCCACTGTCCTCATGTATTGGTCCTCGTTACACAGACACCTGTCGTTAGCTGACTGTATTAAAAGACTATAAGTCGGACTGTAGTTTACTTAAGAACATTTTTGGCATCTTTTTAAACAAGCAACGTAAAAAAATTATGATGTAGAACGTTAACTGTTTGATAACATTTGATATAGTTTACTTGAGACTATTGGCCGTCTGACTAAGAGGACATAAAAATATGCTTAAAAAGAACAACGCAGTTTTTCGTTGATATTATTTTATTGAACTATTTCAACACGTAATTATGCAACGTCTTAAGTAGTTTTGAGGCTGAAACTGCTAAATAATAAAACTTTTAGCCCTGGCAAAGCGTCAGTTAAAACTTCAAAGTCCTCATCAACAAAAAGGTAAATAAAGATATTTTTGGCCTCTCATCGAAACCATGTCGGGGGTCTTCAATTCTAAGCGGCTTTTGCCGGCGAAATTATTTTCCCTCTTATACTCTAGTAAAGGAGCCTGTTCTGACTATTGAAAAAATCAGTTTTTCGTGTAAACTGTTCATGAATCTAATTTTTCACATCGTCCTCAACCATGCCCGCATCCGACAGTCAAATATCAGGGGCACCCAAAGACAATTTTCGGGAAAATATCTGTTCGGAAGACGATTTGAGATCTAGAATTTTCGGAACATTTGTTGTAAAATTTCTTGCTTGCCTGCTTCTCCTAGGATTTTCGAACATCTAAAAAATGGTATAATTGTCTATTTTTGACGGATTTTTACCCTAAAAAGGTAACCTAGAATTTTCGGGAGCCTTTTTTCTGGCTGAAATTTTCGAAAAGGTAAGTTTTGATCCCTATAATTTTCGGATCACTAGACTTGCAGCTAGGAAATCCGAACAGATGAAAAATTTTTAGGGGATAAAAATATAAGTATATCTACCGTTGAAATACCAAAATACGTTTAACAATACTATGTTTAAGTGGTTTTGAACTATATTCTCGTTGGGTGCCCCTGAAATATGCGAGTGACAGCAAAGTTCATTTTTGTTTGGTACGTTTTAGCGAGTTTTAAGTCGATCTGAATTTTCTGCCAAAATAAAGTTTCTTTTTCAGGAAGCATCTGACTGCAAATTTAAGTAACAAACACTTCTACCTTTGTGGGGATGCTGTGAGGGTGCTGATAAGCGGGACAAGCGAAGTCAACTAAAAAGATCGAGACTGCTCTAAAACCAAAATTTTCAACCAGCATTTATAGCTGTTTTGGAGATGAAAAGATGAATTTATCAGTTTAATTTATCCTTGAGGTACGTGTTATTTTTGTCATCTAACGGCTGCCTGACTATGCTAATGTTCGTCCTAACACTCGCTCAATGCATGTAAACCTCTAGCTTTCTTCCTTCTTTTCTCTTCTCGTGTAAAATTATTATTATTTTTTATTGCTGATTTGATCAGTTATGGACTGTTCTCTGCCTTTTTTTAATCCGTGTTCCTTTTCTTTCTCATTTTTTACTTCTTCTTTTTGTACACAATTGTTCATTGTTTCTGTTGAGGTTTGTTCTTTTTGTTTTTTCTCTTTCTTCGCTGCCTCATGTCTCCACTTTGTTTTGAAACCAAACTTTCACCCGTGTTTCGGACAAACCCGACATGGCGACCGATCTGAAGTCGGCCTCGTTTGGTGACGTACTTGGTTGCTTGGAAACGCTTTTCCAGGCCTCGACGCCGCAGCTGCGTGAAGACTGGGCGACACCAAGGGCGGGTGGAGGTGCGCATGGGCGGGGTGTAAAAGGGTTAATGGGTAATAAAATTTAGGCCTTCATTTTACAGAAACGGAAAATCTGGAAAATGGACTTCTGGGTGTTCCGAAAAATATAATAATATTAAATTAATTTTGACGCCTTGGTAAATTTTTCTGATATGCAAGAACCTGAACTATCGCAATTTTGGTACATCTTCCGTTTAGTCATCGCCCTCACATACCAAAGTTATCAACACGGATCAAATATACCTTTTAAAATGTGTAAATTTCATAAAGCAATTAACCCTATTAACACGAGAGTTTGTCAACCGCAAATTAAAACCAAAGCTAAATACGTAAAGCACTCCTAATACTTTGCCAGTTGATATCAGCTATTTCCGGCTTAGCTTAAGCCTCGGAAACTTTTCATTACAAGAATCAAATCATCTCTGACCTTTGCTAATATTCTTAAGAGGAATGTTGCTCATGTTATGTAGGTAATTAGCTGCAAGAATTAACAAACGGAGTCAATTAAATTTCCACTCAGACGATTAATTCTTGAAATCGCCGATCTTCACTTTAAATAAAGGAGAAACTTTTGACAGTAGCGGTATACAACAAGACTTCTGCTTGCGTTGAGAGATTTGGACATAACCCGAACCAGTCAGGGACAAAATAAATAAATAAGCAAATATAAAACGCCGGCTAGGCTTATTAAATCTCGCTGAAGTGGCATAAACTACCTCCAACGGAGCCGCATTTTGTTTGGTTTTATTTGTCTTTCCTGAAAAGAAAATTGTATACTGTACAAGTATACTCGGCTTATTACAGGGTCTTACAGTGTATAATTTATCATTGGTTTGTATAATGAGCCTTTATCCTTCAAAAATTGCAATATTGACAGGTTGAAAGAATAAATTGGCAGAAGAAGGTTCATTTAGGGGGTTCGAAGTAGCGTCATCTGTTTTGATTGACAGATTAAAGGGTAGTTTTTCCCTGGAAACTATCATCATGTTAATTAGTTTAGATCATGTAATGCTGAAGATCTAAAGATAACAATGAGTATCATTTAGTGAGAAGAGATGAAGGAGGCTATTTTTCCCGAAACCTCGTGTGCATAAGGACAACAACAACTCGCCGCATGGAAAGTTTGATCGATTTTTGTTTCCATTTTATAGCAAATTTTCAGACCTAAACCTTCGCCCCATATGTTCTCTATATTTACTCATGTTTGGCGACATTAACATAGAAACGACCGAAGCTCTGATCAGTGCGAGTTTTTGTGAGCGTCTCCTTTGTTACATTTGCCAGGCGTTGTCCACTCGGACAGCAGCCATCATCTTAGTACCCTGAAGATCCTATATAGTATATTCTTAGATAAATTATCTGTGCGAATAAAGCCGCTCTTCGCAGCAAAGATAGAGTCAAATCGCCCCATTTGGGCCTCACATCTTATTATCCTTGCCGACCCACATCGAGCTGTAATCGTTCGGACAAGCAAACATCCCACTCAAAGTCAAAGTCCAATAATTCTAGGGGAACTTTTTTCCATGTCAACTGGATTGCTAGTAAACAGGAGCCCCCTAATTATAAGCTCCGGTAGGAAACAAAAGTAGTAGCCCCTCCCATTCCGCGGTCCCTGATTTAGCCATGCCATCAGCTTGTTGACGTGAAAGTATTGTGAAACCTTCAACCCACCCCACCGCTACCCCTACACCGACAGCATGGAAAGCCACTGCTCCCCACAAAAAGTCGAAGCGTGTCCCCAGTAAGAAACCCCAGGCTGTCCCCCAGGGTTTGAATCAACCTCATCCCCAGGGTCTTCTCGTTTTCCAAGATGGCGATGGAAAACGAGGCGACCCTCTGAACGAGGCTGCCTCATATTTGATCCAGTTTCAGCCCTGTTTCAAGTCAGGCTTGGTTTCAAGTAATTTGCTGTTTGCCAACGGTAAGTACTGTACATTTCTTTTCAAACAATTATTGACATGAAGGCCAGTTCATACGGTGTGCTTCTGCAGTGACGAACTTTATTTAACGTAAGTTCACGAAACATAACCATGGTCCTAAGCACAACATTTGAATCAAAGTTTTGAATCCGGTTCGGCAAGCTCTTCCTTTCTATACGACTCTGGCACTGCAGTGATTGAAACGATACATATGCTGTGTAGAATTAAATTCATAACGATGTGCTTATGCCGTGTCGAACAAACTTCATAATTTCATAAATGTTTTTTCGCGGGATTATATTGACCAATTTGTGGTACGGCGCCATTTATTGACAATTTAAGGTGGCTTACTACAATTTTGGGATGAATAATATCGTATAACTGCCAAGTGTCATGCAGGCATGATATACCTGCCAACTTTTTCTGAGATGTAGGCGTGAGATTTTTATCCTGGGAGTGCTGGGGTTTTTGAAAACGACACGATCATCTCCGAAGATTCCCGAAGAAGTCCGAAGTCTTCGGAAGACGTCCGAAGTCTGCCGAAGGCGAAGTTATCGAGAAAACGCTTATCCACAAAATCAGAGATCGCGAGGAAGGTATTGTCATTTATTCATTTTACACATGGTTTTCGTTCCTTACATGGGTCTGAGTTAACATATTTTTGGAAATTGTGTCAAGCAAGACGGCAACAACTCACATTTTTCAATCAGGCGTGAGAAATTGGTCCGCAGGCGTGAGCGGGCGTGAGATCGAAGTTTTCAACCCGCAGGCGTGAGACTCACGCCTAAGGCGTGAGAGTTGGCAGGTATAGCATGATTGTCGCGCCTGCGGGTCGAAAACTTCGATGTCACGTCGACTCACGCTTGTGTTCCAGTTTCTCACGCCTGGTAGAAAAGTTTGAGCCATTACAGCATTAACTGACACATGTTGAAAAATATATTAACTATTTAAAGAAACTGGAATCAGTGAGAGGAAATAAAAGTCTATGTGAATGATCGACTTTCTCCGAATTCTCTAACTCGCGCATGCTGTGATTGGGAAAAAAACTGTAGTAAGCCACCTCAACCGCTTACTACTTACACAGTGAAAGAGAAGTTGACTGGCACGACTAGTTTCAGACTAGTTACGCTACTTTTGAAATCGCTGTTTTTATACTAAGGATGCGCATTATCTGTCTGGACCAACTTGGCCAAACATTTTGTAGTTCGTCTGCTTAAATGCGTCTTTAGTATAAGGACGGGCGCAAGGTGCATTATGCTTCCAGATGAACTACCTATCATAGTGCTTCATTCAAGATGTATTTCAAAGTATATTTCGTCCAGATGCATAATTTTTGCGGCTCACAATGGCTGAGATTGATTTCTGGTGCATACATGCTATGTAAGAGTAAGTTTGGAGGCTAATCTTTTAAAGATTGGGGGCTAGCGGTGCAGGGCTAATTGGTCCTAATTGTCTAGGGGCAAATTTTCCACATACTCCTCTGTTGTGCTTGTGAAGAACCCAATTATAATATTATTTTCAGCACAGCAAAAAGCAAGCACTACATATATATGGACTGAACCTTAGTTACGGTTCGCAATACGCCAAATTTGTCATATTTTACACCAAAATTTTAAGATGACTCCACTGAGGTTATGGAGGGAGTCACTTTGACTCCAGAAATTTTGTTTGCAAATTAGTTTTTTCCTTACCTCTTTCAAAACAAATACAATCTACATTAAATGCAAACATTGTTAACCTGGTTTAAATGACCTAAATTGAAGAATTATTTATGTGTGTTCACTTAAGTTAAATTTCAATAAAGATCACTCAAATGATGATCATTGTCATGGATTTGAGCCTTTCCTGGTCAGCGGACTCTCTTATGAGGCCATAGCTGCCTCATGTTTCCTTCATGATAGTGTAAACATGCAAAAACCACTCGCTGAAATGGCATACTCGTCAAAAAGAGATTGACAGGGTACATGTAGAGAACTTAATAAGGTTATCCAAAGTTGTCAAGGTTTTTGTTATTATTACTTCAACTCTTGTTTAAGGAATATTAAATTGCTTTTTTGTGTTACCTGACTCCAAATTAATATTCCAAAGTGACTCCAAATTTGTGATGCAGAAGTAATTTGCAAGCCCTGTTAGTGTATAGAATATTTTACCACTGACAGCTAGGGATCGAGAGGACCTGATGTTAGCTGGTTAAACTAAAACTGTGAACCTATTCAAAGCGCACAAATGACTTATTTCTTTGACCACAAAGAGATGCGCATGCGTTGACTGTATTCTACTGACATATGACTATTTGACGTGTTCAGCCTTGAACAAGCATAATGAAGTTGTTTTTGTACAGCATTGTGAAGTTCTACAGTGGATGTTTAAAATGTTAACACTCGTACAATGTAACACATCCAACATATTTCGCAAAAGATCCTCTGACTGAGGCTATTCATGGTTTCAGGGATAAGTCAGTGAAAAATTGCCCAGGGGGCAGCTCTGAGATAATTAAGGGAGCACATTGGTCTCTCCTTTCCTCATTCAGAATTAAATATTTTATTCCTTTGCATCTAACCATAATTAACATAGTGTTATGCACTTTAAGCAAAAATGGTTTATATACCTGTACATGTATCTGCAGTGATTTTGTTACAAATAGTTATGGTTGGTCCTGGGACTCATCTTGTGAAAAATCATAAGTCCCTGTCCATAACCAATGAGTCCCAGTTTAAAAAAAAACAAGGATTCCTAAATTGAAAATGCTTGGGCTTTTTTGCTGGAGGCAAACCGTTTCAGCTGCTGGTTGGTTATTTTGCGAGTGTGGCCAAGGATTTGAACTTTGACTACCAAGAACAAATCCAGCCAGCAGGGTGGGAATTGTACTCAGAGGCTTCAGATTACAATTCCAGCAGACTGACCGCTTGATCATGTTGCCTCCTTTTAAACTGATAGAATTGCAAGTACCAGTAATTAAATATGACTGTCACAGTGGATAAACATATATGTCAGAGTCATTAATTACCTAGCATTTTGCACTGTAGTGGGTGTAACAGATTTTATGATAGGTCAAGACAGGATGCAGGTAGATTTACTTAAATCCTAAAGAGAACTTAATTGATCATTTTTAAATCCCTCATAATACTCCCTGTTTACCTCCCAGAATTTGCATAAGTTATTTTTTATTGTTTTTTTGGGGTAAACACTTTTGGAAATGTGTTGTTCCAGAAAATATCCAGACCCCCACCACGAAGGGAATTGGCAATTCCAGGGGGGTGGGGTCAGAGACCCAAGAAATTCCAGAAAGGAGGGGGCTTGGACCATAAAATCACTTTCCAGGGGGTCAATATCATTTCGTTTTCGACCTGAGTTCGAACATTGCTTCTTACCGACCTGGTAGATCATTTTTAGGACATAAATAATTTGAAATATATCACTTAAGATTGTTCCTTTTGATCTTAACCAGGTTTCATTTCTTCCAAAAGCGTTTTGGGTGTAATTTCAAAGGAATTAGACCGACTACAACTCGTTTTATCGCATGCTCGTGTATTTGGCCGCCATTACTCGTTACCAATCTCCTTCAAAACATTAACGCGTGCAACACATCACGTTGCGTCAGTCGATCGATCAGTAGAGTGGCAATTTTGCCTCACGAAGCACAAGCTATACATTGTAACCATTTTAAAATGTAGAGTTTTTATTCTCCTTTTCATTTTCCCTTAATTTTGTGGTTGAAGGTCTGGCATGTTCATGATCGAATTCTCGCTGAAATGGTGTCGATTTCACCAAACTTTTATGCACCTATCAATGTAAACCCCGTGGGGGGGGGGGAGAGTGCGGGCAAGGGGTAGGGATTTGACAGATTTTAAAATTTTTTGATCAAATTCCCCAGGGTGGGAAACGAAAGGTCAATCAAAAGTGTCAAAAAAGCCCCCACCCCAGGGGAAAAATCTAAACAAACAATACTATAATACTATATAAAACGAATGAAAGAACATTTCAAAAGTACGTTCTTACTACTTTTATTTAAGGTTAACGTAAGCTCTGTTAAATTACTCGCAGTAATCAAGTATTTTCTCTCTCCACTAGCATCTCTTATTTTGAACAACATAATCACTCCAGGAAGATTGACCGTGCTATTATATTATTGAAACGTAAAATGCTTTATAACATCGGCTCAACATGTCGGAACAGGTCAGATCAGTCACCTGTAAAAAATCCTCTGACTTTCATGGTAGAATTTCCAGGGTTTGAGCTAGGATTTGATCACTGGGGGACAATTTGTCCCCTTGGCTAAATTTTTGGGGGACATTTTCATTTTTAGGGGGACAGAAATTTGTACACCCTTCTGCTGATGCAAAGGGGTTTGTCTTCTTAGCAGGGCTTCTGATAGGTCTCGGAAGAAAAAGTCAAATTTCGCGGGATATTTAGGGACAAATTCGCGGAAAAATCGGCCAATTGCGCGGGAGTTTTCGGGGCAAACTTCACCGAAAAGCAATTGGTAAAAAACGGCCGATTTTGTGGTTATTTTCAAGGCAAATTTCGCTAGAAATCGATCGGTTTTGCGCTGATCAGACCAGCATTTTTAACGCTTTTCTAACAGAGCTCATCATTTGCTCTTTCAACAACAATACGCTCCAGAAATGAACCAATGGCAAAGCCTTTAACATCATGGCTAGTGCCCAGTTTTTCCCAACATAATCTGTTTGCACGTTTCAATGACAAAGTTCCAAGATAAATTTGCAAGTTTACGGCAAGTAAATAGCCCCTATAGCTGAAATAAGTTTCAAATATGTTTTACAGACATGTATTTGATAAGATTTCTACCGAATTTCGCGGTATTTTTCGTGTTTTTGTGAATTTCGCGGCTCCGCTACCGCGCGAAGAATCAGAAGCCCTGTCTTAGATTTCCGACAAAAATTGCAGTAGAGTGTGACTGAAGCGTAACTTTGGAATGAACTTTAAAGGTGCCAGAAAATATACTTTCCACGTTCTGTTTCAGCTTGCAATTTCTGTACTGAAATAAATCTCTTCGTGTGTACTTCCTTTCGAGTTTTTTCCCTAAATTTTGAAGGGGACAAATTGTCCCCTTGGCCGTTTTTTAAAGGGACAATTCCAATTGCAGTGCGGGATTGGCGCAATGGCGCGGCCTGGCTCAAACCCTGTATTAGAATTCGATTTCAATCGAGGTTTACAATCCGATGGGAACTTGAAGATAAAAACTTTCTCAAAATAGACATTATCTGTTTAGATGACAGTGTACATGTAAAGTATCGGATTATGGCGATTAAAGCAAATGAAAACTTCATAACTTTCTCCAACAGCATGACTTTCAGAAAGCCTCGAGGGAGGGACTTTGCCCGTACGAAATCTTATGGCCTGACTGAGCCAAAATAGGGCCTTAATAAGGCCTTAAATGGCAACAGAGAGCAAAAGATCAACCAAAGCTGAACCTAACAGCCTGAGCCAAAAAAAATTTGTTTCCTTTTTTGTTTCTAATTCCAACACTATGAACAAAAAGCGACCAAATTCAGGCAAAATATTTTAGGTTGTAAATTTGGTCGACAGTTAAACCCCAAATGTAAACCAAAATCGCTTTGGGCTGTTATTTAGGCTCTCATTTTGAACGCTCTACGACCTTAAAGCAGGCAAAAATTTTTTAGTCGTAGATTAGGTCGCTTTAGAAGCCGACTGAGGCTGTAATTTTGGTGTTGAACAGTTCGGTCGAACCAGCGAATTACAGTGAAGTCGATGTGGAGACACCAGAAAACAAAGCTCTGCACAACTTAAGCGTAAGGGGACATTAAATATTAGCAAAACTTTAATTAAATAGACCTAACGCAAGAGATTTTTGCAAACAAAAACGAGAAATATCAGATTAGTTTTTTAACTCAACTGAAGTAAACATTTACAGATACAATACGTACCTACAAAGTTGATTGCCTCACCTTGCAAGTAAGACTAATCTCTTTCCATTTTATTCGCAATTAAATTTGCAAACATAATTGACGCACCTGACGATAGATAAATCCACGCCGTGAACGCACGAAACCAAATGTTTTGCCCCTGAACACTTCCGACCAGTTAAAGCTGGATTTAAATAGCTATATATGGATGTATATGAATCGTGGTGGTACCATATTAAAAAGCCTCTACAATTACTACAGTAAAAAGGGCTTTTCTATGGAAAAATTTTCGTGACATTGCCTTTACGTTACCGTAGTAAACCTGACAGGTCCACTTGAAACTTTCCATGCGTTGTTTTTGCGTGATCGCGTTTCTTGATTTCTCAAAAACCCTGTCTCGATATGTTCACGTGGCGTTAGAGACACATGATGATTGGTTAGTTTATTTTGGCGGGCATTTGGGTTTTTCGTTAGTTGCATCGTAAGAGAAAAACGTTTGTGTAACACAAAGAGTGAGAGATGATTTCTTCTCCTGTAAACGTTTTCCCGATCTAAGTTACATTGAAACTTAACATTTGTAAGTTTGACAATTAGTTTTCATTACTGCATCTATTTTGATTCGGACAAAAGTCTCGGCACTGTACCCAAAAAGTCCCAAAAGTCGCTGTGCCTTGCAATGACCGTTTGAAGCGAGGCAAGAAGCTGAAGTGAAAATGTGCAGGACAAAGGTTTGTCAGTATAATTTTTAAAACTGCCGATAAAGGTAAGCTTGTGTGTTTTAAGTTGTATTTAAGGTTAGTTTTTTTTTCTTCATAGATCGTGCATCATGTTAAACGTTCGTAGCCCTTTCTTTTGGCGGCCAGTAAACAGGTCATGGCTGTTTGAAAACGCAGAAGTCTTCTTGGAAACATGTTTATCTCTATGATATAGGGCTTAAAACCTGCCTAACAAACCAGTTAAAGATTGTTCTGGAACAATTTCCTAAAGCACACGGCTGTATATGCTGGTTGTGGGTAACATAGGAAGAACCGGCAAATTACAGAAATCCTGAGAGGAATAGCTCCGTATAAAAAAAGTGTCAAAAAAGTTATTGAGCTTGTGAGAGTGAAAGGTATTGATGCGTGGAATCGTGGAATATGTGATCGTCGCAGTGCTGGTGCTCATCTATGTGAAGGAATAATATTCAGACAATCACTTTGTAATTTTTGAAGAAATGCACGAACAGTCTGTAACAAGTGGACTTTGTACGTGATGTGAATTCGTGATTTATACATTCAAAACGACGCGTGACCCGGTTTCGTTCTCTGATGTAATATTTTTTTGTAGAAAAATTCTGGTAGCAATGTATTTAAATTTGCTAAACTGAATTAAAAATCCAGTTGATGTTTCATTTGTGGCGATTTTCATACAAACGTTTGTCAATTATTTAATACTAACTTTAGCTTGCTTATCTATTTATCTACCTTGAAAATGTACATTTGGCACGCAATCTCGAGTTTGCCGGTGTCGAGTTACTCTTGAGCGAAATCTTGACCAAAAAATGGTTGGATCTCAGCCTCAATTACAGCGTAATTTTGGCCCAAATGTGGCCTAATTTAGCTCGAACCGGATTACAGAAATATGCAGCGTGCAGACAGCGGTCATTATCGTATTACCGTTCAGCCAAAATGACAGCGTAATTTGGGCCCAATTTTGGCCCAGTTTTTGCATCACTAGAGTGTAGTTAGGATTTGGGTTCTATTTTGGTTTACTTTGTGGTTCAAATATTTACGTTTCAGTGAGGCTCGTTTTGGTTCATCTTTGGTTGAACTTTTTAAGGCCCTATTTTGGTTTATTTCGGCCCGGGTTTGGCTGAAAATTATGGCCCAATTTACCTTCTGGCTAGAGCGTTAATTTTGGTACCGGCGCTTCTGAATTGATTCCAGGCTTCTATCGGTCAAAGTCAAATGTCCCGACCCCGGGGTCGCTACGCACGATCAAAAGCCCGACAGGGGGATAGTCTCAGGCATCAAATCCCCGCCCCTTGCCCGCACTCCCCCCATGGGATTTACATTGATAGGTGCATTATACGGCCATCGCGTATGATGTCACATCAGTTGATCGAAAAACAGCCCTTCAAGATGGAGGGGCTATTCATTGTTATTTTAGAATTCAGAGTTTTTATTCTTCTCTTTGTTTTGCATTAATTTTGTGGTCGTAAGTTTGACTTGTTCTGCATTCCCGCACGAAATGGCGTTAATTTTATCAACATTACGCCCATGAAGACGAATAACAAATCGTAAGCTTGCCCTGATTAAGGTAAATTCACAAATATAACGGACTCATTAACTTTCTCTGTTTCATTTAAAGTAAGAAATGAGCAAAAATTGCGGATCAGGTTACTTTGTGGTGGTGTAGTGTGTTTTAATGTTGCGAGATCACTCAAATAAATGGAAACAGAACCATACGAGCTTCTGATGGAAACCGTGGTGTACTAATCATAAATGGCTCTTTTACTTTAATACTCTTTCTGCTTGAAAATGAACTTTTCCAGGGGGGTTGGGGGGTCTTTGTCACACTCGTGGAAATTCCGAGGGGGTGGGGGGTTATCAGTTCCCTGCAAAAATGGAAAATCCAGGGAGGTGGGGGGGTCCTATGTGAAATTCCCTCCGTGGTGAGGGTTGTCCAATACTGTCGACCAGAATCCAGTCGTATCCTCTTGCTTTCCATCGGAAAACCGGAAGTCTCGTGGTGTAAAGTCCTACCAAGTGTTTGGATGCATTGGACACGAATAGATTCCGATGGAAAAGTTCATTTTCTATTCGTGAGAGACTTAGAAAAATTCCGCTCATGTTGGATGAAGGGGGTGGAAAGTCGTTCCGATGGAGTCCATCGGATCCATTGGACACGAATAGATTCCGATGGAAAAGTTCATTTTCTATTCGTGAGAGACTTAGAAAAATTCCGCTCATGTTGGATGAAGGGGGTGGAAAGTCGTTCCGATGGAGTCCATCGGATCCATTGGACACGAATAGATTCCGATGGAAAAGTTCATTTTCTATTCGTGAGAGACTTAGAAAAATTCCGCTCATGTTGGATGAAGGGGGTGGAAAGTCGTTCCGATGGAGTCCATCGGATCCATTGGACACGAATAGATTCCGATGGAAAAGTTCATTTTCTATTCGTGAGAGACTTAGAAAAATTCCGCTCATGTTGGATGAAGGGGGTGGAAAGTCGTTCCGATGGAGTCCATCGGATCCATTGGACACGAATAGATTCCGATGGAAAAGTTCATTTTCTATTCGTGAGAGACTTGGAAAACTTCCGCTCATGTTGGATGAGGGGGTGGAAAGTCGTTCCGATGGAGTCCATCGGATCCATTGGACACGAATAGATTCCGATGGAAAAGTTCATTTTTCTTTTCGTGAGAGACTTTCAAAAATTCCACTCATGTTGGATGAAGCGGGTAGAAAGTCGTTCCGATGGAGTCCATCGGATCCATTGGACACGAATAGATTCCGATGGAAAACTTCATTTTCCATTCGTTAGAGACTTAATAAGATTCCACTCATGTTGGATGAGGGGGTAGAAAGTCGTTCGATGGAGTCCATCGGATCCATTGGAAACGATAGATTCCGATGGAAAAGTTCATTTTCTATTCGTTAGAGACTTAGAATGATTTCACTCATGTTAGATGGATTCCACTCATGCCATGAGGGGTGGAAAGTCGTTCCGATCGAGTCCATCGGATCCATTGAAACGAATAGATTCCGATGGAAAAGTACATTTTTCTATTCGTGAGAGACTTAGAAAATTCCACTCCTGTTGTATAAGGGGTGAAAAGGCGTTCCAATGGAAGCCATTTTATCTATTAGATTCGAATAGATTCGAATGCCTGGAGAAGAACATTTTCTATTTGTAACGTCAGGTCAAAAATTGTCATCATGTTGAACGAGGTGGAAAAGTGTGAAACGGAGTCTACTGCATCAGTCTTTTGCAATGGAGAGGTGTATAAGAGGTCGGGAAAATGGGTATGTAATCTTAATTGTTTGGTTCGCGAGAAAAGGCTAGTGAAGTCCGATCATAGTTATTAGTGGAGACTGGTTATGAAAAGCGGCAAACATCAATGATAAAACAACAGTGCTGCAGTTTATGTTCAAAGCACCGTGAAAGTGCACAATCCTTTGTTTTCTGTTAAATTGTTACGGAATAAATTAATGCAACGTTTTTATTGGTCAATACAATCAAAATGATAGGAATTCTTTTGAACGTTGTGCACTTTCAGGTCCACAAAAACATATAACAAAGGAGTCTGACGGGTTTCATAACCATTCCACTCAATTAACTATGGTCCGATCATCCATCAAAAACTGCATCGCATCATGAGGTAATTTCTTTAAAAGCGAACTCGTATTTGAGATAATTCAGTATAACAATATCTGTGTAGCGAATGGCGGTAGCGATATGCGTTCTCTATTCGTCGAGCTCCCGAATTTCGATACGTTAGTTCGTTGTTATACTCCAGGAGAAGTGAAACAAGTCAATTAGGTTTGACAAAGTGAGCGTGCTACAGGATCAGGTAACGCGAACTGTTGGGAACGCGAAGGATGCGATCGAGGGGGGACTAGAAACAAGAGTTGCCTGATCGACAAAATGGCCAAGATGGCGCATCTTTCGATCATTGACTTTCTAAAAGAATTTACGAGTAAAGAATTCGAACGGCTAGGAAAAGGCATATGGAATTATCTTAAATTCCACTGTTCCTTGAAAATGTGGAATCTTTCGATATTAAATCACAGCATAAGAAAGCAAAAACGTAACCTGAAGTGCGAATTTGGAATTCCTCCGAGGGAAGAATCGGCGGAGTTATCTATTTTGAAACTCGTAAATGGAATCTCTCAGTAGGATTTTGGCATCCCTCCGAAGGAGACGTTTCAGAAGGGGTTTGGTATCCTTAGAAGGAGGTGTGTTGCAAATTGAATCCCTCAGAAGGACTTTGGCATCCCTCAGAAAGAGATGTCTTTTGCCTGAGATTTTGATCCAAAAGTAAGTAGCCAGGAAAATACCACTATTCATTATCTGCATGTACTTACAGTTACTATACGCACCACTGCATGCAAGTACATGCAAGTAGACCAGTTGGCAATTCATTATAATGTGTTAGAGCTGGTATTGAAGTGTAATTTTAACATTTACTTACCCGAGTGATGATAATTGTGCAAGTCTAGGTTCGTTTATGAAATGGTTTGGAACTCCTTAGTTCCTTAAAATGACGAATCTTTTCATAATAAAAGCATATTAATGAAGCATAAACCTTATGTGCTGATCAATTGAAAATTTCAACATCCCCCTGCCCCCCACCCCGGTATTTGACACACTATTTTGTGGTAAATTGTCATTGTTATCATTGGTAGAAATACGCCCAACTTACTTTTTAGACGTCCAAAACACTCACCATAAATTAATCCACACCCCAAACTACATGCAAAAGTACCCTGGGTGTGACACGGTGTGATCCCCCCTTTGAAAATTCCTAGCTATGCCCCTGATGTTTTGTTGATATTATATTTTTGACAGGATCATGCAAAACTGGAAATTTCAAATCTCTGCTCTGTAAATTGATCCTTTAGTTCCAGACCTTTCAAGGCAAGAAGGAAGGTTTTAAATAATTGTTTGGAGGGAGTTAGATTTTGCGATTCCCTCTTTATACAAAGAGGTAAGTTTTAAATTCAATTCCGGCCATAGTACCACACTGCATTACAAATCAGAATTTCTCAAGCTCAGTTGGAATTTGAGATCATATATTTTTGTTTTGTCTTGTCGCTTTACACTTAAAAAAAAAAAAAAAGAATAACGAATGGTGCTGGCTATCCACAACGTCCATCCAACATGGATGTCAGTGAAATTTGTTTTTGCTTTTAAACTTAGATGAAACTTTATTGTGCGTTTAGTCGAGTGCACTTATAAATTGGGTCACCTTGGCTGTGTAATTTCCTTTTCTATCGTAGGTATGGCACACAATGATAGCGATGAGGAACCGGTCTTTTCTTTAACTATATATGCTAGCTTTGGCAGGAGTGATGAGATCAGCTGATCTGACAATTTTAAAACCTTCCTTCTTGCCTTGAAAGACCTGGGACTAAAGAATCAATTTATAGAACTGAGATGTGATATTTCCGCTTTTGCGTGACCCTGTGAAGAATATGATATCACCAAAACATCATTGTAATGTTCTGTTTTTAAGAGCTTGGGAAGATCTGTAAACCGTTCAGGACATTTTTTTACCAAATTCTGACCTGCAACCTGCAAATTACACCCCTCGAGTGGAAATATAACCATGGCCATGTAATATTTTTAGAGGCAATAAAGATGTTACCTAAAATTCCAATTTTCCCTCACCTGAGATCATGCTCTGAGAACCGCTAAAATTGGACCTGATCTCAGGTTAAATTTTCCCATGGGCAACCAATCAAAAAAAGCAAAATATGTTGAATCGAAAATAATGATCTTTTTTAAATGCCCTCAAACTTACTCCATTTTCCATAAAGTATTTACTTTTTGTTATCTGCTATACCTGAACAAAGTGGGGGAGAACCCAATCTGCAACATAAATATGTACACAATGCTATTTTCTGTCATGGACTTCTATTTGACAATGCAGCAATCAAATATAACAGATTTTAGTGAAAGGATACTCTCTTAAAAGTTTATTATTACAATAACACGAGTAATAATTTGTTCATTGTAGTTTAGAGGAATAGAATGAAAGTCTCCAGCACAGAAAAATTAGTCTAAAGAAAGCTCTGATTTAAGACAAGAATGCATTTCAGCTACAGCACATACACCACATATAGCATCAGGTATAGAATATAATTTCTGCAAGTTTGTCTTGATTTTGAATAATAAACTACCAGAAGTTGTTAAACAAATTTCAGTAATTATGTTGGCATGAAATGACCTTGATACTATATTTTTTGCTCATGATCAGAGAGAGATTTTCTTACAAAACTTTTTTCCAACAAAATTAATCTGCAGAATATCACCCTCCCCCTCCAATCAAACTGAGTCTGGTATTAAGGTGTGTTTTGCAACTCAGAAACTCTTATGGCAGTGGGTAAAAGCAGATAGAAAAAGAAACTCTCTGGTAACATCTGATGTGAGGAATTCTTCTATGTTACTTTAGAAAACACATTCAAGCCAAAACAGGATGATCAAGCTATGTCCTCTTTATGTCAGATATTTGACCTCTACTGGGCCTCTTATGACTTGTCATGCCCTCAAGAGAAAAAGAGAGAAAGAAAATAGTTACAGTGAGGTACTGTAATACATGTAACTGTTGACTTTGGAATTGTTAAAAATTTTATTTTAAGAGTTTGTTGAACAGAGGCAGAATTAAGGTGGCTTGACTGGATTTAGGGGGAAAGCCCCAATTTTGAGCATTAACTATGTCAGCATGAGTAAAGATATCCATGGGAAAAAGGTTACCCCAACTGTATTATATAAAGATGAAAATTTCTTATGATCTGGGTTTTATTGCAATTATCGAGTCACCATGACAATGTAATGACACCATTACATTTTTTATTTATCTTTGTGTTTCTGTGTACCAGGAGTGTTTTTAAGAAAACGTTTAAGAGATTATGTACCTGCCATAATTGCCTCAATTAAGGCATTTTGGAAATACAGTGTATTTTCAAACAAAGTTTTAAGAATCATAAAAGCAGTGAATTAGCATGCTATCCACACAACTTGCTAATCTTTTAAGAAAATCACAGCAACTCTTTCTAAAGTTGCTGTGATGTTGTAACAAGTAAGATAATTAATTGTGCAAGGTTTGAACCCAGGAGTCATTTCAAAAGCAGGTTGAGTTTGATTGTCCGGGTGAACGTAGTCCTGAATAGGACTGTTGTTGTTGACAGTGACTGACGTTTCGACAACCTGTGTGGTAGTCATGTTCAGAGTCAAAGTGAGTTGTATCACGTCAGTTGATGGTATTATACTCTGGTTATTAATCTGGTTGGTCAATTATGTTGCAATGTTATTGGTCATCTGTCAGTTAAGCCGTGATGTTATTGGCTATGAAGACTCGTAATCAGTAATCGATTCGTCTATTGTCACAGTTAAACAGTCGTCTATTGTTAGTCAAATTGTCAGTTCTCTAGTAGTTCTCTCATACTTGTAGTTAGTTGTATTACATCCTACATGATGAGCCGTGATGTTCACCATTTCGATTCTCACTGCTATCCATGAGACAAGGCAATTATTAGCATTTTCCGGATATTTCTTTGGAAAGTAATTATTTAGAGTTCTTTTAAATGTAAATTTATTTCTTTTGCTAATTGTACATGTGCATATATATGAAACTTGAAAACAATGCCACTGAATAATGAGGACACTCACTAAGGGAAAATATGGTTATACACGGTGGCAAAAGTAGCCGGCTGCCGGTGAAAAGTGCCACCTTCTTGGTTAGTATCGGCCGGCTACTCTGCTTGGCATTTCATTGCAGATGACGTTTTTTAAATAAAATATCCCTGGACTGGCTGCTTACTTTGACAACTCAGTCATCTACTTCAAAACTTTCTGACAACCCTGGTTATATTGGAGGCCCTTTTTAAAAGCCTTCACTCTTTTCAATGTTCTTGAAACTTGCAGGGTATATTTATTAACAATTGACCTTGAGATTGGTAAGTTTATGAAAAAATTTATCTAGTGCTTTTTTGAATAATGTGAAATTTGTAGGCATGGACCAAATTATGTACAAAAACTGTAACAAAAGCAGCTGAATGCAGGTTAATAAAATTCTTCTCACTCGCGTTCGCCCAGAGCAATTCCCCTCTTTTTATTTGTACACAGTTTTCAATGGAATCAAATCATTATGATTAATCATTATTTCTTAACATATTAGCTAATTGTGTGGATATATAGCATGCTATTTCACTGTTTTTATGATTCTAAAAACTTGTTTCAAAAAATTTCCAAAATGCTCTCACAGAATTTGTTCAAACTTTGCTATAATTGAAGCAATTATGGCAGGTACATACTCCCTTAAGCCTTTGCTAAAAACACTCCTGGTACAGAGAAACACAAAAATAAATAAAAAACATATTGGTTTCATTAGGTTGCCATGGTGACTCCATTTGCAATAAAACCTAGATAATAAGAAATTTTCATGTTTATATAATACAGGAATGTTGTGGTAGCCTTTTTCCCATATCTTTACTCATGCTGATGTAGTTAATGCTTAAACTTGGAAGGTATTCCCCCTAAAAAATCCAGTCAAGCCACCGTATTTAATTTTGTTTTCTCTGTCATACCTTTTTCTTGCAATCTTTCATAGGTAAAGAGAGATGAGGAAGTGAAGAAACCTATCAGGTCTGGATCCCCCAATGACATTAGGAACAAGGAGGATATCTCAAAAAACGATCAGAAATCTCCCCTGTACCTACTAAAGCTGTTATCCCACCTCTCAATTCTGACAATGAAGATAACAAGTGAGGTCTTATTTGCAGAAGGCGGCTATTCCTGAAGAAGGCACAGATGGTGACAGGTGAAAGAAGGGCAAAGGGACGGGCCTTGCTGGAAGCTTTGGAAAGGCCAGGCATTAGTCAGCTTCAGGTGCGGGAGTTCCTAGAGCTGGTTGATGAAAACGGACAAGTGAGACCAGCCCCTTCAAAGCAGTCTGATAAACCTTTTTTCATTCCTGAGTCCCCTTTGTAATAGTTATCCTTTTAGTTCAGCTCGTCGTTGTTTTGTTGTTTTTGTTTTGTTTTTTATCCCATTCCTCTCCTGGGAACTTTGCTGAGAAACTTGTTTTGAAGCTAGTGGCTTCGTTTTGTAGTCACTGTCTGGCTTATGAGCTAAATCTTACCAGAAGACTGTTTAAAGGCCGTGTAGTTCACAGCGTTCAGTTACAGATGCAAATTGAAAATGTTATTTTCAAAAGTTGGGGCATGCATAGAAAGCATGAGATGGTTTCGTGGTTTTAAAGTAACACAGCTGCAGTCACAAATTTCGCTTTCCCTTCTTTATTCGCTTTTTTATTGCTACCTTTTTTTTTCTTTCAATGGACACTACTGTTACTGGCTTCATTTGGGTGGGGAAATATTGGGAAAGCTTTTAAATAGTAGAATAGCAGGAAGTGATTGGTTAATTGGAACATAATTATTTTTGCAATTTTTAAATCAATGTTACATGGTTTTTTTGTCTTTTCCTCTGGCCCCCTGTACTGAATATTTGTGCTCACTCTTCCTCTTCTTCAAAGCTTTCTTTGACAAGGGCATTGAGAATGGGATGAAAGCAGTGCAGTGGCTATAAAGCTAATAAAATACAGTGCATGATACAATGCCAAAGAAAATTTTTTGTTAAGTACAGTTATGAGAGGAGAAGTAATAGTAAAGACCTTTACTAGCTTGTGGTTGTTACCGCAGATGCTATGTTTCCCCAATGTAGGTCATGTGTGACGACATTTAGGGCATGGAAATCAAGCCTAGCCATGTGATGGTGCTCCAAAAAATGCTTTCTTTAAAATTGTGTATAAGTCACATCAATAATTTTTGGACACAAGACCTATATAAATTTTAAGGTTATGATGGGTAAATTGTTGTGAGAACACCTCTTCATTCACACTGGGGGAAAGCAAAACACAAGCTAAAAGGAATTTACTGTCTCTTCTTAAGATGTTATACCACTGTCTAATATTCAGCATAAAAGCTACAATCCTGCATTGAAAGTCTTTGGAACAATGATTGAGTATTTGTAATTTATTTGTGCCCTGGCTCATAGCCAGGTGCTACCCTTTTGAAAAATACCCTGTACTAAATCTATCACTGTTTCCCCACACCCTTTACATATTGAAACTGTGTGCATATATCCAACATATTTACTGTAGGGTGCAGAATAGGGTTGGGCATGCATGATTTTACATGAAAAACACAAATTAACTCTAACTTGTTATAAGAAATTTGTCCATGCTTTTCTCAACAAAGGTATGATTAATAGCAATCCAACAGAGAAGGAACGGTAAGCCTTGCTGGAAGCAGTGAAATATTGTTTCAACATGAGAAGAGAAATTTCATCTTTCCGAGCGGCCATGCAATATGTTCCATTTATTTTATACCGCTGAAATACTTAACCATTTCACTTATTAAATGAATAATTTTTTTTCTGTAAAAGGTGTGAGTTGTTATATTGTACCATAGCAGTGGTGATCTTTTCACATGCAAAGTAGATTACGTGTAGTCCCCCATTTTTCCTCAGGGATAGTAGGCGAGCGAAACGCGCGGCGGCGGCGTAAAATCACCCCACGCGAGAAAAAGGCGCGCGTGGGGTGATTTTCATGCCCGCCCTTCGCGTTTCGCTCGCTCTACTATCCCTGAGGAAAATGGGGACTACTGTAGTCTACATGCAAAGATAACTTACTTGTTATTTTGACATGTGAAGATATCATGTTTTCGAACACAAGCTCACCCAATATTTCATTGGCATTTATAAAAATATGATAAAAAGCATATTTCTTTCATTTTTCTGAATTGGGCCCTTATAGAAGAGATCTAGAATCATCCAGCTTCAATTTCTGTCTACAGCTGGTTGATGTGTGAAGTGACCAGCACTGATTTATGTAATGTTTTATATAGCTTTTTATCACTTAATGTTTTTTACTAAGTATTTTCAAAACAAATAATAATTCAATATTGCTCAGGTTTAAAACTTCAGCTGTTCAATAACTTCATACATTTTGTATCCTTGTAATGTCAGTTTCAATGTTATGCCTACCGCCTACCAGTATGTTTCTTTTAATAATTCTACTCAAGTGTAGCTCATATTATAGTTACCATTAAAGAACGAAGCATATACTTGTGTACTGTCCTCGTTTCGCAGAACTTTTGCCCCGTTTCATAGCTTTGCCGTGCTTGTTTTGACTCGTGGCTTTAAGCGTGCCAGTCCGTCTCGAATAAAGGGCCTGGGGGACTTAGGGTTTAAAGAACGAGTTATGTTAGGTGGGTACCGTGCTTGTTTCGACACGTGGGTTTAAGAACGCGTTATGCCATTCGCGTAGCGTGCTCGTTTCTTCGCTCATTGCTTTAAGAACGAGTTATTATTTTTGTGTAGCGTGCTTGTTTTGACTCATCGCTTTAAGAACGACTTATGTGTACCGACGTCCGTGCTTGTTTCGACTCATGGCTTTAAGAATGAGTTCTGTTGCCTGTTAGGCTTGCCATTCTCGACTTAGGGCTTAAAGAACGAGTTATGTTACACGTTCAGTGTGCTTGTTTTGACTCATGGCACGACTAGACTTCCTGAGATTCCATCGGAATCGATGTGTTTCCAATGGATCCGATGGACTCCATCGGACGACTTTCCAACCCTCCTCTAAGTATTGCTTACACTTCCGGTTTCATGTCATGACTAAACTTCCGGTAACTCAAGTGGACTCTACTGAACTTCCGGTTTCATTTTTCGACTAGACTCCGTCGGACTCCAGGTTTTGTCCACTGGAATCTGATCGAGAGTATTGGACATGTGTGTCCGTGGTGGGGGTCTGGATATTTTCTGGAACTACACAATTACACAAAAAGAATGCTGCATCAGACAAGCAATATGATTGTTCTTTGATCAAATCCGTAGTGACGGATACTAAATTGCATTCCCAAAATAACTTGAGGATCACTAATAATTAATGATTCTCAAGTTATTTTTGAAGTTGGGATCATTTCAGGGATTGTACACATCATTCAGAGCTTTCTTTAAATGCAGATTTAGCATTTATAAGCAAAATATCCACTGGAAATGATTCTGACCTTGACCTCCCAAAAGGTAAATTGGCTGCAGATCAGCGCTCCTTATGCTTTCAGAGGCTGAAAGAGTTTTAACACCCTCCCCTAAAGGCATATACATGTAAAATGTAGATCAAGAATTAAAAGTGTCTAGTTTCAAGGTCTCTCGCCACCTCAAATAAACTGTTATTTTTCCTTTATTTTTGTACATGCAGTAAACATCCACATTTTTATTATGATAGTTTTCTGCATTGTCCATTAACTTCCCAGTATTATTATCCATACTTTGTACAAGCTATTTCTTGGTTATATTTACAAGTATTTTTGTAGTTAGAACAGAATAGCCATGTAAACAGAGTCATATTGAAGTGTATGTACATATGTATGTTTGTGGGCTGTTTTTGTGAGGGTGATGTGACACATGTTTGGTAATCTGCGTAGCAGGCAGTTGGAAGTGGTGGGCTCAAGAAAAAATGGGCACTCGAGAAGGAGACACCCTTCGCGTGTCTCCCTCGCGCGCGCCTGTTCTCTCTTTCCCCCACTACTTCCAAGCAGCTGCTACACAGGCTACAGGTTTGGCTGTAGATACGTATTTCAGTGAAAGTAGATGCAACTCAAAATTATGTAAATCACGCAAAGGAAATCCAGTCCTTTTTAAATTTCTCAAGAAACTTTGTGACCATTCAGTAACCTTTTTTATGTTCACTGATTAAATTGTTCCCATTGAGCTTTACTAATATTTACTAACAGAAAGGTAATTTATTTTTCTAAAAGGTCTCAAGCCTTGCTTATCAAGTAATGTGGCCCTTTCAAAAGAATATACCAATGAACAGGTAAACTGTGTTAAAGTTTGTTATATAACAAGTGAATCAGTGGAGTTTATGATACTTATACATACAGCTGTACCTCAGTTAGACCACGAGTAGTCCGTTTCGCTCGCTCTAATATCCCTGAGGAAAAATGGGGGACTACTCGTAGTCTATACCTCAGTGCATGAGAGAAACTTTTAAAGAAAAATGAGACAAATATTGTACAAAACAACAACAGAACAAAAATTATACACCATTTCTATATTTGCATTATCAAGGATTATGTTAGTGAATCAATGTGACACTAGGAACTGCCACCAAATTGAGTGAAACAGAAAAATGACTGTTCAAAACATTTAAAGGACTAGTCATTATTTATGAAAAGGGGGGAGGGTAGGGATAAATCATGGTGGGGGGGGTCATGTTTAATTTTTGATATGATAGGGGGTGGGTCATTATGGAAATACAAAATGACAGGGGGTGGGTTGAATTTTTGTTATCATAAGGAGCTTCATAAAGGCAGAGAAATAATAGTCATTTTGAATCTCTTACAATGGATTTTTGGTTTTCCTTTCTTCAATAAAGTCGGTTTACAGGATAATCTTTGTGTAAGATTTTTAATCATCAATATCACAAACAACCAACACTAACAACAAAAGTAGACATGAGGTTCTTATATCAAAGAAACAAAAACAGCCAACAACAGAAATACCTAATTGTCATTCTCCAAACCAAGGTTGGCTAATTGCTCTAGACTGGTTTAATAGCAGTCTGATGTGAATTATTGGCTGGAAATACCAAATATGAAAGACTTGAACTGCTATTTGTAATTTGTTGACTTAACATCATTTCAAGTCCTTCAATGATATTTCCAACCAATTGACAGTCCAAAGCAAAATGGTCTTGGTTTTGACAAGTATTTTTGCTACTGTTTTCTTGTTTAGTTAGTGTGTGTGTGTGTGTTTTTGGGGGGGTGGTGATAGCCTAAAAAATAACAACTGATTGATGAAAATAAAATCCCTTTCCCCACCCCCCCCTTCAAATACATAAATAATGACTGGTCCCTAAAGAAGGTATAAATAATGCAGAAAATACAAATTGATGGACAAACTTGAAGAAGATTGAAATTTACTATATGGCTACAATAGTATGCATGCTTGATTGGCTGGTATTTTTTGGTAATGGCTGGGCAGTGTTTTCTTGCAATAACTAACTAGGTGTCCAGGACATTTGCAATCTGTGTTTAACTTGATAGTGGACATGCATCCTTATGAACACCCATGTTATGGTCAATTGACAGCTTTTAAAAAGGGTATCCACTGACCAGTGTTACCTGTCTGTTTTGCGAGCTTAAATGTACAACTGATTGAGGTGACATGTTTTTTAAAGTTATCCGCTGACCAGTTGTTGGTTTTAATTGATTGTGCACTCGGGTCCGTAATGAAAAGGCCATAGTTATAATAAAAAATTTATAAATAAACCTCATCCGTTTGGTCATTACAGGGAAATCTCGGCTTTGATGGATTGACCTCCCTATCGCTCAGTCAATACTTAAAAGCCTCGGTCTGAGATTTCCCTGTAATGACCTCACTCTCGATTGATAAGTGGTACATGTATGTATTGAAATAATTTGTGTTTTTTGCTGGGGAAGCTTGTTAGCATAACAGTTCTTAAAAGTTTACCTTTGTTTGTTAAGATATGATGTTTGGGAGACATGATATTTCTTCAACACAAGGTTCTAATTTTGCCATTCCCAAGTGATTTCTCAAGTTCCATAGCAACTAAGGATGAGCAATTGGTATCGTTAGCAAAATGAACAAGACAAACGTGACACCGCCCCTGTTAATTATTATTTGATTGCGTGAAAAATTCCTTACATGCATGTGATAATCCAAAGAAAAATCATTTGCTCACCTTTTAAGAGTCTCCAGTAGCCCAGTGGCTAGAGCATCCAACTATACAGTGCAACCCAACGATGGTTGCCTCCTAAATACATTGAAAACACTTTCTAGACTCTCCAGAGTACTTTTAGGTCTCTAGGAATGCATTCTAAGCAGCGCTATAAAATTTGTACCTGTTCGGTCATCCTAGGAGAACGTGAGTCTTCTCGCAACTAAAAGGGCTCCAATATTATTTTCCCGAAAATTTTGGATGCAATTTAAGGTGGCCCCAACCTATTTATATGCGTGTTGGTTATGTTTTTGAATCGCGTTTTTTGGCGGGAACGATTTAACCGATTTCTATGATTTTTGGCATCCTTAATAAAGAATGGTCAAACTTTGAGTGACTTCGGTCCCCGTTATCTTGAAGATATTTTAAAATTTTACCATCATTCAAGGACATTACGGTCATCAAGGGATCATCTATAGAAGAAACAAATTTTAACATAAAAACCTATTGCCAGCGAGCGTTTTCCGTTGCTGCCCCCGACTATGGAGCAAGCTCCCCTTTGAAATTCGAGCTTGTTCTGATGTTAATCTTTTTAAATCTAAGTTGAAAACGTTTCTTTTTAAAAGGGTATATGACATTTAGTTTCATCATATTTGTTTTTGTTTTTTTTTTTCCTTTTTAAGATGTGTCAGCAGTGTATGCTATAAATTCCCCAATATGTACAGTGGTGTGATATGTAAGCTTGTGATTAATGATATTCTTATGTCCTTTTTTACATTGTAAAGCGCTTAGAACAGCGATGTATAAGCGCTATATAAATTCCATTATTATTATTATTTGAGAAAATGCTATTTATTTTCTTGTAGGTTTCAAATTTTATGAGATATTGGCATATATTTAAAAAAGAATTTTTACAAAAAATGTAAAATAATAAGTTCGAAATCCCTAACTTCAGCAATATTACTAAGCCCCAGAGCTCTCTAGTTTTATATCCCCAAGTTTGAAGTCAATCGTGACTGCGGAACTCACTGCACAAATAGCTGGTAAAATTTAACCTTAAAATGCTACGCCTACACATTTGTGAAAGTTGACGCACAAATTGAGGAAAAGTGCCGACGGACTATCTCCTGTCTGAAAGGGTATTCTTACCCAAAGCTTTACTGCAAGAAGACTAAGTAATCAGAAATCTACTGCGAATATAGTTAGCACTACAAGAAAAACAACTTTATGCTGACTGCAGGCTGAGATTAAAGAACTTCGTTCCTTCATTTCGATTGATATTTTGAATTATATCTCAGTATGACGAAGCGGAAGGCAAAAAAGCGGAAGAAACGAAGAGGGAGAGAGGAGGGTTACCCCCCACGCTGTTTTAGTTTCTGCTCACTTTTCTTTTCGACGTCTCCTTCATCAGAACGCCTGGAGCAGGCTATTGTGGCGCTACTCGTCTGTGACCGCAAGAAAGAAGGACACCAAAATTATGACTGTCTTATTCGCGGGAGCAGACGGGAAGAGATCATTGTACTGTATGCCACATTTTAAGTTTAACTGATCAAATAATTTCAAGTTTAACGATAAATATAAAAAGCTTATTACTGGTCTACTTGGACCACGAGCAAATTCCAAAATATATTTGCGTAAAAACGTTATAAAAATACAAATACGACTGTTTTCCCAGGCTAATATCAGTATATATAAAAAACAGCGTTGTCGGTACCGGTTTTTTTTACACAACAATATGTTGAGTTTCATTTTCAGTGATGTTCTTCGGTAGCGGCTATCCTTTTTATTCGTCATGATTTAGGGCTTCGTTAAGCTTTCCCTCTCCCCGAACGTTGGGGAAGAGAAAACGAGGAACGGGATAAACATTCAAAATTGCAAGAGGTTAAGAAAAAAACGAAATAATAAAATAGTAACGATAAAAAAAATTGAAAAATCATAACAAAAATGGTTATAATATCTTAATAGGGTCCTTTTCAATCGTAGAAATATCTTTATTTCAGTGAGTGACGATGATAATGACGTCAATCCCACATTCCTCTTTCCAGCAAACTATTTTCGCCACCAAGAAAGCCATTTTACTAAAGCCAGCAGTTGTTCTTTTCTCACAGCACTATGAAAGAGCAGTTATGGAAGAGGGTACGCTGCAGATTCTCTTTGTATTGCCAGAATGGTTTATTTCATTAGGAAAGGCTCTATCAGTTGTTAAGTATAAACTCATATTTGTATAGGTAATAGCATGATTTGTAGTGATATTTCGAAATTGTCGTACTTAATTTCACGAGTGGTATTTACGCCAAATATCACGTACAAACCATGCTATTATTTGTTTATACTACTACCCCAAAAAGGTTTCTCATTTTTACATGTAAGTATTTCAAATTAAGCTGAAATACCACTGCTCTAAGCCAATCAAATTGCCGAAATTTCTCATGTAGTAGTATAACAGGGTATATTATCATCTTCGACCTGGCAAAGAAAAATTCATTAAGTCTTGTGTTTTCACGCGTGACGAACACGTAGTGTCAAGCACGTGAAGTAGTAGTTATGCTTCAGAAAAATCAAGCCCCTCTAGTGTCTTCCCCTGTCTTCCCTTTATTAATATGCATAAGTGTCTTCCTCCATACTAATGAGTGTCTTCCTGCATACTAATAACTGTCTTCCTCCATATTAATTAAGTGGCTAGTCAGTGTCTAGCTAGCTAGGTAAAAATGCGTTCCTCCATACTAATTAAGTGCCTCGGCTTGTCCGTTAAGTAACTTGAGCCCGGTTTTCAGACCGTCTATTAAAAGGAAAATAGGAATAAGAGAAGCGATCGCCTAGCAACGCCAGAAACGGCTTTCTATATCTTATTTAGCGCTAAAACTCGGATATATAAACAAAACACACGCACATACACGAAGTGGAGCTGAATACTCTCTATTTCAATTTTGTCTGACTATTACAAACCGTTTTCTCCTTTCTATCTCGAGGAAATGAAAAACTTTTACAGTCTCAGCGTTTCACGCGCCTTTAGTCAGGTAATTATGCGAGTTCACAAGCTCACCGTTGCATACAAATTAGCTCTGCAGTAAAAAACGCATGGGAGCATCTTGACGTATTATTACAAAAACACACAAAAACAAACCAATTAATAACTTGACAAGGATCAATTAAAACACGCGACTAATAATTGCTCGCGATAAAAGCAGACACGTTTGTTAAGACACAAGATATCCACTTTATGACCCTTTAATAATTGCAAAAAGTGTAAAATACTCAGTGATTAATCTATTAAAGTAGTGAAAGAAAGCGAGCTGTATTTTTTTTACACTATGTTTCCCTCCTCATTATTTTCTTGTTTTATTCCCTTCTCTACAATTTTATTATTTTCCCTCCTCCTCCACATTTCTATTGTTTTCCCTCCACCACCACCGCCAACACATTTCTATGGTTTTCCCTCTATTGTTTTGTTTATATATCTGAGTTTTAGCGCTAAATCAGATAGAGAAAGCCGTTTCTGGCGTTGCTAGGTGATCGCTTCTCTTATTCCTATTTTCCTTTTATAGACGGTCTGAAAACCAGGCTCAAGTTACTTAACGGACAAGCCTAGGCACTTAATTAGTATGGAGGAACTCATTTTTACCTAGCTAGCTAGACACTGACTAGGTACTTAATTAATATGGAGGAAGACAGTTATCAGTATGCAGGAAGACACTCATTAGTATGGAGGAAGACACTTATGCATGTTAATAAATGGAAGACAGGGGAAGACACTAAAGGGGCTTAATTTTGCTGAAGCATAACTACTTGAAGTTGACTTGGGTGATAGGGTCGGTAGACAGGGTAAAGTTACCTTTGAAATAATTTCGTTAAGGTTTGGCCCTTTTGATCGAATAACCCTAGCTCTAGGATTAACCTTTCTCCTTCTAAAATGAGGCCCTTAGTCGTTTTCTTGCCATTCTCAGTGACAAGAATTAATATTTAAAGCTGAAATAATCGCCTTTTTTTTCTTTCTTTCTTTCTTTTTTGCATATGGCTTCAGAACCGTTTTTTGTGGTATTTATGTCTGCAAATGGGCAACTAAGCAAACATTGGTAGCTTCAAAGTGAATAGTGACACAAGATTCCATTAAAATGAAATACACTTGGCAACAATTAAACTATTTTAGAGCCTGTCACATCGCCTTCAACTTAATTCCTGAAGGGCTTCGAACTGTCTTCAAACAAGAGTGGGATTTCCTTTACAAGGCAACAGCGTTTGGAGAATGGAACGAAACCCCCCAAAATGGCCTCGATTTCTGCAACAGAGAATCAACAAGTACCCACCTAAGAAATGCTCGAGTTTTAGCGACAATACGAAGGGGAAACACGGCAGAGTGGGACACTGTCTGTCTATTTTTTGCAATATTATACTCGGATTCTATTGGCAGGAGACTGAGTCCGCTAGTAAGAAACGGAGTTGACGATCTTCGACAATTTCGAAACAACATCGTTCACACCCTTGAGGGCAAACTTACTGATGTTGAATTCCAAAATTATGTTGCAATAGTGTTAGCTGCTTTCACATCATTGAGTCTTCCAACTTATGAGGTTGACGATATTAGAAAGCAGACCGACTTTCCCCTGACAGCCGACGTAGATGCTTTGAAAGTACAGGCTGATAACCTTAACGTTGACTTACAAACGAAAGAGCAAGAAGCCTATAATTTAACCTCAGAATTACAGTCGAAGAAGAAAGAAGTTGAGACCCTAACTCATGAAATCAATTCCAAAGTCGAGTCTTTTTGTATTCTTACATCATGTAAGCCATCACATCCCATCATCAGACGTGTAAACGATGTCACAAGAATCATGAAAAAACTAGACGAGCTGCAAAATGACAGCAAAGGAGTCATCAGTACCGTCTATTTATCAGGGATTCCGGGCTGTGGCAAAAGTCAAATCGCTCGGCAAGTGGGTCAGGAAATCTTCGACAAGAGGTGGCGTGAAGGCGAAGACCTAACATTTGTTGCAACCCTGAATGCAGAAACACTCGATTCACTTGCAAAGTCCTACTGTAGACTGGCCAGACATTTTGGGATTACAGATAACGCTTTGGCTAAGCTAGAGGCTTCGAGAAACCTCCCTGAAAAAATCGAGTATCTAAAGACATTAATTTTTTCTAAGACAAAACAATTCTCTAACTGGCTGATAATTGTAGATAATGTTGTCGACCTATCTTCGGTCCAAGGTGATCTGCCTCCTAGCGGCAGGAAGGAATTGGGTCATGGTCAGGTGTTAATAACTACTCAAGATATCAGTTCAATACCCGTCAATGCTCCTCTTACTTACCATGAGTCTCTCAGCAAAGGAATGCATCTAGATGAAGCAGTGAACCTGTTACGACACGTATCCAAGATCCAGAATCAAGAAGAGGCTGAGAAGGTTGCTGAGGTTCTTGAGTATCATCCACTTGCTTTAGTAGCCGCTGCCTTTTATGTGCAAACCGTTGTGGTCAATGGTTCTCCAAACTATTGTTGGGCAAACTACCTGCGCATGGAAACACCTCGCCGCCTTGGATTTCCTTGCCATATTTCGTTGGCCGTCGAAGAGCTGATTAGAAGTGATAGATTTTTTAAACACCTGTTTACTTTACTTTCCCTCCACGCACCGGAACCGCTAAACGAAGGCGCAGCAATAAATCATATTATGAACATGGAAGAATGTGTTGATGAAGTGGATGAGAAGCAAATCCGCACGAGATTCAGAAAATGTTCGTTGTTGCTGTATGAACAGCTTTCTGGAGGGAATGTCGTTCGTGTACACCCGATTGTTCTTGATGCTATCAAAAATGTGATAGGTGCGTATCCAGAGAGTCAAACGCCACAATTTCCAAGTGAGGTTAAAGCACGAGGGCGAAAAGCAATGCTGGCCTACGAAAATGCTTTGAAGACTGGAAACGTTAAGGTATACCGTGCTCGAATCATGTTCATAGGTCAAGATCGAGCAGGCAAGACTAGTTTGAAAAACTCTTTCTTAGGTCTTTCATTCGATCCCAAGCAGCAGAGCACTGACGGAATTGAACTGGACTTGTCAAAATTCGAAGTCGACGTCGATCAAGTAAGCAACTGGAAATGCACTGATGAAAAACAAGGTGTGTCTAAATTTGTACCCAATCTTGTGAGAATGGTAGCTGGAAAACTCAAACAAGAAGAAACAAGGGTGGATCCAGCTCAGGATGATAAAAAGGAGAAAACAGTGGGTCAGGTTAGTGTCTTCAAATAAAGACTTACAAAATAAGACGTAGATATCGATTAACAATTAAAAAGGCTGGTTTTCAATAGCGACAGAGTGTAGAACTTTGTGATCTAGTGAAAACAGCGTTCTAATTCAGCTTACGACTCCGTCTTTTACGATCAAGTGAAAACTAGGTTGTCGCCAGCAGAAGCGGAAGAACTAAACCAATCGCAAAGCGAGTGAACGTGTATTGTGATTGGTTAATCCATCCGCTTCTGCTTTCGACTCCCACAATCTGGTTTTCACTAGATCGTAAACGACGGAGTCATAAGCGGAGTCAGAAGAAAATGGAAACGCTCTGATTCTTCCGACTACTATTTCGACGCGCTTATAACTCTTCTCTGCTTACGACTCCCATTTTTTATTTTCTCTTAGTCATAAGCGGTCTTAAGATTCCGCTTACGACTCCGACTCCGACGCCGTCGCTCACCTAGCCGTAACAGAAACAAAATGGTAGGTTTTTAACGTATCAAACACGAGAAAGAGTGTTCGATGTTTCATCGGCCGAAACAATAAAGCGTGGCTGCCGACGTAGTAGATAGTTGGACTTAAACACTCTGTTAAGTCCTTTTTATGTAGCTTCTCAAAATATAACCTGTCATGGGCTAGTAAAAAATATTAATAATAAGAGAGGTACTGATTGCATGATTTTCGGTGGCTCAGTTATTTTCACGTCAATGATTTTACAGGGACCGCGCAGCAAGTTTTCGAGTGGGGGGGCTAAAGAAGAATGCGTGAAGGAAAATTTTTTTCGGGCCGGGGGTGGGGGGGCATGCTTGTGGATTTCTATTCAATTTCTCTAAAGTGACGGAGAATGCGAATAACGCTAAAACTATTGATTTTTTTCCACATCTTCAGTGATGTTGCTATCGGGTCTGAAAATTCACCATCACTAAATTGAAATATCATAGATTGTTATGTTATACTTCTGATATCAACCTTTAATTACTATAAATAAGCCAGAAATCCAACGATTTTGCTTGAGCTGCCTTGAACTCAAGGCTGTATAATTACTGAGCAATTATTGCACGAGGCTGAGTATGATATGAAGAGTTATGCAGATCGAGGGGGTTATCCGCCAAAGCCGAAGGCTTGAGCCCGGTGGATAACACCCTCCGAGATCTGTATATCTTCATATCATACGAAAGCCGAGTTCAATAATTGTTTAATTATTCATTCAAAATATTTACACGGCAAAACAAAACGGTAACTGAAAATAATTTAGTGAATGAAAATTCAATTATAGAATAGATTCAGAAAAAAGTAGCAAAAATTATGCAGTTTACTCACCAGAAAAAGAAGGTTTTCCATTTTGTTTGGAAAAGTAATCAGAAATTTTAAGAGACCTCTTCTTTGCATTACTAGTGGTATGTGAAGTCTCGTCGTTCGTATTTATGTTGCAGGGTACCATGTGCACTTCTTTGTTCGTAATAACCGCCGGATTGAATGTTCCTTGATGACCAGAGCTATACACAATTCTGCGGTTTAAGTACTTTCGATGACAAAATGTTTTTATAAACAGACCGCGTTCAACAAAACTTGCAATTGGAATGCTCAACGAGCCGTGAAGCCTGACATCAAAAGACGGACTTCGCGCTGATCGAGCTAAAATCAGGACGCACAATAACAAGAGAAACAATAACCTCATGATCTTCCAAAAATCAAGGTTGAAACTAATAAACAATTTGTTAGAGAATCGCCTTATAAACTAAACCCAGTTATTACTTTGGATCGAAATTGACCAATTCTCTGCTAGGTTAGAAGCGAAAAAATATTTTACAATTATAACGACTAATGCTTCATTCTGTCTATTTATCTGCGCGTTTGTCTTTGCCAGTAACTCTGGTCACTTTCGAATTAACGATTTTTTGCTATTTTTCATTCCGTTACTTTTGTTAAATTATTTTTTGTTAAATTTATTTTTATTCTTGCAAAAAAGTGGGGGGGCTAAAGCCCCCCCAGCCCCTCCCTCTGCGCGGTCCCTGTTTTATGAGGGTTCACTGGTTACTCCGTGACGAATTTTAGAAGAAAATGTGACCGTTCATGTCTGTCTTATACTGTTCTTTGTCGCATAAATAGAATGCGTCAAAATTCTCATTAACGGGTATGGGTCACTCGTAAACGGAGTGGACGTCAGAAAATGTGACGCCTTTGGAACTAGACCTTTACCGTCACAAACATCATTTTTGGGATACAACACTTGAAGTGATCTCTTTGCTTCTCATAGTAATCCCCAGACAATCTGAGAATAGTCCTTATAAAAATGCCAGAAATTAATGTGTTATTTTTCATTTTAACTAATCTTTTAGTCAGTTGGATTTGACGGTCCCGGTCCAAGAGAACCTGAAAAACAAGAAGCACAGATGGGTCCAAAACGTCAAGTTACATTGGCAGAGGATAAATCTCAAATAAGTCAGGTCAGTGACCACTTCCTCCAATTAACTTTATGGTTATATGTAGAAACTTCATTATTGGAACAGCGTGGCAGCTGGAAGCTTGTGGTGTCATTTGTAATATAGGACCCGGGGATTACGCTATTGTTGTTTTGAGCATTTAAAGTATGATTTAGTAGAACGATAAAGGGTTGCTGAAGGGATCGATCACTGAAAGCTGATTGTTCGATAATAATTGGCAACAACCATGATATGTCCTGTGATGTTATAGCGAACCATAATAACATAACAGTCTCCGAACTCCCAAAAGAAGCCGACGTGATTAAAACCATTCCACAATTTCAAAATGCACACCCCCCAAAAAAAACCTCTTCACTGCATTGTTTCCACGCGTCACTTGCTCCGGTTTTCTCAGTTTAAAGGCTTGCAAACATTCATTCCTCTTTAGAATAGCCGCCATCTTTACGCATGCTGGTAGGATTGATGGGGCAAAATCAATATCACATGGTGTTTGTCTGGGCGCAAACCGACAAGTTTGCGGTCGAGTTTGTTTCTCCCCCTTGAATGAGATAACCATTTCAGTGTTGTTGTTGCTACTGCATACAAAATGTGACAATGATCACTCCTACCCATAATTTGCCATTATCGTCTTTAAGGTTACAGTCAAACCAGGTCAAGCGTTCCCGTCACTAGCAAACTAATGAATTCATTAATGGAATGATGATTTGGTTTGTTGATTCAATAATGAATCCATTCATAAAATGGATAATCGAACAATCAAATTGGACCTCGATTCAATAATTAAATGTTGATTTGGTTTATTAACAAAATCTACCTGTTCTTTATTCTTGTCTGTTGAGTTCAATCGTCTTTGCTTCCCTTTTCCTGCCGTTTACGACTGCGTTTGTAATTGCCTTTAATCAAAATAACAGCTAGAAGAGACAGACCGCAAACACAAAGAAACTGACAAAGGCCGGGGATCGAAATCCACCAATCACCGCACATACACTGACCTTAGTTTCACTATCGTGTTTCCTAAGAGGTCAGGTCCGTTGCAGTGAATACTGGAAACAAAATGACGTACATGTAACAGTTTGTTTGGGTTTGAAATTCAGAACTCGCCCGAACTCGACTCTAAGAAAAAAAGGAGAAAAAAAAGTGTAGTTTATCTAAAAACAGTAATCGAATCAACATTCGATTATGGAATCGAGGCTAAATATGAATATTGGATTGTTCATTTTATGAATGGATTATTGAATCAATAAACGAAATCATTTTTCCGTTAATGAATTTATTAGTTCGTTAGCGACGGGAACGATTCACCTGGTTTGACTGTAAAAGTTCTTTACTTTCTGTTGTCTATGCAGGGGCACCCAACGGCAATTTTCGGGAAAATGTCTGTTCGGAAGACGATTTGAGATCTAGAATTTTCGGAGCATTTGTTGTAAAATTTCTTGCTTGCCTGCCTCTCCTAGGATATTCGAAGATCTACAAAATGGTGTAATTACCCATTTTTAACGGATTTTGACCCTAAAAAAGGCCACCTAGAATTTTCGGCAGCCTTTTCCTGGCTGAAATTTTCGAGAAGGTGAGTTTTTATCCCTATAATTTTCGGATCACTAGACTTTCAGCTAGGAAATCCGAACAGATGAAAAGTTTTTAGGGGATAAAAATATGCCTATATCTACCGTTTAAATACTAAAATACGTTCAACAATGCTATGTTAAGTGGTTTTGAACTATATCCTCGTTGGGTGCCCCTGTCTATGGCCCGTTTCAAATGACGTCTTTCTACTGCCCTGTCGAGCTCAAATGAATTTGACCCGGCAGTTGCATGGCAATAGCACGGGAGTGGTTTCAAACGATGAATTTGATTCAGTCGCGCCAAATTCAAAATAAAGAAAACGTCAAACTGAACAAACCTTCCAACCATCCAAAATGGCGGACAGAAACTCAAGGGAAGATCGCAATCGGAAGAAATTTGCTTTGCCGGAGACAATTTTAAACGCTAGACGGCAACGGCAGCTGATGCAGTACTGTCCATTTTAAATCATTTTGTTGCAAGGAGAAGGTTAATTCTTAAAGTATGCGCTTTTGCTCTCCTCCTGCTTTCCTTTCACGAAGGCAAGAAAGATGTCAGCTAGATTTCCGTCCCTTCTTAACTGTTTTATTTTTCTTGCGAGGCCTCTTCGAGTCTTCTTGTTTTCTCTCTTCGGGGCCGCTCTCCGTGTCATAACTTTCTTGTTCGGAGTCAGTTTCTCTATTATTTCACAATCTACTGTGTCTTCTTCATCAGAAAATTGAGAAAAAGAGATTGTGTACGGACTGGAACTACTTTGACATTTTGCCGCCATTTTGTCAAAACCCTCATCCCAGAGCCCGCCACGGTCAGCTACAGCATGCGCAGTCAGGCACAGTAGAGTCAAAACGCTTAAACATATACATTTTCGTAATTTATGAATTGAGTTCGGCACGGCAACCGAAACCAAGCCGTGTCACTGCCGTGTAGCACGGCAGACCCTGTCGAATTTAATTGCCGTGTCGACCTAAATTCAATTTGCTGAACTGAATGATTTCAAACGTCGCGCCACCGTAGGCTCAATTTCCGCCGTCTCCCGTGTCCGGTCTTTGATCCTCCTTCGGGGGATGAGTGCGGGCTCATTTTCCCGAACAGTGGCTGGTAATCGAGCCTAGCCACCTCCGTGCCAAAGTCGAATAAATTCTATCAATTGAGTTCGGCACCGCAGTAGCACGACGTGTGAAACAGGCCTATGTCATTTTATCACTTGTTGCGCCCTGAGAAGCCACTTGACATTGCCCTTATCCCATCAGTCCCTAAGGACGTGCAAAGATGGCGGTATCGCGGATATGGTCTATTTATTCATTTTTTATTAAACTTGAACTTGACCTTGAAGCAAGGAAATATGCTCAGACAAGATTTTTTTCCTTGATTTTGATTTATTAGCACGGTCGTATTAGTTATGTCATTGGCAAGCAATATTTATTGCATAACTTTGTATTGACTGCGTAACAAGCAGCGAAAGGTCAAATCGGACAGTTCTGATGCTGCATCAACCTTCCATTAGCAAAATCAAACAATAAAGTTTGGATCTTGAGAGTAAATCAGATTCGAGCATTTTGGTTATTGACACCGTTTTTTTCAATTATACGGAGCGTTAAACTTAATTTGCTCCAACAACTTCTCACTGATACTCCTATTTCAAAATCTGGTTTAGGGTACTACTGAGAAAGGAGGAGAAGGGAAAATAGAAGCAGCTGCGATACCTGAACTGAAAATCGACCCTTCCTTACCTCCAGAAGAATTTACGGAACTCCTTGTTCAATATCTGGAAGGTTTAAATCTTGACAACGACACCTCAGCAGTTGAACACCACATGGACCTTGATCTGTGGGACTTTGCCGGGCAACATCTTTACTATACATTTTGCCCAGTTTTCTTCTCGTGGCGGGCAGTTTATTTACTGGTTTACAACCTCAGCAAAGGATTAAATGAAATTGCCATGCCTTGTTTTAGACGAGGATTTTTTAACATTCCCCTTGAGAACTCAAATCGCCAAACAAATTTGGAAAATTTGTTGTCGTGGTTGGTCACCCTCAGTTCAGTTTGCTCATCAAAGCCAGAAGCGAATGAAAGAACACCGTCAGAATCAGATCTGCCTTACACTCGCCCACCAGTGTTCATAGTGGGAACACATGCGGACAGAAAACAGGATCAGGATGTGAAAGAGATGGAATTACAAATAACGAAGGAAATTTCCGGAAAAGACTACGAAAGTCACGTGATCCGCCCTTTCTTTTCAGTTGATAATACGCAAGGATCATCTGATAAGGGGGTCGCTGCACTTCAGAAAAAAATTGTCGAAGTTTTGAAGAAAGAACCATATATGGGGGAGGAGATACCCCTAAGGTACACTTATTTTCAGTCCAAAGTAATACAAAGTAAACTTAATTTTCTTCCTAGTTTACACTCTTTTTTTCTAAGAACCTTTTTTCATAAGAACGTTCAGCCTGAAATTTGCCAAAATGTAAAGAATATGCTAAGAACATACTGGCTCAGAGAAGAACAATTTGTCTTTTACTGCTTTTACTTTCCTAAAACCAGAAAATCTGAACACTTTCATAATTTCCTACATGGAATCAGAGTACATGTAAAATTATGTTCTTTCATCACATTCTTATTGTGTATGTCAATAACACATTTGCACTGAACTTGTTCAATCCATTAATGTGAAAAATATAATCACTGTCTTTAGAAAAGTGTCACTAGCACAATGTCCGTTATTGAACTTTAAGAAAATCTGTAACAACATTTCCAGGCTGAAACTGCCCAGAAAATAAAAACGATCCAAACTCGAAAAATTGACGTTCTTATTAAATAAAGAAAGAGTGTATTTAAGTTAATGGTTAATTTAACTAAAAAGTAGGGTTGTGATTAATGGGAGATCTTCTGAACGGTGGGGATGAAAACTTGGTTGCGCCCACTGATATAAGGAAAATACAGCAGCAGGATGATACAAGCGTACTGTTTACAGTGTTGGAGCGGTTATTATTGGTTAGTTGTCGTTTGAAACCCCTGTTTAAAGAAACTTTCTCTGCTGCTGCTGCGGCGTTCTTAAGAATGATAAACCCCTTTTGAGCTGCTTGTGTGTGGATCATGCTTAATGTTGCCTGTTGACCGAAGGTGGACACCAAAAATATTTGTGTCCGTTTTTGTATAAACCCTTTAAAAGTTCCAAACTAACGAATCAGTAATTTCTGTCCCATTTAAAAAGTCTCTAGGGTTTCATACTTATTAGTGCAGCGGCTAAATTGCGTCAACTTTGAAATAACTGCGAAAAAAGGTTCGAATGAAATTTTGATATTTGTTTTTCAGGTGGTTCAACTTCGAGAAGGTTGTGCAAGCTTTGGCTGCTGAAAATGTACATTACTTGAAACTTGATCAACTTAAAGACATCATCCGGAAATTTTGCTTCATTGAAAATGAGGATGACTCGTCACTTTGTTGGATTACTATCATGACATTGGAAAGATTGTCCGGCACCACAACACAGTCGTACTTCGGGCCAAATGGCTGATTGACATCTTCAAAAAACTTGTAACCATTTGTCCCTTTTGATGACTCGGTAAGAAACAAAATGTCAAGTGCATGTAATACTTTTAGGAGAACCCGCTAGCTAACCGTTTGGCCCTGTCTGATTTCATGTGACTATATAGTTATGGTCTGAGTTCAGGTACAGGGGAGGATTAGGGCTGAGATGGCTTTAGCTGCCCTTCTCACACCCTAACATATTTACAATTTTAATTTTGGCAAAGGTAGAGTTGAGATTCGAAATTAAAACGATTCTTGACCTGCACACACATTTCAAGCTAACTGAGCTTTCAATACACCCACTTTTCATCTTGCCACCTTATAGAAGAAAAGAAACTTTTTATCAAAGGAGAAAAGAATAAACTCCTTATAACGTATTCCTCAAGGGGAGACATTGTAAGAAACGAAATCAGCTCTACAGAAAACAAAACGATACATAAACAATATTGCCTTTTGACACGCAGTACAGTCCATCTATGCTCAACCTCCATCAAGCTGTTATGAAAAACTAGTTCGCTCAAAAAATCCTCAAGAAATCTCCTCTAATATCCTAGGGAAGAACGGATTGTTAAAAGACATTCTTGTTAAAGCAAAACTAAAAAGCAGTGGTCTCAATTGTTGTGCTGGCACCGGAGGCATCGCTACCCTCCCTCTTTCAGCAAACTTCTTAAAACTTTTCTTCCAGTGTATATTAGAATAATAATTCTTTCTTGTAGAGCACAGTCCTTTTTGGGGGGTCTGAGATTGTTTATCGCGCAAAGTATTCTTTTCACGAAGAACCACAAAAATAGATAAGGATGCTTCGTGGAGTTTTGTAATAGGTGTGAAATGTAACAGCCTATCTAAAACCAAACAGTGAATGAACAACCCGTGGAAGCCACGCTTTAAGTTGTAGTTCCTAGGGCACAGAGAAAATTTTCTCTCTTCACACGAACAGTCTATAAATGGAACTCCCTTCCCGGGGATATTGTAAATACCACCTCTGTAGATAGTTTTAAATCTAAGTTAATAGGTTTTAATATTCCGGCGTATTAGTTTTATTTAGTTTTCATTACCTTAGTGCATAATTTATTATGTTTCTTTTTTCATCTCAGTTGGTGTGATATCTCGTGATTTTACCGACTTGTAGAATTGTAGATGTAGATGTAGATACAGATCAGGCTTTTTTATTTGCCGGGTGCTGTTCGTTTTTTTCAGGAACCAAGTCATTCCAAGTTGTGGAAACAAATTGAGAAAACAGGTGTCCTCGATATGGAGCTTGTTAATCACGTGTTTTGCAATGAGTTTCATCAGCACAAGGATGATATTTTGGACATGATGGAGCAGTTTGGTCTGATCGTCAAGTTTACCAAATCTCCAGGAAAAGACATTTACCTTGTTCCCTGTCAACTTCGAACACCTCCTGACGCCCTTGGTAAAATTGAGCCTTTTCCTTCAGATCCTTGTACATTATACCTTCGTTTTCTCGGAAGTTTTGTTCCTTATGGTTTGTTTTCTCAGCTTGTGTCACGATGTATCCCTTGGTGCTGTCCAGCTGGATCCGAACTGCCTAACTTGTACGATGGGGCATCTCGATTCTTCATCGGAAAGGAACAAAATCACCAGTTGATCCTTGTATGCAAGAAACGATTTATCAAGATCATTTTGAATGAAATACAGCAAGATGACTCGCCATTTGATGGTGCGGCGAAATTGCAAGACGTAGCTATCAAAGTGCGAACATTTCTGGAACACACAATGCAAACTATGTCACACGAGCTGTCTGGGTTTAAAAACTTGGATTATGAATTGTGTGTTGAATGTCCGTTTTGCCAGGAGAAGCAAAAAAAATGTGATTATCATGGCCAGTTTCTTTGCCCCAACGAGTACTGTATGTGCCTTCTAAAAGTTACCGCAGATGGGTCATTTAAAGACTGCACTAAGAGTTTTGTCCATGTGAGACCCAAACTTCCTCAGCTCCAGAGATGGTTCCCTATCAAAGGTGAGGCTGACATGATACAACAACAACCTTTATTTGTACTCACTCTTGTTCTACAGTAAATTAAGACAATGAAAATATTAAAAATAAATTAGAGTACTGGCTGCCTGGAATAACCATAGAGGCCAGCGGAGCCAGGAAGCCAGTTGACATTAGCATTAAACAGAAATAATTTACAGGTCATAAAAATAAATTGATAAGGAAATTGATGGCTGAGTTGCCCGTTATTTTTTTAAAAAAAACTAAGAACAATCGGGCCTCACTTGAGAGAAACCCTTTCTTTACGTACAGTTTTGTTGCAGCTGGTAACTTACTCAATTCCTGCCTTTTTATAAGGGGTTCGGCTGTAACAGCCACGAAATTGTAGGCCTTGTTTCAGTCTAACGGCCGGGACAAATGGTGAACGCAATGTATTGAACAGTCCAACTAAATTTTACAAGGCAGATGTTTTCCCGTGAAGGCCGGCATCCTCTATCCTTGGTCCTTTGTTCTGCTAACCTTTTCATTCCTTACATATGCTAAAAGGTCGGGCAGTTTAAGTTGAGATGACGACGTACTATGTTATTTATTTGAAGTGAGACCGTAAAGTGAGTGAGATATGGGCCGATTAGAGATCTTCTAATGTATAATACTCGGAACGGGGCTTCTTAGAGATGATAACAGTGAAAAAGAAAATTTTATGGTGAAAACAAGGTATAAAAGTAACCATAACATATTTTAGGATTGATATATTCTGCTTGGATGTGTTGCTGGTCATGTTCATAGTGAAATACTAAATGTTTAACGAGGGAGAACACTTCAAGTTTAAAGCTGCTCATAAATATTATAGGTTCTCTTTGATTTAGTTTTTATGTTTTACAACTGTTTTGTTTTTCTCTTCTTTTTGCAGCGGATGAGGCCAGGTTTACGGAGGTAATGAAACATTTTGTTTATCAAATTATGATATATGCGAAATATAAATTAACTTTTCTTTGTATCTTAATAATTGCACTTTTGATTGACTGATTTTTGATTGTCAAAATTTGGGGTGCTAATTATCTCAAGAATTTCCTGTAGTATTCTTTCACGAGGAAGGCGGTGAAAACGAACGTTTTACAATAACTGAATCACTTCTCGCGCGCTGATTGGCCAATTTTCATCATCAATGAGAGGACAGACACCATAAAATTTTAATTTATGCAAGACGCGGTCATTTGCTGAACGAATGCCAAACTTCTATTTTTTCTTTAGTTTAGTTTTGAAGAAGATTAACTTTCTGTCTGCTAAGAAAAATAGCTAGCCTGAAATTCTTCCGATTGCTTCGAGTCGTTTTCTCCTCTCAACAACGTCTGAATCGACCGGCCGTTAATGCCGTCCAGTGACGTCACTCACTACCCGAAAACCGGGTAGTGATTTTGATTGGTTGATTGTCTAAACATTCGCATAATTATGTATAATTATGAAAAATTTTAGCGGGATTGTCGCTTGATATTCAGCGGATCGCATCCCTGGCATTCTTTCGCGTAGTTCAAACATTTCGATAAGCTTAATCTTTATCTTAAACAGCAAAATTGCTCTTGTCTTCGAAACTGAAATGCTAAATTGAACTGCGAATGAAGAATCATTGCGGAGAGTCGGTAGGTTTTTCATTTGGAGCCGCTTCGTGGTTTCGGCGGCCTGTGATTTTGTTTACGCGAAGTTTTCTGAGATCAATATTATAATTCCCGTCAAGTGTAATGATTCTGTTAGCTTTTCTTTCTTGTTTCCTTGTTTTTTCTTCTAAATAGCTAAATAGCTTCGACTAAATAGCTTCTTTTCAATTAAAGCAAATCATTGTGTTTTTGATAATTCCGTGTGTGTGTTTATTTCATTGCGTGATTGCGACCGAGTTTGATTATAGAATTCAGTACAACCGGTTCAGAGTTGTACTGCGTGCAGTTGATAGTTTGAACGCTAAACATGAACTACGATCGAAAAACATAAAGCAATTCTGTATCATGCAGACATTTCCAAACGATATTTCTCGGTTTACCACTTGAAAATCGTGTTTTACTTTTCGCATGAATTAAAGCAAAGGTCAAGGAGTAGTGACGTCACTGGACGGCATTAACGTCCGGTCGATTCAGACGTTGGTCGTGACTAGAATGGATATACTCCAAAATCAGGTATCCGTTCGGAGACTGGAACTGAATAAAATTATTTTTCGGCAAATCGCTCCGACTCTTCACGACCTTGTTGTGTTCAAAGAGATAAGTATACAAAGACTGACAAAAGGCCAAGATGCGAATGGTTACTCCAAAATATGGATCAAAGCCTACATAGAGGTTAGTTGTTTTTCACGTTCTTTTTGTAAGAATTTAGTGCAAGGAGCAAACAATGTCTGTTTAATTACAGTACCGCGACTGCCTTAAGCTTATTCATAGCAAAGTATCTGTTTGGATAGCTCAGAATAAGGTGGATACTTCAGAATAAGAATGGCCAAAATATGAAAGTTTTGGCCATCTGGATTATTATTACTGAACTTCCCAATATAAACATGATTGTTGCGTTTACAAAAAGGGTACAAATACAGTCAATTATCAGGGTTGTCACTAAGATTTCAAGTTGCCGGGTAAATACAACAAGTAGGCGGGGAATCAAACGGCTAGGGATTTCTTTTGGTTCTAATTTTCTTCTATTTTCCAATAAAAGTAGCCGGGGGCCACTCTCTTAGTAGCCGGGGAAAATCCCCGGTCCCTGGCTCTTAATGACAACCCTGAATTATTGTGTAATTATGGCTCAGTTAATTCGAAGCTTGCTTATAGGATAGAAGGCCGGGGGGCGGGGGTGGGGGTACTCGACCAATACTTGGGTATACGTGAGCCGCTGAGGGTTTGAAACCCATACCCTGTTTAGGATAACACCCTCAACTTTAGTACCCTGATAGGACAACAACTCCCTCAGATGGGGACAAGGTTATCAAGCACACCTGTCAACTTGTACTTATCTTAGCTAGACAAAGGTGCCAAGAACAATAGCATTTATATTTATTCCAGTAAATGCTTTGGGTGATGAGGTACTAAATATCTGTAAACGTTTGCACTAAGACGAAATCGATCATGCATGAAACACCCTGTTTATAATTAGAACAGACTCGCACAAATCATGCACACTGTTTAGGACAGACTTGCACGAAATTGTATACCCTGTTTAGGAGAGACTTGTGCCAATCTATGTACCCTGTTTAGGACAGAGAGGATGAAAACCATACCCTGTCCAGTGGCACATCCCCATGTAGGCCATATAAGGGAGTACCCTCCCCCCACCGGGATAGCAGACAGTTGTTCAATTTATGGCTCAACATAAACTATTTCTGTTTTCTTATATATTATGGTTGATTTTTTTTTTCAGTAGTAAGTTGCTGTTTAGTTTAGTGTGACAATAATGGATACTTTATGAGATTAAAAAAACCAAAGTGTCACCCTCACAACCTGTGGGATACATGGGTCAACCTTTTGGTGTGCTGGGTGTCTGGCACAATTAGCCAACCAGAACCCAAATCCTTTTATAGTCTTTTCTATGACCAAAAGGCCAATGTTGGCTACTTTTGGCAAATGTAAACTATGTGATTCCAAGTTAGTCATTTTGTATTCCTGAATCTGCTGTGTGAACCTTTGTAATTTCCAGTCACATTGAAGGTGTTGAAAAGGTAGTCCCATTATAGTCCATCCTGTCATGAAATGTTGCACCATCCACAGGAAGCCCAGTTTGTTGGACTTTGAATTTATAAGAGAATGTATGACAATAAACAAAATGTGTCCTAAATTCCATTTTTTGACGAAAATAGAAATAAGAATGACTTACCTTGTGCCTTTTTGTTTTGTTAAGCTAAAATGGCCTGGAAACTCTACTTCAATAATTATTATTCATTTATCAGTATTTTAGTTATTTATTTTGATATTAGGCAGGTACCACAAGGAAACGATTTGGTTGTTCCTTTTTAATTCAGATGATAGGCAA
>CALNXK010000035.1:862500-882500 GCA_942486035.1 Porites lobata
GACTTTTCCGAGCTTTTGTTATTGTAAAAAACAAATTTACTCCAGTTTTTTATATGTCTGCCCTAGCTCTTATTGATGATGAAATGTCGGCACAACGTTGTCAAAGTTGTTGTGGATCCACGAGCGGCACTTTGACAATGTTGTGACGTCATTTTATCATCAATAAGAGGACAGACACAAAAAAAACTGGCGTCAATTTGTTAATTCGAAAGACGAGCGGTTAGCGCCTTAGCTCTTGAAAATTCTAAATAGCGTTATTGTCTTCGTTAGTATCGTCAGTATCGTTATCATTAATGTACCTTTTTCATGTTTCCTGTAAAAGCAACCTAGCTACTTAGCGACTATGACGTAAACTTTGAGCGACCGTTACGGGAATTCAAATGGCTCCATTTTTTTTAGTCTCTGACAAGTTAGTAATAGAGTTAAGTTAAATTCAAAGTTAAGTTTAGAATCAGCTAACTGAAAAAATGTTACTCGACTGAAGTTCGTGAAATTTGAAGAACAAGCCCACTAATTTGATGGGTTGAGAGATAATAAAGTGGAGATTTTTTGCTCTCTGGTAAACGCCTGCAAAATCTAAAGTGGTAGTTAAGCTTAGAGAAAGTTGTTCTTGGATTTTAAGATTGTTTGTTGTCATTCGCAGGTTATTCAACGAGGTAGTGTCACCTCGCTTGACACCAGCTCGCTGATCTCGTGCAGCAGTGCTAAAAAGTCTAGTCTACTTTGGTTGCCTAAGATTTTTTTTTGGCTCAAACATCCGTCCGTCCGTTCTTCGGCATATTCGTTTGCAGTCCTTTGCAGTCCTTTGTGGTTAATGTGTTTGTCCATCAATCCGTCAATCACACTGAATCTAAAGTATCTTGAGAAACCTAACCATGATCTGTGACCCAAACATTGTGCAGGGTTTAGTCTAGAAATTATCCAGTGAGGGTCAAATGGGACCCCTTCTGTAATTTTAGGGGGCCCTTTTTCGAGAAAGGGGGTCCATGGGTCGGTCTCGCCGAACGCTTTGCTGCCATTTTGGAACATTCTGGGCAACTGAAAAAGCCTTGGCTCAAATTAATGCAGAATCCCGGATATTTGTCTGGTGAAATAATGACTCAAACGAAGAAGAGAAAGGCAATTGAGACAGTAAGAGGCTTTTAAAGGTCAAAGTAAGTTTATAGAGCGGCCGTAAAATCAGTGTTGTTGTCAGTGATGTTTTCGAATACTGTACTTAAAAAAATTGGGTGGGGGTTGGCATTTGACGCGGCAACGTAAATTTTATGCGGCATTTTTTTTCCAAATTGCGGAAATCCCGCAAGGCCGCGCTCTAAAATAAACCCTGATTATGGGCGGACACTCCGACTTGATTGGCTTCCTGTGTTTAGTAATTGGATTCCCTATTCTCTCCTTAGGATTTGTCATCACCTAGCACAGCTTCTACATCGCAGGAATACCAAGGAAACAGTTCAAGGTCCTCTTCCAGTAACAAATTGAGAGTAACTCTGTTAAGCAGTGAATGGAAGTCAACAAAAGGAGGCTTGTCAACAATTAACCGAGTGCTGGCCATTCAATTAGCAAAACATCCCGGCGTGGAAGTCAGTGTTTACCTCCCACAGTGTAGTAAAGAAGATAAACAAGTCGCTGCAAGCCAATACAGTGTAAAACTAATTGAAGCCGAACCAATGGCAGCTTTTGACCCAGTCGATTGTTTGTCCTTCCTACCAAAAGACCATGCTGTGGACTGTGTGATAGGACATGGGACCGTTCTTGGTCGGCAAGTGCAGGGAATAAAACGTGATCATCCTCAATGCAAGTGGATTCAGGTCGTCCATACCGATCCAGAAGAACTTGCAATGTACAAAGCATATGAAAAGCGCATTTCCAAAGGTCAGAGAAAGCACAAAAATGAGGTTGAACTCTGCAAATTAGCTGATAAAGTTGTAGCAGTTGGACCCAAGCTGGCTGAAACCTTCTCAAGATATCTCCGCCCTAGTGGAAAAGATCAAGATGTTATCAACCTTACCCCAGGCATTTTCTCTGAGTTTTCTGATGTAAAGCAAGCCCATGGCGAATTAAGTTCATTCAGTGTTTTAGTGTTTGGGCGAAGTGACAATGAAGACTTCCAACTGAAAGGATATGACATCGCCGCTAAAGCCATTGCTGAGTTGAAAGACAAGACCTACAAACTAACGTTTGTTGGAGCAACAAGTGGAGAAGAAGAGCAAGTAGCAGACATGTTACTCCAACAAGGCATTGACCCAAGTCAACTCAAGGTACGTCCTTTTAATGAAAACAGAGAACAACTAGCTGAATTACTTTGTGAGGTAGATCTTGCGATAATGCCATCCAGAACTGAAGGCTTCGGGCTAGCTGCCCTTGAGGCTTTATCTGCTGGTCTGCCTGTGCTGGTCAGTGAAAACTCTGGTCTTGGAGAAGCTCTGAAGAAAATTCCCTATTGTTCAAGCTGCGTGGTAGAGTCAGAGAATCCCAGGGAATGGGCCAATGCAATCAAAGCTGTCCGTCGCAAAGACAGGGAGATGCGACTTAGAGAGTCTGAAATGGTACGTGCAGCATATGCAAAAGAGTACAGCTGGAAGGAACAGTTGGATAAACTTGTAGAAAAGATGAAAGTTTAATATCTCGCTGGTAGGTAAGTTAAATAAGTTACAGTGAAACCTGTATTAAGCAAATACCCTCTGGGAATGTTCTAGTAACCGCTTAATACGGGTGCCCACTTAATAGAAAGTAGGCGTCGTTTCGTCACGTTGCTATGGTAGCAAAATTTCTGGATCTCAACAAACCACAGTCCTGCAAATATGGTAGAAAAAACGAAAAAATTGTATAAACGTATGACTTTCCTGTGCATGATTGCACCCAGGAACAAAATGGTAGTCCATACATTGTTCGACAATGCAAGTTGCCGTCTCTGTCAAGAAAACTTTGTTGAGATCCAGAAATTTTGCTACCATGGCAACGTGACGTCCCACTTCTCTTCATACAGTTTTCGATAGAAAACGTCATGTGAGTAGTCAAATACTATTCAAATGAACGGAGGAAATAATAGAGAGGAGAAGTCGTTACGTCACCTTTCCATGATAGCAAAATTTCTTGATCTCATCAAACTTTGGTCCTGCAAATATTGCTGAAAAAAAAAAGAAAAAATTGACATGTATCACTTTCCTGTGTATGTTGCATTCAGGACCGAAACGACAGCTCGTACTTTTTTTTCATCGTTTATCATGGTAACTTGACGTCACACTTCTCCTCTCTTTCGAGATACTCCCAGAGACTATAGCGGTATACGTTTGCATTAATTTGATTCTTTATTGAAGTAGTTCAATCCTTTAGACGTAAAACAAGCTGACTTTACAAACAAACAAAATGATAAAACAAATTGGTAAAACTGATCAACGGGTAATAAAGGGCTTGGAGTACTTATTGCAACGTGAGTTATTTCCTTGTAACTGGTAAGAAGAAAAACTGACTGAAGAAGGATTTATTGTATACTTAGCTGTAAACACGTGTACGTGTATGCATTTCCAATTTCTTTTCTTCTTGTATATTCGACAACGTTGACGCAAATTGAAACATCTCTTGTCAAGTCTCGTTTTGGACTGTAAATTCGACAAATTTGTGAGAGGAAATCCTTAGCATTTCCGGTGTCTGATGTCGTGTTGGAAGGTGCTTGGATAGTGGAACCTAGTTTAAAATGTCTGTTAAATACACGTTTGTAAGAATATAAATGAGCATTTCATCCACTCTTTCGGTGTCCGCGTACGCTTAAAAGAAGTGTTATTTACGGGAACTAAGGGAAATAAATTTGGGGACATTGGTTACTCTCCCTTTCGCTTAATACAGGTTACAGTCAACTCTCACCTTGCGGACACCTCGCTATAACGGACATCTCGATGATACAAACAACAGCTAAATCCCAGTCAAAAATAAATTACAGATGCTTGACGAAATACACTTCCGTTTTTACAGCTTTTTACGGACTCTCGCTAATCAAGGTCCCCATGGTGTCTGCTATATAGCGAGTTGACTGTACGATTCCTTAGTACACGTAAGATGACAATGGTATGATATACGTGTACCGTGTCAGTTATTAAATGTGAGAGCAATTTCTGAGAGTGCTAATTGAAGGTACCCAATTCTCAGCTAACTACTAATTTTTTGGCCAAATATCAGCTAACTGCTAACCCCATTGGCACCCTCATTTCTATATGCACCACACATTTAGAGGCAGAATTTATAACAATTATCAACAGTCGCATCTCCGTGTTGGCAGAAATTTCCACTAATGAGAATGTTGCTAAAGAAATTGGTTTGGATGGAAGAAATATGTTTAAAACATTAAAAACTTTATGTAGCTTACCGGAGGCATAAGAAATCAACAGCAAAGTCGATAACCTCAAATCAACTGAGATGGTATGATTTTATTTTGTGTTATTTTTCCACAAAAGGCTTTACTTTGTACCAGATTTCAAAACAACGAGAAGAAGGACATTTGGACGGACATACCAAGAGCAGCCTCTATATCCTAACTGCGAAAATTGCTTTTGTGGCTTCATATAGGGTTTGGCGGAAAACAAGTCCGACTACGCACAGTCACCCTCTTTGTGAATTCACTAGCAGATGAACTGCCTAAAAGTTGGTCCACAGTCTGAGCAGATCAGTGGGTTCTAGTCTTATTACCCACGCTCAATCTAACAATCCTCATGTGCAGAATCAGTGTAGTAAAGTCAGTGAAGACTGGTTTACATTAACAGATCTTTGCGACGCTTGAGTGAATTGTTCCTCGTTGACAACGGTTAGGTCCTGATTACATGAGCCGGGCTTGCTCTTTTTTACCAAAATCAGTCGCGATACGTTAATTGAAGGCAACAAAAATCAACTTACTTTGTGATTACTTGACAATCAAGACAGTCCGGTTTGCAGGGATCCCGGTATGAAGATGGCGTAATACTAGGATAAAAGTGGCCTCGACAAAGACAGCCGGTCCAGCTCAAGTGATCAGGCCCTCAGATTGCAAGTTAACATATGTGACTTTAGAAAACCTTGGTTGAAAATGGATTATCCTCAGTCATTTTGAAGCCACTGTAACTTTTAAGCAGGGCAAACTATTTGATAGGTGTCATGAAATTGCTGTTGCTTTGCACTGTGTCTAAAGGTAGAAAATGTTTTTAGTTTGGACGTTTTGGATATCGGTAACGTCAAAGATGTTAAAATGAAGAACTCTAATTACTTTGGTTTATCAAGATCTATTTTAAACTACTCTCGAATTCGAAGCTTTTTCTTGTTCAATTTCTGACACATTTTTTAAGGTTTCTAATTTTTTATCTGTAAATATTATTTGTAAACAGTATTAGCTGTAAATATATTAGTTGTAAATATCTTATCTATCGTTTTTTTACTTTAGATCATTTATTCATTACTACTTGATGAATGAACTAATTTTTACATCATATCGCGTGGTAAACGATAGTCAGGTCAGACTCCCTTCGTCGAGTATAAGGAAAATAATCATTTTTGAATTAGCTTAAAACTTTTACTTATATTTTTTCATACAGGTACACGTTTTAAGGACTCGATAACATGCGTGCTCCTAAGGTGTTACGCGTTTATAATAAATTAGATTGATTGATTGATTGATTTTTTAAAAATGCCTTACCGAATGCAGCCTTATAAACTGAACGTTCCTTTTACTCAACCGAAATGTGAGCTATAATTTTTCTTAACCATCCTAGTTTTGTGGCGTTAAAGCGCTGATGTGCTTTTCTCGGCGTTTTTGTAAACCTGTATTTTAGTCCGAGGGAATAATTTGGAAACCGCTTGTTGGATTGTTTTTAATTTGACGTTACAGTTGAACCTCTCAGTCCGCAACGGCCACCTTTGCGACAGAAGAAAGTGGCCGTTGTAGAGAGGTCAAAACAAAAGTCAATTTATGCACTGTCCGCCAAAAAAACTGGCCGTTGTAGAGAGGTGGCCGTTAGTAGAGGTTCGACTGTACCTCGGTGAAATATCTTCCTGACTGCACTACCCAGACAAACCTCCGCAGCATCCGCAAATTTAGTTCTTTAAAGGTGTCGGGAGATTTACACAGCGGCACAAATGCTCAAGAAGCAAGACGCCCCAATCAGAATCGTGCTGCCTTTCAAAGACCAGAAATCTTCTGACGCAGTATGCAGACAGCTTGGAGACCAATGAAGATATCCGCCCGGAATACACAAGTCGAAAGATCAAGACGAAATCAAATGAAAGTGAGGGAAGACAAGCCAACTCTTGTAAATCAACAATGCGTTGTGTATCACTGTTAGTGTTACACGTGCCACCACCTTCACCAGTGAAGGGAGCAACACAAAATAGTCCCAAATTACATTATAACTTATCTTATTCACTGACATATTTTTTTGTCACATTTTAGCGTTCATGACATTCTTTAAATCTGTTTTGACTTTTTTGCCCCCGCAGGCTTCCAGCCCAGAGGCCGGAACCCTACGAGGCACCCTAAATTCCCTGTGTAGAGAGGATTCAAACCGGCGGTCGTAGAAACCGAAATCCGTCGTAGCACTACAGCACAGTGGATTCAACTGCAATTTAAGTTTTCGTTTTTCATATAGAGCGATTTTCGTATGACCTTGAAAAATGGTTTCGGTAATTGTTCGTTATTTGTTTGATCAGCCAATGGATCAAAAGATCAAAACATGGACTCTTCGTTTTCCCGCCAAAGAGAACCCTAATATGCAGAAGGCAGTGTTCGATGGGCCAATCGTGTTGCAGTATGATGTGAAAGCGAAGTAGCTATTGATTTCTAGAAAGTTCTCGGGCATGAAGTTTTTTCACCCGAGCGTTCGCTTAACCAACCAAGAGTCACGCGCGTTTGTGTCCGTTCGATAACCAATCAATCGCTCTATTTCCGTTCGTTTGTTGTTTCTGTTTTGTTCGCGCGTTTTCATTTCAAGGTCATACGAAAATCGCTCTATATACTTAGTGACAAACCTAACAGTAAATGAAAGCTAACAATTTCTAGTCAGTGCTTAGCCCTAATCACTATTGTCAGTGCTAAACTCTAGTCACTATTATGACGTATTTCGCGAAGTTTTAAAATGTCATAACCTAAGAGCATAGAAATAAAGAGAGAACGTTTTGAACGTTAGAAGAATTATTAAATAAACGTCATATCTAAGATGGGGGCAGATGTAGAGAGAACTATTGCTAGTTGTTATTTATGTATGTTAATTTCGTGTTAAACTTTGTAGTTTTACTTGCAATAGGACATTTGCACGATGGCGTCATTATAATACTACGACCATTATCCTCCAGTTTTCGCTTTTCCGTTTCATACTTATTCAGGGCAGACGCCATGGCAGTACTCGTCTCAATGACATTTTCGCCGCTGCCACAGTTAACACTTCCCTTGGAAACGCTGCAGTGTCTTTAAACCTATCGAAGACTTACAAGCAAGGATGTTCTCCCTCAAAACGGCAAAGAGCTCAATCTTGCGACGGGAAATCAGGAAAGCCTGTTTCTCAGAATCGATGACAAAACCCTGAGGCTCAAGCGTCGTAGTGGGAGACAACAGACTTTTTATACCAATGGTATAACCCACCAATACAGAAATCAAAACGAACAAAGCTGTCCTTGCCGCGCGTAGCCGGTACTGTCTTGTCCTGCTAGCCGGGAGTAGGGACGATGTTATAAGTAACCTGTTCAAACAGTCATCGATATACAAAGGCACACCCTTCGCTCTCAGGAAACCAGAAGCCGATAAACCAAAAGAGTGGTATACAGAAGGGAAAATTTTCCATCCAAAAGGTAAAATCGTACAGACCAAACATAAGCCCCCAAAACTAAACCCCAAAATATGTCTGGGAACTTTGAGAGAGGAGTAAGTGATCATAACCAGATTTATCGTCGCACTTGGTCATAAACGAACCCTCATAGACATATCTGGGCACATCCACTAGTCTATTAAGGGCAAAAGGCATTTCCCTCATCCAGAGGTTCAAAAATATGGCGTCAATGCAGAGTCTTATATTTTAGCTTAGACGGAATTCAACAGCCATGAGTGAACCAGTTGTACTAAATTCTATAATCAAACTCGGTCGCAATCACGCAATGAAATAAACACACACACGGAACACTTAGTTCAAAAACACAATGATTTGCTTTAATTCTCTGAAAAGAAGCTATTTGGTCCTTAATGAAGAAAAAAAAAACAAGGAGACAAGAAAGAAAAGCTAACAGAATCATTACACTTGACGGTAAAAATAGCAAGAAGATCGAATTATAACATATATCTCGGAAAACTTCGCGCAAACAAAATCATCGGCGGCCGAAACCACAAAGCAGCTCTAAATGAAAACCTACCGACTCTCCGCAACGATTCTTCATTCGCAGTTCAATTTAGCATTTCATTTTCGAATACAAGGACAATTTTGCTGTTTAAGATAAAGATTAAGCTTATCGAAATGTTTGAACTAAACGAAAGAATGCCAGAGATGCGATCCGCTGAACATTAAACGACAATCCCGCTAAAATTGTTCATAATTATACATAATTATGAGAATGTTTAGAAAATCAACCAATCAAAATCACTACCCGGTTTTCGGGTAGTGAGTGACGTCACTAGACGGCATTAACGGCTGGTCGATTCAGACGTTGTTGAGAGGAGAAAACGACTCGAAGCAATCGGATGAATTTCAGGCTACTGAAACCTCTGGTACAGACACTTCCTTCCTACATCAAACACACGACGCACTTTCTACTCAAACTCCAGCAACTTGGTCCACTCCCCAGCAATGCTATCCTCATTACGCTTGATGTTTCGTTATCATATACGAACATACCACATAACGAAGGTATAGAATCCTGTCGCCATTTTCTCAACATGCCTTCCCCAAAATCACTCCTTTCTGAAAGAATATGCGACCTCATCCAAATGATCCTTGGAATGATTCACTTCAATTTCAACAACCAACACTTTCTTAAAACTCCGCGGGACAGCTATAATGGGAACACGAATGGCGCCTTCATACGCTAACCTATTCATGGGAACATTGGAAAAATCTGCAATCGAAAACGCCCTTTCAAACCTTACGTCTGGTGGAGGTTTATTGATGACATCTTGACAGAAGGAGAAGACAATCTTCAAACTTTCCTAATATAATTTAAACTATCCTTCCAACAATCAAGTTTACACACGAATATTCAAATTCTTCAAACTAGAGTCTTCCCTTCCTCCTAGATGTACAAGTCCATCTCGACAACAGCCTAATAGAAACTCATCTCCGCACAAAACCCACAGACAGGCACCAATATCTTCTAAAAACCTCCTGCGATCCTGCTCAGAAGAAGCGCACCATCCCTTTCAGCGTCGCCTTACGTCTGTGTCGCGTCTGCTCTACTGACGATTTCTTCAATAAACGCTGCAATGAACTTATAAACTTTCTGGAACTACGAGGATACAGCCGCCACTTTCTTAAAAAAGAAATTAACAGGGCACGCATCATCCCACGTCAAGAAAATTTTGAAACCTCAACCACAGAACGACAACTCAAACCGCACTCCCTTTGTCATCACATATAATCCGGCTCTTCCTAACGTTCCACCACTGTTCGGAAAAATATAAACATTCTTCAATCATCCAATCGCTGCAAACAAATATTTCCGTCTCCACCCATCCTTTGTTATAAAAGGAGTCCCAACCTTCGTGACCTACTTGTTAGAGGCACTTAACGTGCTGGGTACCAGAGGTTTCTCGAGTACGACGGGGAGCTTCGTTTCGTCGGCTCATCGGCCGAAGGCCGCAGACACGAGCGGCGAAGCTTTTCGCGCGGGCCGGTCACTTTTTAGGACTTGATCGAAACCAGAAACCGCGCATGAAAAGCCTCTGGCACCCCGCCAGGGTAGTCATTGTAGCATGCAACAAGAAAAACTATCTCCCAGCGTTTCAAAATGCAATCATCCACGCTGCCTTACCAGTCCATTTTTAAAACACGGTCAAGCCAACTTCACCTTCACCTCCACCAAAGAGAAACGACGTATACATGACCTCTTAAACTGTAAATCCAAAAACCTTATTTATCTCACTGAATGCAAAAAATGCGGCAAACAGTACATTGGGGAGACCAAGCACCATCTCCACGAACGCTTTGGGGAGTATCGCCGCTTCATTCTCAACTATGGCCACTTTCCTAATCCTACTCCTGTCTTCGAACATTTTAATTAAGCCGATCACGCTATCAACGACGTCCTCATTATTCCCTTAGAACTAATCCGTAGCAACCGTGACTCTGTCAGAGAGGCACGCGAGGCTCGCCTCATTGACAAAGCTATGACTTTAGAACGTCATGGTATAAACAGACGTGATGAACTCAATTAGTGACAGGATCAGCTGAGTTATCTTTTTAGTAGCCTATCATTTTCAGTTTGCTATGTATTCAAATCTCGCATATGCAACGTTCATCTTTTATCTGTATTCATTTTTCTTTTACAGCCCCGTTGAAAGTTAGTGTTGCGAACCGAAATATCGGTCAAATATAATTCACCACTTTATTTTTGTTTTCTTTCTTCATTATTTCTATCACTTCTCCTGCCGTAAGGATCAGTTTACTGTTTTAAGCTTAAAATTCCTCATAGGAATCAGGGCGAGAGAGTGTGTGCGAGACAGACAGCGGCTGTGCACGCTTCGCAAAACCACTCTCCTTCTCGCACACTGTCCCTTTGATTCACCAAACTCAACAAGAATCTGTGAAAAGCATTGTAAACATTTAAGACAACAAAACAAGTATAAGCATTGTTGGAATTCAGTACGAAAAACATTTGCAGAGAGTTAGAACAAAACTAATTTCTTTAAAAAAAACTTGTACAAATTTAAACAATTTGACATGGAGCACACTTTTGGATTTTCCAACGTAAAATTTTTGCTCATCCTATTACATTATTTTATCATAGTTGGTTCAAAACAGTATTCAAAGGAACATGAAGAGAAGAGGAGTAGGCGCCGGGCGGTAGAAATCGCCTTCGTTTACAAATATAACAAGAGAAGTGAATCAGTAACATTGGCGAGCAAATAATCGCTATTATTTTATATATATTTGGAAAATCAAGCTTTCTCGAACGTGAATCGAACTTTCGACCATGATTCAGACTTCGTGCAAGTTCTCACCTCTACTGATGTTCGAATTGGGAAGTATTCGTCGATGTTTGGCTTTCCCTTGAAAAATTCATCGGTCAATTCTCAATGGTATATAAAAAAATGAGTGCTCTGATATGGCTTAGGGCCTTTGATCACAATCACAATTTCAACTTGTAACTATAGGTCGACTCTACAAGGTTTAGAGTATTCCGGATACGCTTTTGTTTCACGCGCGTCTTGTGACATGCAAATCAGCTAAGATATGGTATATAATGCGCATGTGCATCAGTTGACTGTGTGTTCTGTCGTGAATTGCAGTAATGTCGTAAATGGTAATAACAGTTGTCTAGAATTGTAATAACCAAGCTATCGTAAATTGTAATAACACGTTGTCGTAAATTGTAATAAGACGAGCTGTTGTGAATTGTAATAGCACATTGTCGTGTTTTGTAATAAGTCTTGAAAATGAACAATTATTCACCAAGAACTCCTTTAGATAACCAGAATTGTTCTGTTCGACGAGAATCCCACAATGCAGTTCATCATGAGCTCATCAGTTCATCATTGCTCAATAGGCCACTTCCAAGTACCAAAAACCGTAACTTTCAAAACGAGGCTAAGAGCAAAACCTTTTTGTGATAATGAGTTTTCATCTTCATCAGAATAAAAAATAATTTTCATATCACTTGCTTTGCATTTAGCCTTGCTTTGAAACAGAGGCTTGGGGAAACTCTGAAATGGCCTAGCAACTCGAACTGTGACACGGTGAAAAGAATTTCTTTTTCCCATAAAATTTCAACACTACGCTATCCGTTTACTTCTTTTTGTTGACTTTTTGAGGTACGAGTTCAGTAATAAAGTTCATTAACTGGATGTATCTTTTTCCGACGAAGAAATCAGCGTCTTTTTTTACCTTCTCGAATAATCCGAATTAAACTCACTACAGCTACAGCTAATTATTGCCTCGCACAAAATACACAAATGATACACAAGACGACTCAAGGGGTTTAAGGCCTGGTTCAAAGATGTGTTCCGAAGCATATGCATAATTGGCTATATTTCCCGCTAGGAGACCTAGAACAATTGAACTTTTCCCCAAAAGTAAATCTTGAGGTTTTCTTGTGCCTTAACGTTTAATTATGGGCGCGTCACATGTCACGTGTCCAAAAATTTAAAATGAAGGAAATTGGCGAATTGGTGGCGAAACTACTTTGTTTCGATAAACAAATTGGCATTTCTGAAAGAGAATGAACATACCTAACTTTCCACGTTTGGAATGAATGTAGACGAAGTTAAAAATTAAAGTTTTAAATAATTCATGATTAAATTTGGGCATTTAAAATGATGTTTTCCCTCATAATTTTTTATTGAATTGCAATGGACGGTCATTCCAGACGTTAAGTGTCAGAAATATTTAATCTGAATAAGAAAAATGTTATTTCCCGATACACAAAAACTCTAACACGTCTTTGACATAATAGCTCTAATAGTTCAATCCATGGAATCAATTCCAACCAAAGACTAAGCAAAGTTTACGTTACAAAAGGTTACACTCAGTAATTCATCGCGTTTTCAAGTTTCTTTTTCCATTTTTTTACCCAAGGAATTTGGTGAGCACTGAGCAACATATCACAGTGGCGCCTTATTCTTGGCTACATTCTCTAGTCTTGTTTTAACTTAGTTACTGCGGGGACGGTGGAACACCAGAGCATAGGGACTTTTTCGTGTTGGTTACTGATAATTCATACGCTTCTTTGTAAAATGACGTCATCAGTGACATAATAAATGTGTTGAAGAAATACTTTATTGCGTACTCTTTCGTGCTAGATTTCTTGTTTGTCACCACTTTTGTCATCAAAATAATAAAAAAAATGACGAAATTAAAGTCAGTCACTGACGTCAATTGTACGTGTGCTATTTATGCGGTTCGAACTGTCTCTAACCCCCAGCTCCCCGCCCCCCGCCCCCCTACAATATTTCTAAAGGGCCCTATGATCAATATGTGGCGGAAGTAACAGGCAGTTGCTTGCAGTAAGTTGGTTGGTTGACTGTTTCGAATACGTTTATAAGGTGGTCGGTGAGATGATTTAGTTGTTGCCATAATGCTGGCTACCAAGAGAGGGCATCCCCCATACACACCCTATTCCATAGGTAATTCGTCTCGAGTTATTTTTAAGACCACCCATCCCAAGGGGGATGAGACAACAGCCAATAACATAGCGCGAATGAGTTCCGCGTGGATGACCCACGCTCAGCGCCACGCGTCCTTCACGAATTGACGCAGAACAAAATGGCGGAAGACGCGGAGAGCCATATTGCTATTCGTTTTGTCGACGAAATAGACTACAGAGAGATTTCTGCTAAAGCTGTGTCAGCGAAACGGAAATTAAAAAAGAATCGCCCTTCCTCTCTTGTATAGAGCTAACAGTACAGCAGGGAAATCCTTAACGCACTGAATATTCTCTCAGGATCATTTATAATTTACAGTTTGAAGAGAGCAATTTCTGGTTTGATATTTATTCTTTTATTAGTCTTTTATTATTCAACAGAAATAACACTTGGCGTCCTATTTGTTTTATTGTACAAACGACCGGTTTCAATAGACCGGCGAAATTTCTCATTTTATTAAAGCAGTAAGGTTACGACAACTTCGAGTTAAACTGATTTCACGGGTTGTCAAAAAGTCTAGCGATTCCCTTTTCCCAGGTGAGTGCTGACTCATTTCGCGTCAATATTCAGGAATGCTCTCGATCTCTTTACGCTTTAATTGCCTTTCGCCCGACATGTTTTGCACGGCGTTTAGTCATGGGAAAGCTCCACGAAACATCCACGCAGCGCGCGAGGTAACTTTATCTCGATTCTTGGGATCGGTGGTCTTAAAAATAACTCGAGACGAATTACCGATGGAATAGGGTGTGTATGGAGGATGCCTTCTCTGTCCCCTTTATCCTCTCTTGGTCGCACGTTATCCTGCGGCATGGATGCAAATTTAGTAGTTTTTGATAGACAAGAAAATTTCAGTAGGCAAGCCCTCGTCATTAAGAAGTATTACAAAATACGACAATGTGTTACTAGTCAAGTCAATCTAGGCATTTTCGAGGCTCAACATCAAACTAATTGCAACAGAATTGTTTTCAACGCCATTTAAGTAATGGTGGCCTATCTAGCAACATACTACAAATCCGCCAAAATCCGATCGGTGGAACATGTCAAAATTAAGCGTTAAACATTTTGAGCTTTAAACACAGGAAACCCACGTTAGTTGAAATTATACTTTAAAACAAAAAATGCATAAAATGTGTTTGTTACTTTTATGGAAAAGTGAAAGAAGAAAGAATAACTGCTACCTAGATTTCGGTGATAAAACGAAGTGTTTATTTCTTCAAAAAGGATAAATATTAAACACGGTTGACTTTTTGCACAGGAAACCCATGTTCCACTCAAGGAACCCCCAATAACAGGAGGCTTACAGAGTAAGAGAGTGAACTGTTGGCTGTAAAACTACAACAAATTTAGTCGTAAAGCTTTAAATCTGAAAAAATGAAGGCCGTTACTTAATCATTGGCTTTAAAAATATATTCCTTTTTAAATCAGATTTATGTTTTAAGAAGGTTACAGCCAAAACAGAGCTCTCCCATCAAAGAAGTCAACGTAAGAGCTAATACTGCAGCCATTGCTTTTTTTTTCTCTTTCTCCTCGCTCTTTCTATTTTTCCTTTCCTTGTTCTTTTCTAGGGGGATTTTCGGGCTCATTTTGCTTTTGTTTTTTTTTTTTTCAGTCAAAAGACTGCAATTTTCGTTCGGTACGTTTTCAAATATCCAGCAAGGTAATGCTTTGGCTTTTACGGCTACCTATACATTAATCTTCGTTATGTATCGGTCAAATCGAAGCTTCAACATGCCCCCGGGCATACCCCGGGCATTTGACATCTTTGCCGTCCCGGGGAGGAGGGAATTTGATTATCAGAGTCTTCCAGGGGGTGGGGAATTTGATCCTCATGCTTTAGGGGTGGGGAATTTGAACTGCACCCTCGATTTCATGTAAAATCTTTGGCGTGGTGAGCTATCATGGGGGACGCGGTGTTAGAGGATTTTTGTGGAAAAGATTGTGCCTTTGTGGCCAATTGGTTGCGAGGAAAGGGCTTGAACAAGCTTTGTGCCGTATTTGAAGTATTTAAATTTTAAAATTCTTAATATTGGATTCAGGCTTTGAATGTATGAATGTATTTTATTGTTGTGTTTACAATGAAATACAATGCCTATATCGGCGATTCAATCAGCAACAACATAAATAAAATAAGATAAAAAGCTCAGGTCATCTACTTTCACCTACTGCAAGTATGTTAATTAATAAGGTGAACGATGATGCATGCCAGTGAAATGGTCACGATGTAGTAATCTCAATAGGTGGGATCTTTTTTATAGAACGCTTTGTATGTTGCATGACAAAGAAAAGCTGAGCATTCAGTGACCTTGTAGCAGCGATTTCGGCCATTTTGCACGAGACTTTTGTTCGTAGTAAATACGCTAACAGCGTTTCTCAGTTTTTGTTATATTTATAAATATTTTGTTCGACAACTGAAGGTGTTTCCGCCGTCCTTCTGTCATTTTTGTGCCTGTGAAATGTCCCCAGGGTGGGGGCATTTGATCACCTGAATGGACCCTAGTGTGGGGCATTTGAACGGCATTTTGGCCCGGGTAGGGGGGAATTTGAACGATAATTTTTAAAAAAGTCAAATGCCCGGGGGGTTGCCCGGGGGGCATGTTGAGGCTTCGATTTGACCGATACATTAACGTACTGACAGCCTCAAATATAAAAGTTTCACTTTTTTGAAGTTTTTTGTTTTCCTCTTGTTAAAAGTGAATTGGAATTGGGAGGATAGTTTTACTAATTCTTTACGATGCACAACAATGCAGAGTTTTTGAGCGTATAAGCGCCAGTGCCTATGAATTTGATAGGAGGGGAATGCGTTTTCATTTAAGGAAAAGTGCTGTTACCTTCGGAGGAAAATTATAAAGGTTAACGGAAAATTCATCGCATAAGAACTTTGGTTCCAGCAAACGTTTGTTTCAAGAAAACGAAATAGTAAAATAGGGAGTCAGGTTTTTAAGGGAAAAATTAACTCTGGGTAGCCAAAACAATGCGTATGTAAAAATATATTGTAAGAGTCTATGGAGAAATGGAAATTCCCCACGCAGAGCATGATTTACGCAACCCAGTGAAAAGGTTAACATGTAGTAAGTTGAAGTGTTACACAACGCTCATCCGAAGAGAAACATAGGCTCCGCAAAAAGAGGTTAGCCATCAGAAGATAAGTCAGGCAAGCACGTTAATGTCGTACATATGTCCAGTACTTTCGCTCCTTCATTGACCGCTGCAATTATTTTCAGACGTATAGGATCCCATGATCGTTATAGAAAAAGAGATCTTCAGACTTCATTTGCCAATGGACGAAAAAAAAAATGGTTAAGGTTCAGGGTTGTTCTCGCAAAGAAATGCAAGGAGGGAATTTAAACGCCTCGAGACAACAGAGCGATTACTCTACTTATTCGTCTTACCAAGAAATGAAGGGCTGCCGCAGAAAATACAAACTAAACATACAGATACACTAAACTAAATCTGAGACTCGCTACAACAAGAAGATAAAACTGGAACAATCACACTGCGCTTGGTTTTTTTAGATTTCCCTTACAACAGATTTGGCCAGGTGTAGTGGAAAGCGCAGAGCGTTAAGATCTAGCAAAAACCAAATAGACGGAGTCCTTAGCAGAATATTCATTCACTCTTATTGTAAAGCACGGAGTCATAATCCTAAACGAAGTTGTGCATGTCGCGAGAAAAAAAAAAAGAATCCCTGTTTTCGATCACACATATTGTGTCCAAGGTTTGAACATAAATATCTCACAAAACTCGATTACGTACAGAAAACGGGAATAGGTGTGAAACAGTTTGTACTGATACTAAGCACACCGTCCGTTGCACACATTTAGTCGCACCAAGAGAGGATAAAGGGAACAGAGAAGGCATCCCCCATACACACCCTATTCCATAGGTAATTCGTCTCGAGTTATTTTTAGAATCGGGTTAAAGTTACCTCGCGCGCTGCGTGGATGTTTCGTGGATGTTTCGCATGACTAAACGCCATGCAAAACATGTCGAGCGAAAGGCAATGAAAGCGTAAAGAGATCGACAGCATTTCTGAATATTGAAGTGAAATGAGTCGGCGCTCACCTGGGAAAAGGGAATCGCTCGACTCTTTGACAACCCATGAAATCAGTTTAACTCGAAGTAATGGTAACCTCAGTGCTTTAATAAAATGAGAAATTTCGCTGGTCTATTGAAACCGGTCGTTTGTACAATAAAGCAAGTAGCAAGTACTATTCATGTACATGTAATTAGTTTTACAAATTTGAATTTTATTGTAGTTTTTTTAAGTTGTTAAGCGCTTTTGATCAGTTAATGTAAATAGCACTCTAGAAGTTATTAAATTATTATCATTATTATTATAGGACGTCAAGTGTTATTTTTGTTGAGTAATAAAAGACTAATAAAAGAATAAATATCAAACCAGAAATTGCTCTCTTCAAACTGTAAATTATAAATGATCCTGAGAGAATATTCACTGTGTTAAGGATTTCCCTGCTGTACTGTTAGCTCTATACAAGAGAGGAAGGGCGATTCTTTTTTAATTTCCGTTTCGCTGACACAGCTTTGGCAGAAATCTCCCTTTAGTCGTTTTCGTCGACAAAACGAATAGCAATATTGCTCTCCGCGTCTTCCGCCATTTTTTTCTGCCTCAATTCGTGAAGGACGCGTGGCTCTGAGCGTGGGTCATCCACGCGGAACACATTCGCGCTATGTGATTGGCTGTTGTCTAATCCCCCTTGGGATCGGTGGTCTTAAAAATAACTCGAGACGAATTACCGATGGAATAGGGTGTGTATGGAGGATGCCTTCTCTGTCCCCTTTATCCTCTCTTGGTCGCACGTTATCCTGCGGCATGGATGCAAATTTAGTAGTTGACTGAAGGTGAGCAAAATATCAAATCAAACTGTTCACCATCAGTCAGCTACTAAATTTGAATCCATGCTGCACATATAAAAAATTACCAGCCCGTAAAACTGCTAAAATACTTACTGCATTTCTGATATTGCGCAAAAAAATCAATTATTGTTTTTAACCATGTTAACATAGACTGACTAATAATTTCCCTTTTAAATACCGTCATAGAAAAAAATTTTAAAGCTTGGAAAACAGAATATGAAGACAGACAAGTGGCTGGGTAATCTGTGCAGAGCCATCAAGACGAAACACTTACCCTGGGGTTTCTCACACATTAAGTCGGCGTTTTTTAAATCAAAACTAACCAAAATACACTAGCGATGTTGTGTCAAAAATTCTTGAGAAAATAAAACACAATTATCAGATGTTTTGTCTGAATTTGTGATCTTCCTGAAATTGGGCTTCCTGTGGTGAGAGTTGAAAATCTTTATTGCCAATTTTTCTCATGTTTCACCGAACCGATTTTGGCAGATTTTTAGTATGTTGTTAAACAGCCATTCAACAATTAAATGGCGTTGAAAATGACTCTGTCGCAATTAGTTTGATACTAAACCACAATTTGACTGGACTATACATGTATTACAAATTCACGACAGCTAGGCTTTTACAAATTACGACGACGCTTAAAACAATTTACGATAGCTTGATTATTACAATTCTCGACAACTGTTATTACAATTTACGACGATTGTTCTTACAATTTACGACAGGTGTTACAATTCACGACAGAACACTGAGTACCTTTAAAGGTCAAATGAACCAAAATTTCGACCTTTTTTATTTTAGTTCAATTCTAGTGAAATGTGTTTAATATGAACCATACTATGAAGTTTTAGCTCAATTGAAGCAAGTATCTCCGAAAAATGGCTGTTTTTTGGCCCTTTTACTCGTAGAGCGGTCGGAAAAATTGTCGGAAGAAACAGCTTGTGACGTCAATGTTGGTCAGATGAAAAAACGCGGGAAATTCAAAACAGAGTTTTTCGAGGCGACTTAGCGCAGAAGTGGTTTGTGCGGCCATAAACCTGGGAAGAACAGGCAATTTGTCTTCAAAATTTGCAAGCTGTGGTTATAACCTTCTTATTATTTAATTTTCTCGAAGAATGCATCATAGCCGAGAAAACGGACTTTAACGACATTTACTGATTTCCTTGAGTTGTACTGGAAATGTGCTTGCGTAAGCCCGATTTTTTTCAAGAAACGTTCACAAAATGTGTTCATATAAGAAAGTTCCTGGATTTATGAGGTCCAAAGCTCCACCGTGTACACAAAAACAAAATATCTTTGTATAATAATCTGCCCAAAGAAATTCAAGTTTGTTTGTGTTTGAAGTCACTGAACTTTGTCGCACTCGAGCTGATATTTTGAAACCCACGCTCGATCGGACACTTTGATCTAGCTCCGCAGATCACTAAAATACAAGCAAAATCCTCAATGTAGGAGTTTTGGCGTTGATATGTGGGCAGAAAAAGAGCTAATCTTTATCTAGTAAATCTTCCCCAAGATCGGTTTCAAAGCAACCATAGTTTTTTAAACTTGATCGTTTCCGGCAGATAAATTTTGCTTTGTGTTGTCAAGTTGAACATGCATAACACCTGTTGAAAACCAACGCGTATTAAAAATTAAGATTTCCTTCAAACAAAGTTAAAGTTGCATTATTGCAAAAACTTGATTCCAATTATGTATAAGATTTGATTACCGATTGAGGTCACTTTAAAGACCATAGACGCCACTTTAAGCTGGCAAAGAGACGCGACAAGCAAAAAACAATTCCATCATGCATAAAATTCAGCGTAAGGTGACTCGACCCAGTTTT
>CALNXK010000035.1:887500-947500 GCA_942486035.1 Porites lobata
TAGGGAAAATGGAAACGAATTTTTAAATAATTTGAATATACCAAGATTATCAGAGGAACAAAAACAATCTTGTGAGGGAGAAATATTTGTTGAAGAAATTACAGCCATCCTTAACAGTTTTGAGAATAACAAATCTCCTGGTAATGATGGAATACCAATAGAACTTTACAAAAGTTGCTGGGAATTAATTAGCGATCCATTTATGGAGTGTGTGAGAGAGTGTTTCGACCACGGTGAAATGTCAAGCTCTCAAAGAAAAGCAATCATAACTCTTATAGAAAAGCAACATAAAGATCGAACTCTCATTGAAAATTGGAGGCCAATCTCTCTTATTAACGTGGATGCAAAAATCATCTCAAAAGTGATTGCGTTAAGATTAAAGAAAGTTCTACCGAATATCATAAATCATAATCAAACAGGTTATGTTGAAGATCGCTATATTGGTGAGACTATCCGATCAATTTTCGATATAATGGAATTTACAGGCAGTAAGAATATTCCAGGTATCTTGATTTTCATTGACTTTAAAAAGGCTTTCGACTCTTTAGAATGGCATTATCTTTTCAGTTGCCTTGAGGCTTTTAATTTTGGCCCCAGTTTTATAAATTGGGTCAAAATGTTTTATACAAATATTCAAAGCTGTGTAATAAATAATGGAATGGCATCAGACTATTTTACTTTAGAACGTGGTGTGAGGCAGGGTGATCCTTTGTCCCCTTACCTCTTTATCTTAGCTGTTGAAAGCTTGGCAATCTCCATTCGTCAAAATGCTGATATCAAAGGAATTAAAATAGAAAATTACGAGGCCAAGCTATTGCAATACGCAGACGATACCACAGCAATCCTGTCTGATGAAAGTTCTGCAAAAACGTTATTTCAAGAACTAGAAGTATTTAAGAACTTCAGTGGGTAGGAGATAAATAGCTCTAAAACAGAAGGAATGTGGATTGGTTCGCTTAAAAGAAAAGATGAAAAACCGTTTGGTATTAAATGGCCCAGTGAACCCATAAAAGCTTTAGGAACCTTTTTTACATATGACCAATCATTACTTTACGAAAAAAACTTTCAAGAGAAAGTTGACAGCATAAAGAAGCTGACAAATATATGGTCATCTAGAGGACTGTCCATTTATGGTAAAGTAACTATAACCAAATCATTACTTATTCCAAAACTAGTTTTTATATCTTCGGTTCTTTCACCTCCGAGTAAAATCATCAAACAAGTGAATAGTATAATTTTCTCCTTTTTATGGAATGGAAAGGATAAAGTAACGAGGCTCTCTTCAATAAACAGTTATGAAGACGGTGGCATAAAAATGACAGATATTGAAAGCTTGGTCAAAGCTGAACGACTAGCTTGGCTAAAACGTGTTTTCAGCGATAATGAAAGTACGTGGAAATTTTACTTGTTTCATCTCCTACGTAGTGTTGGTGGTCTTTTACTTTTTAAATGCAATTATGCAATGAACGATCTTTTAATCAACTCGGTTTTCTACAGAGAACTCTTAGAATATTGGTTAGAATTTCGAAATCTCTTTTTAGCTAACAAAGAACGGCTCTGTATAATTTGGAATAACAAAGATATAAGAATGGATGGAAAACCAGTCTTTTATAAATCTTATTATGACTCGGGGATATGTATTATTAAAGGTCTCTTGTTCAATCTCGACAATACAGAATCCTTTAATGCAATCAATAACATAATTGAGAAAGCTAATTTTCTTACATGGACAGGTCTCAGGCATGCAATTCCTTCTATTCTGAAAACAATAGAGTATACTACCTTTACAGAAAATACTTATTTTACAAAGGGGAATGAGATTTTTGACATAGCGGAAAAGAAAACGAAAGACTACTACTCTTTAATAATATTAAATAAAGCACAATTACCTAGTAATGCAAAGAATTTAAAACATGATTTTGGCTTATCTGACGAAGACTTAAAAATTGCTTACAACCTTCCCCACCTGACGACACAGGAGCCTTACGTCAAATCCTTTCAATATAAAGTTTTAAATTCAATACTTTACACTAATGCAAAACTTTTTAAAATTGGATATCTCCAGCATGACAAATGTACTTTTTGCAAGACTGAACAGGAAACATTATGTCACTTTCTATTTTACTGTCAGCACTCAAATATGTTGTGGAAAAATGTTGAACAGTATCATTTAACAATAACAAAGGAATTTCACGGGTTGTGTTTACGAGAGGTTATAATTGGAATAACGATGTCAAAATGCCCCTTGTTAAATTATCTGATATTAATTGGTAAATTGTATTTATGGGATTGCAGAAAGAAACAGGTACTTCCAAACATCGAAGGTTTCAAATTCAAAGTAAGAATTAAATACCAAGTTGAAAAATATATGTCCACTAAGAATAATAAATTAGAAACCTTTTATGAAAAATGGCCAAAAGACATTTCTCCCCTTTAATTAAGTTCGTGAGTATGTAATTAAAAATGTAATCTTTTATTAGACACTTTTTTTTTGTATTTTTGTATTTTTGTATTTTTTATTTTTGTATGTGTGGTTATGTTTTTGTTTTTATTTCAGAGCGTACTGTAAATATTAAGTGTTAATCTCTCTTTTATCTACATAATTAAGTATTAATTAATTCTTTGTAAAATAAGCCTCATTCGGCAATTGCGCGGCTGTTTTGTGGCTGTAATGTATATAATTGTGAAATGTAGATAATTGTAAGTATGTCTGTTATTGCGGTTGTTTAGAACTTTGTAATTATTTTCTTTTTAAGTAGTTCTTTGTAATTATAGTAATAAATGTCTTGAATAAAAAAAAAAACAAAAAAAAAAGTTTGCTTATCATTTTCGCATAAATTAGGACCTACATTTGGAAACCGCTGAATTTCTCGAATTGGGTCTTTGCGGTTTTGGTGAAACTCTGTTCAGCGCAAGGCACTAATGCGCACTATGTGTAGCCGAGAGATTTTCACGAAAAAATGCTGGCAACAGCAGATTTTCGACCCAGACCTCAAAGGGGCGTGGCATTATAACCACGTGACATTTACTCCGATCGCCAAAAATTTTATGTTATATTGTAGATTGATCTATATGTTATCCATTCTATGTGTTAGACTTACGATAAAAGTAAAGGTGGGGATACCAGAGAGCTTCAAAGTAGGATGGTACCCCCCCCAAAAAACTGGGTCGAGTCACCTTAAGTGAACTAAAAAAAGCTTCAATAAGGTTGCAAAACAACAAATTTTCATTAAAAAAACATGAGGCTTAAGGCTCTTATACCTGCTGACAAAGAAGAAGTGAATTTTCTGTAGGGAAACAACCTACCTAAAGATCTTAAAAGCTAAAGATCAGTTGCAAGCCTCGCAGCCAACCCATGATTCCGACTACTTAGCTAGATTAGCTACTTTTTTTAGTAATAACTGGTCCATGCAAGGGTCTTCAGTCAAGCAAATTAAACTAAGCAAACTGAATCATTAGAAAATACAGAAAACTGTACATAACGATTTGTTTTGCTCGCTTCAATCAAATCCAGCTGGCAAAGAGTCGATTGTTTTGGAGTCACTGTCGGCAGTTGTCGTTCTCCGCTACTTCACAGCGAGTGAAAGGAAAATTTGCGTACAGAAAGATAACAAAACTATTTAATTAAAACTGAAGAAACTAAAGGAAAAAAAAACTGACTACTATTACTTGAGCAAAATGATCGAAGTAGTCTTTTCTTCTCGAGTAAGTTTGCTGGCCTTCTAAAGTTCTAAGGAAGTTTTAAGCACTCAAGTTTGTTCATTCGCAAGCGTTAGCATTACGGTTCTTTGACATAAGACAAGGATAAAGCTGGTTCTGCAAAGGTAAATAAATCTGGGCATGTAAAAAAACTAACCGTAACTACTAATAACAGAATATACAAAAAATTATGTCCCAAACATAATTACATTTTTGCGTCGGGATACCTGTTGTTATCAAGCACTGGCTGCGTGAACTGGGTACTAGGTAACATGTGATCGAGCATTGCTTTATAGTACGTTGCGCGAATACGAGGGCCCCTTTCTACCTCTACACCATCGTGTGGCAAGTTATCTGTTCAAATTTTTCAGGCAAGTTCTTTTGTGTTTTTCTTTTTTGTCGGTATGGAACAGCCGAGGGTTCTGATTTTGGGTCACTCCTTTATACGTAGGCTCCGGGATTTTATTATTAGGAATAGTCCCACATATAACCTTAATTTAAACATTAATACCCCGGTTACAATTCATTGGCATGGCGTTGGGGGTCGAACAATCGATAAGGTTAGGCGGTTTGATTTAACCGTGCAACCGACAAACCCAACTCGAGGTTCAGGGGAAAACAATCAATGGTCAGAGGGGTGTGTTTCACGTTCAACGCCGGTCGTCCCTGTGCGGGCTGCAGATATGACCATAAATGCTCCAAATGTGGTGGTAGGCGCACTTTTTGGGAAACACTGGTTTTACGGAGAATGGCCTGCCAATTGGAAATCATTGAACATTGCATTTTTGGAGCTCTTTCCGATTACTATCTCGCTCCACGTGTGGGCATGTCAAATGAGCAATCAATGTGTCTCTCTGTTTACTGATAATGCGGCTTTGGTTGACATTATCAATAAACAGACTTCAAAACACCCCATGATCATGATCTTAGTCCGTGACCTTGTCCTAACATCACTACGTCATAATATTTTGTTTCGGGCTTATCATATACCCGGTGTTGACAATAGCTGTGGTCACACTACAGACTTTTACCTAGGTAAACCCTTTTTACCTAGAGCAAATTCATCAAAAATCTACCTAGGTAAATTCATCTCGGGTTTTGTTTTACCTAGGTAAAAATTCTGGGAAGGTCACACTATTGATATCGGCTCCCAATATTTTCACGCCTGTTAAATTTTTTGGAGCGTAAATTCAAGAAGGCAAAATGCGCAAGGATCTAGCTGATCAAAGAGACGTTTTTTTCTTTAATCTCGGTGTTATTTCTTACGCTAATTCAACGTGCAAGGTGAAGGAAGGCGAAGACGTAGACGACTTGTGCTCCCAAAATTTCTTTCACAGCTTGATCTATGTCCGGTTCTGTCATCAAGACCTTCGCCGACGAGCGTCTATTGGCTAGCAACCTCGGTATTTCATTTTTCCCTAGCTATTGCTTTGGGGTAGCTGTCAAGGGAAACTCTATTGTTTTCGAGACATATCCAAGACCCAGACGATAAAATTTCCCCAAGGCAAGTTACCCAGGGGAAAATCGGTCACACTTAAAAAATCAAGCTTCCCTAGGTAAACTGTCAACAAGTCGTGTTTACCTAGGTAAAACGTCTGTAGTGTGACCACAGCTAATACCCGGGCGGACTTAATTTCTCGTTTACAGATTGTAGATTTCAGGAAAGCATTCCCAGATGCCGACCCAGAGCCAACTCTTGTTCCCGAGACCCTTCTCCCGCAGAAGTGGTCGATACGTTAAAGGAATTACTACATTCCTCATTGTCGGAGCAGTCTCGCAAACAATACTCACGTGCTTGGGTTGTCTTTACTGAATTCTATACCCGCTATCAGGGTGCCGATTTACATTTGCCTGTTTCGACAGCGTGTATCGCATTATTCATTTCCTTTTTATGTGCCAAGGGCCTTGCTCCTGCTACCATAAACTCGTACCTATCAGCAATAGCATATGTACATAAGATCAAAGGCCACTACGACCCGACCAAATCATTTTTAGTTGAAAAGCTTCTTGTGGCCGTTGGCCGCCGTGGTCAAGCCGATGTTCGTATGCCCATTTCACGTCCATTATTGTACGAATTAGTTAGAGCTTTACAGCATACTAGCCCATCTGCCTATCGTAGATCTCTGTTCGGGGCAATGTTCATGACAGCATTTTATGGTTTCTTCAGAATAGGTGAATTATCTTGCAATAGTAAGCAGCAAGTTGACACCGTTGTGCAATTTGATCAAGTCACTTTTTTGAAACAATCTTCTCGAGTGACGGCTGTCAAGATTGTGATCACTAAGTTTAAACACAACACGAATAATCGGCCGTTTGTCATAACAATAGAAAGCGAACCTTCAGAACCGTTTTGCCCCGTGCAGACCTTAATCGACTACATTAAACTTAGGGGTTACCATAAAGGCCCCTTGTTCACGTGTGCAGCCGGCGGGGCAATCTCGACAAATAATTTTAACACTGAGCTCCGTCGTGCTTTGAACTTTTGCGGCCTTGATTGTTCTCGCTACAAGAGCCATAGCTTTCGCATTGGTGCAGCGTGCCATGCGTCTGAGAAAGGTTTTTCGGATTCGCAAATACGTGCCCTAGGTAGATGGAGTTCGGACGCTTTTAGAACTTACATTCGTCCGCCTTCACTCAAGGCTAACTAATTGTTTTTCAACGTTTCAAAGACACTAGTCAAGCCGCGGTTGGATCTCCGTTGTATAGGTCAGTCAGGAGCTGCTATGCAGTGGTGATTTTCACTACGGCTATTTAAACATCCGTTATGGGACCAGTATTTTTTGTCTTCATCTCTGGTTAGCTTTCACGGGCCACGGTGGATTCTCTGATGCGTGGGTCAGTCAGGGGCTGCCATACTGAAAGGGTTTTTCACTGTGGACTCTTTCCGCTATCACTTACTATGTACTTTACCAATCTGTTCTCATGTACTACTTTATCAATAGGTTATCTGTCCTACGAAGGAGCTGCGGTCCTGGCACGAATTGCTATGTTATTTAACCTCTGTTTTCAATGTCAGTTCGCGTGCGGTTCATGACTAGGTCAGCCAGGGGCTGCTGGAAATGACCGTACTTTACAAGATTTTCTTATATCCTCGCTGTTTTCAGTTAAAATATTCCTCGGGGTTCTTAGTTCCGGATCTTGGTGGGGTGGTCACACGCTGTGTGCCTTGTGGCGGTTATTTCTTCCCCACCTTTTCCGAAGAGACATTCAATTACTTAATTTTTTCCATGTCACGTCACGATCTGATTAGTTTGTTAAGCGTGGCGTGACTTTTTATTGTTATATTAATAAATACGTCACAATAGTGGCCAATTTTATCCAGCCATATGAGTACATTGTCTCTTCGTAAAACTAGTGCGACCCGGAGCTAATACCCCTCGACTACCTAAGTTCGCGAGATTAGTAAATCCGCAATATATTACTTTCGGAAAGGTATCGTGATGTAAAAACAAAAAATTATGTCCCAAACATAATTACATTTTTGCGTCGGGATACCTGTTGTTATCAAGCACTGGCTGCGTGAACTGGGTACTAGGTAACATGTGATCGAGCATTGCTTTATAGTACGTTGCGCGAATACGAGGGCCCCTTTCTACCTCTACACCATCGTGTGGCAAGTTATCTGTTCAAATTTTCCCACCTACCTCCCCCTCTTCGCCAGCCAGTGTTTAGTTCTCTCTCGGAAGGCGGTTATTTCTTCCCCACCTTTTCCGAAGAGACATTCAATTACTTAATTTTTTCCATGTCACGTCACGATCTGATTAGTTTGTTAAGCGTGGCGTGACTTTTTATTGTTATATTAATAAATACGTCACAATAGTGGCCAATTTTATCCAGCCATATGAGTACATTGTCTCTTCGTAAAACTAGTGCGACCCGGAGCTAATTACCCCTCGACTACCTAAGTTCGCGAGATTAGTAAATCCGCAATATATTACTTTCGGAAAGGTATCGTGATGTAGAAAAGGGGGTTTTAATTCAGTCCGGCGAAAGAAGGCGAAGCACTGGACACAAAATCAATTCACAAATCGAATGAACAATTATCAGAAAAATACAAACCTCTTTGGAAATGTTCAAAACGTTTTATTCCTCCTCAGACTGACTGATGATCTGTTTTTACTCTAACATTGGTTGTTCTGAATCCAAAGTAATTTTCAAGTGACGAAAAAACAACAACAACGACAAAAACAAACAAAAAAAAGCCTTTACAAGGAGCAAACGTTCGCACCTCGTGCATTTCATTCAGTCTCAGTCAGAACTCTCACAGAACGAGACAAACAAACGAAGGCGATAAGGGATGCGCAGAGGCTTGCGCAGAACGCTTTTCCGCCCTGAGAGACCAACATTGACGTCACGTAGTCTCCAGTATATCGCGCGCCCATTTTTCGTGAAGTTTTCGGAAATGCTCGGATTTTGATCTTTTATCTTTCTATAAAGGCTTGGGAAGAAAAATCTTTACCCAAATCTCACTTAGGATGGTTCTTTTCAGTGTTTGGAGAAGGTAAAGCGACAAAAGAAAATATGTCAATTTTTTGGTTCATTTGATCTTTAAGCAAATACTATAGCAAACTATCTGGATATAACCCGTTTTGTTGTCCGTCCATCTTGAGCTCGTTTCTTTGTTCGGCCTTGAGGCTGGGAACCATTCTCTCGCTCCAGACTCCTCTCATATCTCAATAAAAAATTGTTTAGTAGACCTATTCGGCTAACTCAATGTTGTACCCAATTCAAACCCTTTGGTAATAAAACGTTTTGTTTCAGGAATTTCCATATCATTTAAATGTGAATGCCACATATAATGCAAATGCAATACACAAAGGATCTTAACCCCGGGAGATTTGAATTGGGTACAACATTGAGTTAACCGAATAGGTCTATCCCCCACCCCTAGGGCAAAGGAAAGAACTAAAATTAACTAATCTTCCACCCCTACAAGAAAGGCAATATACTAAAATGGGTTATTATTACCCATCCCCTCTGGCTAATTAACAGGACAAAGTCCCAACAAACCCCCAGCAATTCCCCATATCTCCCCGAGATGGAGGTCGAGGGGGGGGGGGGTGGTTTCCAGTGACAGGTGCATTATTTGCATGAGAAATTGCTCGTGATTCACCCTTTAGTAGAGTCTTTAGTAAAGTATATTGAGTAAATATTTGAAGAATCAGCTCATGATGTGCGGCATGTTGCCTGGGAACAGAAAATGCTCCCTGACGTCACACACTAGATGACGTCATGGCCGACAATAAGCGATAAATAGATTCGTGAATAAATAGAATTGTTATTCATTCAAAATATTTCCCGGACTTCTGATTGGCAAAAAGCAGAGCATAATTCAACATAACCAGCTACTGATGACCAAATTTGGAAGAATAATAATAGCTAACAACACGACAAGAACAGCAAGAAGACAACTCGAAGGGCGACATCTGCCATTTGGAGAATATTTGCGGAGCTGAACAACCCTAAACGTGTACTATCGAAGATGAACTTAACATCGATGGATCGATGGAGGTAGGCATGTTTGAGCTTGTTTTTAAACTAGGAATTATTTTGAATGAATAATAATACGGCCTCGACGGATAATACCCTCCTCGATCTCCATAATTCTTCATATGATACTCAGCCTCTTCATTAATCGTTGAATATGAGGCGTTCGAGTTTGCGGCTGGCTAACAAAACGCGCAGTACACGCGCTTCGCGCGCGAAGAGATTATAAACTCACTTCGCGAGAACAATAGAAAACTCAGTTTCCGTGTTTGGATAGCCTGATGTAAACACGAGAGGGGTTGGTAGAATTCGAAACAGTGTACGAACCGAAACGAAGAAGTCGAGGGTTTGTATACTGGCTGTCGAGAATCTCCCAACCCCTCTCTTGTGTATATGTTTTTTCAGGTTATGCAAACCAAAAAAAAAAGAAAAGTTTTCTATTACTTTTATGAAATAACTTTTCCATGAAAAAAGCAAAACTCTTTGTTTAAGTCACTGATGAAAAGAGAAATTCTTACCACTCGCCAAATGTTGTACTCGAAGTTTTGCACGCGTTAAATCAGTAAAGTTCTTGTTCGGGGGTAGAAGCGGAATCATTTGAATCTTGATATTCATGATTCCTACCGTTTTTGCCTCGATGATTCATGATTGCTACAAGAGTTTTCTTCCAGATTCATTATTCACGAAGACTTTTGATCACCTATTGACTTAATGATTTTCTCAGTGGCAACTTATGCACCTATCAATGTAAATCCCGTGGGAGGGGGGGGGGGTAGTGCGGGCAAGGGGCGGAGATTTGATGCCTGAGACTATCCCCCTGTCGGGCTTTTGATCGTGCGAAGCGACCCCGGGGTCGGGACATTTGACTTTGACCGACAAAAGCCTAGTATCAATTCAGAAGCGGTTACCAAGTCCGTCCCTCGAGGCTTTCTGGGGCCGCTTGCTTGAAGCCTGGTTAGCGCTAACCGTTGGTTAAGAGGTATCAAAATGTATAGGTTTCCATGGTATTTAACGCTAGTTAGCACTAACTATGCTTCGAGCAACCCGCGCCTGAAAGTCAGAGGGTTGTCCAATACTGTCGACCAGAATCCAGTCGTATCCTCTTGCTTTCCATCGGAAAACCGGAAGTCTCGTGGTGTAAAGTCCTACCAAGTGTTTGGATGCATTGGACACGAATAGATTCCGATGGAAAAGTTCATTTTCTATTCGTGAGAGACTTAGAAAAATTCCGCTCATGTTGGATGAAGGGGGAGGAAAGTCGTTCCGATGGAGTCCATCGGATCCATTGTTTGGAGGGAGTTAGATTTTGCGATTCCCTCTTTATACAAAGAGGTAAGTTTTAAATTCAATTCCGGCCATAGTACCACACTGCATTACAAATCAGAATTTCTCAAGCTCAGTTGGAATTTGAGATCATATATTTTTGTTTTGTCTTGTCGCTTTACACTTAAAAAAAAAAAAAGAATAACGAATGGTGCTGGCTATCCACAACGTCCATCCAACATGGATTTCAGTGAAATTTGTTTTTGCTTTTAAACTTAGATGAAACTTTATTGTGCGTTTAGTCGAGTGCACTTATAAATTGGGTCACCTTGGCTGTGTAATTTCCTTTTCTATCGTAGGTATGGCAGACAATGATAGCGATGAGGAACCGGTCTTTTCTTTAACTATATATGCTAGCTTTGGCAGGAGTGATGAGATCAGCTGATCTGACAATTTTAAAACCTTCCTTCTTGCCTTGAAAGACCTGGGACTAAAGAATCAATTTATAGAACTGAGATGTGATATTTCCGCTTTTGCGTGACCCTGTGAAGAATATGATATCACCAAAACATCATTGTAATGTTCTGTTTTTAAGAGCTTGGGAAGATCTGTAAACCGTTCAGGACATTTTTTTTACCAAATTCTGACCTGCAACCTGCAAATTACACCCCTCGAGTGGAAATATAACCATGGCCATGTAATATTTTTAGAGGCAATAAAGATGTTACCTAAAATTCCAATTTTCCCTCACCTGAGATCATGCTCTGAGAACCGCTAAAATTGGACCTGATCTCAGGTTAAATTTTCCCATGGGCAACCAATCAAAAAAAGCAAAATATGTTGAATCGAAAATAATGATCTTTTTTAAATGCCCTCAAACTTACTCCATTTTCCATAAAGTATTTACTTTTTGTTATCTGCTATACCTGAACAAAGTGGGGAGAACCCAATCTGCAACATAAATATGTACACAATGCTATTTTCTGTCATGGACTTCTATTTGACAATGCAGCAATCAAATATAACAGATTTTAGTGAAAGGATACTCTTAAAAGTTTATTATTACAATAACACGAGTAATAATTTGTTCATTGTAGTTTAGAGGAATAGAATGAAAGTCTCCAGCACAGAAAAATTAGTCTAAAGAAAGCTCTGATTTAAGACAAGAATGCATTTCAGCTACAGCACATACACCACATATAGCATCAGGTATAGAATATAATTTCTGCAAGTTTGTCTTGATTTTGAATAATAAACTACCAGAAGTTGTTAAACAAATTTCAGTAATTATGTTGGCATGAAATGACCTTGATACTATATTTTTTGCTCATGATCAGAGAGAGATTTTCTTACAAAACTTTTTTCCAACAAAATTAATCTGCAGAATATCACCCTCCCCCTCCAATCAAACTGAGTCTGGTATTAGGGTGTGTTTTGCAACTCAGAAACTCTTATGGCAGTGGGTAAAAGCAGATAGAAAAAGAAACTCTCTGGTAACATCTGATGTGAGGAATTCTTCTATGTTACTTTAGAAAACACATTCAAGCCAAAACAGGATGATCAAGCTATGTCCTCTTTATGTCAGATATTTGACCTCTACTGGGCCTCTTATGACTTGTCATGCCCTCAAGAGAAAAAGAGAGAAAGAAAATAGTTACAGTGAGGTACTGTAATACATGTAACTGTTGACTTTGGAATTGTTAAAAATTTTATTTTAAGAGTTTGTTGAACAGAGGCAGAATTAAGGTGGCTTGACTGGATTTCACACATGTCCAATACTCTCGATCAGATTCCAGTGGACAAAACCTGGAGTCCGACGGAGTCTAGTCGAAAAATGAAACCGGAAGTTCAGTAGAGTCCACTTGAGTTACCGGAAGTTTAGTCATGACATGAAACCGGAAGTGTAAGCAATACTTAGAGGAGGGTTGGAAAGTCGTCCGATGGAGTCCATCGGATCCATTGGAAACACATCGATTCCGATGGAATCTCAGGAAGTCTAGTCGTGCCATGAGTCAAAACAAGCACACTGAACGTGTAACATAACTCGTTCTTTAAGCCCTAAGTCGAGAATGGCAAGCCTAACAGGCAACAGAACTCATTCTTAAAGCCATGAGTCGAAACAAGCACGGACGTCGGTACACATAAGTCGTTCTTAAAGCGATGAGTCAAAACAAGCACGCTACACAAAAATAATAACTCGTTCTTAAAGCAATGAGCCGAAACGAGCACGCTACGCGAATGGCATAACGCGTTCTTAAACCCACGTGTCGAAACAAGCACGGTACCCACCTAACATAACTCGTTCTTTAAACCCTAAGTCCCCCAGGCCCTTTATTCGAGACGGACTGGCACGCTTAAAGCCACGAGTCAAAACAAGCACGGCAAAGCTATGAAACGGGGCAAAAGTTCTGCGAAACGAGGACAGTACACAAGTATATGCTTCGGAGCTTAATCGCCAAAATCGCCAAACTGTCAACAAAAATTCAAATGAGATGGGGAGGGTTGTCCAATACTGTCGACCAGAATCCAGTCGTATCCTCTTGCTTTCCATCGGAAAACCGGAAGTCTCGTGGTGTAAAGTCCTACCAAGTGTTTGGATGCATTGGACACGAATAGATTCCGATGGAAAAGTTCATTTTCTATTCGTGAGAGACTTAGAAAAATTCCGCTCATGTTGGATGAAGGGGGTGGAAAGTCGTTCCGATGGAGTCCATCGGATCCATTGGACACGAATAGATTCCGATGGAAAAGTTCATTTTCTATTCGTGAGAGACTTAGAAAAATTCCGCTCATGTTGGATGAAGGGGGTGGAAAGTCGTTCCGATGGAGTCCATCGGATCCATTGGACACGAATAGATTCCGATGGAAAAGTTCATTTTCTATTCGTGAGAGACTTAGAAAAATTCCGCTCATGTTGGATGAAGGGGGTGGAAAGTCCTTCCGATGGAGTCCATCGGATCCATTGGACACGAATACATTCCGCTGGAAAAGTTCATTTTCTATTCGTGAGAGACTTAGAAAAATTCCGCTCATGTTGGATGAAGGGGGTGGAAAGTCGTTCCGATGGAGTCCATCGGATCCATTGGACACGAATAGATTCCGATGGAAAAGTTCATTTTCTATTCGTGAGAGACTTAGAAAAATGCCGCTCATGTTGGATGAAGGGGGTGGAAAGTCGTTCCGATGGAGTCCATCGGATCCATTGGACACGAATAGATTCCGATGGAAAAGTTCATTTTCTATTCGTGAGAGACTTAGAAAAATTCCGCTCATGTTGGATGAAGGGGTGGAAAGTCGTTCCGATGGAGTCCATCGGATCCATTGGACACGAATAGATTCCGATGGAAAAGTTCATTTTCTATTCGTGAGAGACTTAGAAAAATTCCGCTCATGTTGGATGAGGGGGTGGAAAGTCATTCCGATGGAGTCCATCGGATCCATTGGACACGAATAGATTCCGATGGAAAAGTTCATTTTCTATTCGTGAGAGACTTAGAAAAATTCCGCTCATGTTGGATGAAGGGGGTGGAAAGTCGTTCCGATGGAGTCCATCGGATCCATTGGACACGAATAGATTCCGATGGAAAAGTTCATTTTCTATTCGTGAGAGACTTGGAAAACTTCCGCTCATGTTGGATGAGGGGGTGGAAAGTCGTTCCGATGGAGTCCATCGGATCCATTGGACACGAATACATTCCGATGGAAAAGTTCATTTTTCTTTTCGTGAGAGACTTTCAAAAATTCCACTCATGTTGGATGAAGCGGGTAGAAAGTCGTTCCGATGGAGTCCATCGGATCCATTGGACACGAATAGATTCCGATGGAAAACTTCATTTTCCATTCGTTAGAGACTTAATAAGATTCCACTCATGTTGGATGAGGGGGTAGAAAGTCGTTCGATGGAGTCCATCGGATCCATTGGAAACGATAGATTCCGATGGAAAAGTTCATTTTTCTATTCGTTAGAGACTTAGAATGATTTCACTCATGTTAGATGGATTCCACTCATGCCATGAGGGGGTGGAAAGTCGTTCCGATCGAGTCCATCGGATCCATTGGAAACGAATAGATTCCGATGGAAAAGTACATTTTTCTATTCGTGAGAGACTTAGAAAATTCCACTCCTGTTGTATAAGGGGGTGAAAAGGCGTTCCAATGGAAGCCATTTTATCTATTAGATTCGAATAGATTCGAATGCCTGGAGAAGAACATTTTCTATTTGTAACGTCAGGTCAAAAATTGTCATCATGTTGAACGAGGTGGAAAAGTGTGAAACGGAGTCTACTGCATCAGTCTTTTGCAATGGAGAGGTGTATAAGAGGTCGGGAAAATGGGTATGTAATCTTAATTGTTTGGTTCGCGAGAAAAGGCTAGTGAAGTCCGATCATAGTTATTAGAGGAGACTGGTTATGAAAAGCGGCAAACATCAATGATAAAACAACAGTGCTGCAGTTTATGTTCAAAGCACCGTGAAAGTGCACAATCCTTTGTTTTCTGTTAAATTGTTACGGAATAAATTAATGCAACGTTTTTATTGGTCAATACAATCAAAATGATAGGAATTCTTTTGAACGTTGTGCACTTTCAGGTCCACAAAAACATATAACAAAGGAGTCTGACGGGTTTCATAACCATTCCACTCAATTAACTATGGTCCGATCATCCATCAAAAACTGCATCGCATCATGAGGTAATTTCTTTTTAAAAGCGAACTCGTATTTGAGATAATTCAGTATAACAATATCTGTGTAGCGAATGGCGGTAGCGATATGCGTTCTCTATTCGTCGAGCTCCCGAATTTCGATACGTTAGTTCGTTGTTATACTCCAGGAGAAGTGAAACAAGTCAATTAGGTTTGACAAAGTGAGCGTGCTACAGGATCAGGTAACGCGAACTGTTGGGAACGCGAAGGATGCGATCGAGGGGGACTAGAAACAAGAGTTGCCTGATCGACAAAATGGCCAAGATGGCGCATCTTTCGATCATTGACTTTCTAAAAGAATTTACGAGTAAAGAATTCGAACGGCTAGGAAAAGGCATATGGAATTATCTTAAATTCCACTGTTCCTTGAAAATGTGGAATCTTTCGATATTAAATCACAGCATAAGAAAGCAAAAACGTAACCTGAAGTGCGAATTTGGAATTCCTCCGAGGGAAGAATCGGCGGAGTTATCTATTTTGAAACTCGTAAATGGAATCTCTCAGTAGGATTTTGGCATCCCTCCGAAGGAGACGTTTCAGAAGGGGTTTGGTATCCTTAGAAGGAGGTGTGTTGCAAATTGAATCCCTCAGAAGGACTTTGGCATCCCTCAGAAAGAGATGTCTTTTGCCTGAGATTTTGATCCAAAAGTAAGTAGCCAGGAAAATACCACTATTCATTATCTGCATGTACTTACAGTTACTATACGCACCACTGCATGCAAGTACATGCAAGTAGACCAGTTGGCAATTCATTATAATGTGTTAGAGCTGGTATTGAAGTGTAATTTTAACATTTACTTACCCGAGTGATGATAATTGTGCAAGTCTAGGTTCGTTTATGAAATGGTTTGGAACTCCTTAGTTCCTTAAAAATGACGAATCTTTTCATAATAAAAGCATATTAATGAAGCATAAACCTTATGTGCTGATCAATTGAAAATTTCAACATCCCCCCTGCCCCCCACCCCGGGTATTTGACACACTATTTTGTGGTAAATTGTCATTGTTATCATTGGTAGAAATACGCCCAACTTACTTTTAGACGTCCAAAACACTCACCATAAATTAATCCACACCCCAAACTACATGCAAAAGTACCCTGGGTGTGACACGGTGTGATCCCCCCTTTGAAAATTCCTAGCTATGCCCCTGATGTTTTGTTGATATTATATTTTTGACAGGATCATGCAAAACTGGAAATTTCAAATCTCTGCTCTGTAAATTGATCCTTTAGTTCCAGACCTTTCAAGGCAAGAAGGAAGGTTTTAAATAATTGTTTGGAGGGAGTTAGATTTTGCGATTCCCTCTTTATACAAAGAGGTAAGTTTTAAATTCAATTCCGGCCATAGTACCACACTGCATTACAAATCAGAATTTCTCAAGCTCAGTTGGAATTTGAGATCATATATTTTTGTTTTGTCTTGTCGCTTTACACTTAAAAAAAAAAAAGAATAACGAATGGTGCTGGCTATCCACAACGTCCATCCAACATGGATTTCAGTGAAATTTGTTTTTGCTTTTAAACTTAGATGAAACTTTATTGTGCGTTTAGTCGAGTGCACTTATAAATTGGGTCACCTTGGCTGTGTAATTTCCTTTTCTATCGTAGGTATGGCACACAATGATAGCGATGAGGAACCGGTCTTTTCTTTAACTATATATGCTAGCTTTGGCAGGAGTGATGAGATCAGCTGATCTGACAATTTTAAAACCTTCCTTCTTGCCTTGAAAGACCTGGGACTAAAGAATCAATTTATAGAACTGAGATGTGATATTTCCGCTTTTGCGTGACCCTGTGAAGAATATGATATCACCAAAACATCATTGTAATGTTCTGTTTTTAAGAGCTTGGGAAGATCTGTAAACCGTTCAGGACATTTTTTTACCAAATTCTGACCTGCAACCTGCAAATTACACCCCTCGAGTGGAAATATAACCATGGCCATGTAATATTTTTAGAGGCAATAAAGATGTTACCTAAAATTCCAATTTTCCCTCACCTGAGATCATGCTCTGAGAACCGCTAAAATTGGACCTGATCTCAGGTTAAATTTTCCCATGGGCAACCAATCAAAAAAAGCAAAATATGTTGAATCGAAAATAATGATCTTTTTTAAATGCCCTCAAACTTACTCCATTTTCCATAAAGTATTTACTTTTTGTTATCTGCTATACCTGAACAAAGTGGGGAGAACCCAATCTGCCACATAAATATGTACACAATGCTATTTTCTGTCATGGACTTCTATTTGACAATGCAGCAATCAAATATAACAGATTTTAGTGAAAGGATACTCTTAAAAGTTTATTATTACAATAACACGAGTAATAATTTGTTCATTGTAGTTTAGAGGAATAGAATGAAAGTCTCCAGCACAGAAAAATTAGTCTAAAGAAAGCTCTGATTTAAGACAAGAATGCATTTCAGCTACAGCACATACACCACATATAGCATCAGGTATAGAATATAATTTCTGCAAGTTTGTCTTGATTTTGAATAATAAACTACCAGAAGTTGTTAAACAAATTTCAGTAATTATGTTGGCATGAAATGACCTTGATACTATATTTTTTGCTCATGATCAGAGAGAGATTTTCTTACAAAACTTTTTTCCAACAAAATTAATCTGCAGAATATCACCCTCCCCCTCCAATCAAACTGAGTCTGGTATTAAGGTGTGTTTTGCAACTCAGAAACTCTTATGGCAGTGGGTAAAAGCAGATAGAAAAAGAAACTCTCTGGTAACATCTGATGTGAGGAATTCTTCTATGTTACTTTAGAAAACACATTCAAGCCAAAACAGGATGATCAAGCTATGTCCTCTTTATGTCAGATATTTGACCTCTACTGGGCCTCTTATGACTTGTCATGCCCTCAAGAGAAAAAGAGAGAAAGAAAATAGTTACAGTGAGGTACTGTAATACATGTAACTGTTGACTTTGGAATTGTTAAAAATTTTATTTTAAGAGTTTGTTGAACAGAGGCAGAATTAAGGTGGCTTGACTGGATTTAGGGGGGAAAGCCCCCAATTTTGAGCATTAACTATGTCAGCATGAGTAAAGATATCCATGGGAAAAAGGTTACCCCAACTGTATTATATAAAGATGAAAATTTCTTATGATCTGGGTTTTATTGCAATTATCGGAGTCACCATGACAATGTAATGACACCATTACATTTTTTATTTATCTTTGTGTTTCTGTGTACCAGGAGTGTTTTTAAGAAAACGTTTAAGAGATTATGTACCTGCCATAATTGCCTCAATTAAGGCATTTTGGAAATACAGTGTATTTTCAAACAAAGTTTTAAGAATCATAAAAGCAGTGAATTAGCATGCTATCCACACAACTTGCTAATCTTTTAAGAAAATCACAGCAACTCTTTCTAAAGTTGCTGTGATGTTGTAACCCAAGTAAGATAATTAGTTGTGCAAGGTTTGAACCCAGGAGTCATTTCAAAAGCAGGTTGAGTTTGATTGTCCGGGTGAACGTAGTCCTGAATAGGACTGTTGTTGTTGACAGTGACTGACGTTTCGACAACCTGTGTGGTAGTCATGTTCAGAGTCAAAGTGAGTTGTATCACGTCAGTTGATGGTATTATACTCTGGTTATTAATCTGGTTGGTCAATTATGTTGCAATGTTATTGGTCATCTGTCAGTTAAGCCGTGATGTTATTGGCTATGAAGACTCGTAATCAGTAATCGATTCGTCTATTGTCACAGTTAAACAGTCGTCTATTGTTAGTCAAATTGTCAGTTCTCCAGTAGTTCTCTCATACTTGTAGTTAGTTGTATTACATCCTACATGATGAGCCGTGATGTTCACCATTTCGATTCTCACTGCTATCCATGAGACAAGGCAATTATTAGCATTTTCCGGATATTTCTTTGGAAAGTAATTATTTAGAGTTCTTTTAAATGTAAATTTATTTCTTTTGCTAATTGTACATGTGCATATATATGAAACTTGAAAACAATGCCACTGAATAATGAGGACACTCACTAAGGGAAAATATGGTTATACACGGTGGCAAAAGTAGCCGGCTGCCGGTGAAAAGTGCCACCTTCTTGGTTAGTATCGGCCGGCTACTCTGCTTGGCATTTCATTGCAGATGACGTTTTTTAAATAAAATATCCCTGGACTGGCTGCTTACTTTGACAACTCAGTCATCTACTTCAAAACTTTCTGACAACCCTGGTTATATTGGAGGCCCTTTTTAAAAGCCTTCACTCTTTTCAATGTTCTTGAAACTTGCAGGGTATATTTATTAACAATTGACCTTGAGATTGGTAAGTTTATGAAAAAATTTATCTAGTGCTTTTTTGAATAATGTGAAATTTGTAGGCATGGACCAAATTATGTACAAAAACTGTAACAAAAGCAGCTGAATGCAGGTTAATAAAATTCTTCTCACTCGCGTTCGCCCAGAGCAATTCCCCTCTTTTTATTTGTACACAGTTTTCAATGGAATCAAATCATTATGATTAATCATTATTTCTTAACATATTAGCTAATTGTGTGGATATATAGCATGCTATTTCACTGTTTTTATGATTCTAAAAACTTGTTTCAAAAAATTTCCAAAATGCTCTCACAGAATTTGTTCAAACTTTGCTATAATTGAAGCAATTATGGCAGGTACATACTCCCTTAAGCCTTTGCTAAAAAACACTCCTGGTACAGAGAAACACAAAAATAAATAAAAAACATATTGGTTTCATTAGGTTGCCATGGTGACTCCATTTGCAATAAAACCTAGATAATAAGAAATTTTCATGTTTATATAATACAGGAATGTTGTGGTAGCCTTTTTCCCATATCTTTACTCATGCTGATGTAGTTAATGCTTAAACTTGGAAGGTATTCCCCCTAAAAAATCCAGTCAAGCCACCGTATTTAATTTTGTTTTCTCTGTCATACCTTTTTCTTGCAATCTTTCATAGGTAAAGAGAGATGAGGAAGTGAAGAAACCTATCAGGTCTGGATCCCCCAATGACATTAGGAACAAGGAGGATATCTCAAAAAACGATCAGAAATCTCCCCTGTACCTACTAAAGCTGTTATCCCACCTCTCAATTCTGACAATGAAGATAACAAGTGAGGTCTTATTTGCAGAAGGCGGCTATTCCTGAAGAAGGCACAGATGGTGACAGGTGAAAGAAGGGCAAAGGGACGGGCCTTGCTGGAAGCTTTGGAAAGGCCAGGCATTAGTCAGCTTCAGGTGCGGGAGTTCCTAGAGCTGGTTGATGAAAACGGACAAGTGAGACCAGCCCCTTCAAAGCAGTCTGATAGACCTTTTTTCATTCCTGAGTCCCCTTTGTAATAGTTATCCTTTTAGTTCAGCTCGTCGTTGTTTTGTTGTTTTTGTTTTGTTTTTTATCCCATTCCTCTCCTGGGAACTTTGCTGAGAAACTTGTTTTGAAGCTAGTGGCTTCGTTTTGTAGTCACTGTCTGGCTTATGAGCTAAATCTTACCAGAAGACTGTTTAAAGGCCGTGTAGTTCACAGCGTTCAGTTACAGATGCAAATTGAAAATGTTATTTTCAAAAGTTGGGGCATGCATAGAAAGCATGAGATGGTTTCGTGGTTTTAAAGTAACACAGCTGCAGTCACAAATTTCGCTTTCCCTTCTTTATTCGCTTTTATTGCTACCCTTTTTTTCTTTCAATGGACACTACTGTTACTGGCTTCATTTGGGTGGGGAAATATTGGGAAAGCTTTTAAATAGTAGAATAGCAGGAAGTGATTGGTTAATTGGAACATAATTATTTTTGCAATTTTTAAATCAATGTTACATGGTTTTTTTGTCTTTTCCTCTGGCCCCCTGTACTGAATATTTGTGCTCACTCTTCCTCTTCTTCAAAGCTTTCTTTGACAAGGGCATTGAGAATGGGATGAAAGCAGTGCAGTGGCTATAAAGCTAATAAAATACAGTGCATGATACAATGCCAAAGAAAATTTTTTGTTAAGTACAGTTATGAGAGGAGAAGTAATAGTAAAGACCTTTACTAGCTTGTGGTTGTTACCGCAGATGCTATGTTTCCCCAATGTAGGTCATGTGTGACGACATTTAGGGCATGGAAATCAAGCCTAGCCATGTGATGGTGCTCCAAAAAATGCTTTCTTTAAAATTGTGTATAAGTCACATCAATAATTTTTGGACACAAGACCTATATAAATTTTAAGGTTATGATGGGTAAATTGTTGTGAGAACACCTCTTCATTCACACTGGGGGGAAAGCAAAACACAAGCTAAAAGGAATTTACTGTCTCTTCTTAAGATGTTATACCACTGTCTAATATTCAGCATAAAAGCTACAATCCTGCATTGAAAGTCTTTGGAACAATGATTGAGTATTTGTAATTTATTTGTGCCCTGGCTCATAGCCAGGTGCTACCCTTTTGAAAAATACCCTGTACTAAATCTATCACTGTTTCCCCACACCCTTTACATATTGAAACTGTGTGCATATATCCAACATATTTACTGTAGGGTGCAGAATAGGGTTGGGCATGCATGATTTTACATGAAAAACACAAATTAACTCTAACTTGTTATAAGAAATTTGTCCATGCTTTTCTCAACAAAGGTATGATTAATAGCAATCCAACAGAGAAGGAACGGTAAGCCTTGCTGGAAGCAGTGAAATATTGTTTCAACATGAGAAGAGAAATTTCATCTTTCCGAGCGGCCATGCAATATGTTCCATTTATTTTATACCGCTGAAATACTTAACCATTTCACTTATTAAATGAATAATTTTTTTTCTGTAAAAGGTGTGAGTTGTTATATTGTACCATAGCAGTGGTGATCTTTTCACATGCAAAGTAGATTACGTGTAGTCCCCCATTTTTCCTCAGGGATAGTAGAGCGAGCGAAACGCGAGCGCGCGTAAAAATCACCCCACGCGCGCCTTTTCTCGCGTGGGGTGATTTTCATGCCCGCTCGCGTTTCGCTCGCTCTACTATCCCTGAGGAAAAATGGGGGACTACTCGTAGTCTACATGCAAAGATAACTTACTTGTTATTTTGACATGTGAAGATATCATGTTTTCGAACACAAGCTCACCCAATATTTCATTGGCATTTATAAAAATATGATAAAAAGCATATTTCTTTCATTTTTCTGAATTGGGCCCTTATAGAAGAGATCTAGAATCATCCAGCTTCAATTTCTGTCTACAGCTGGTTGATGTGTGAAGTGACCAGCACTGATTTATGTAATGTTTTATATAGCTTTTTATCACTTAATGTTTTTTACTAAGTATTTTCAAAACAAATAATAATTCAATATTGCTCAGGTTTAAAACTTCAGCTGTTCAATAACTTCATACATTTTGTATCCTTGTAATGTCAGTTTCAATGTTATGCCTACCGCCTACCAGTATGTTTCTTTTAATAATTCTACTCAAGTGTAGCTCATATTATAGTTACCATTAAAGAACGAAGCATATACTTGTGTACTGTCCTCGTTTCGCAGAACTTTTGCCCCGTTTCATAGCTTTGCCGTGCTTGTTTTGACTCGTGGCTTTAAGCGTGCCAGTCCGTCTCGAATAAAGGGCCTGGGGGACTTAGGGTTTAAAGAACGAGTTATGTTAGGTGGGTACCGTGCTTGTTTCGACACGTGGGTTTAAGAACGCGTTATGCCATTCGCGTAGCGTGCTCGTTTCGGCTCATTGCTTTAAGAACGAGTTATTATTTTTGTGTAGCGTGCTTGTTTTGACTCATCGCTTTAAGAACGACTTATGTGTACCGACGTCCGTGCTTGTTTCGACTCATGGCTTTAAGAATGAGTTCTGTTGCCTGTTAGGCTTGCCATTCTCGACTTAGGGCTTAAAGAACGAGTTATGTTACACGTTCAGTGTGCTTGTTTTGACTCATGGCACGACTAGACTTCCTGAGATTCCATCGGAATCGATGTGTTTCCAATGGATCCGATGGACTCCATCGGACGACTTTCCAACCCTCCTCTAAGTATTGCTTACACTTCCGGTTTCATGTCATGACTAAACTTCCGGTAACTCAAGTGGACTCTACTGAACTTCCGGTTTCATTTTTCGACTAGACTCCGTCGGACTCCAGGTTTTGTCCACTGGAATCTGATCGAGAGTATTGGACATGTGTGGAAAGTCACGCTGTTGGAGAAAGGTATGAAGTTTCGTTTGTTTTAATGACCATAATCCGATACTTTAAACTGTCATCCAAACAGGTAATGTCTATTTTGAGAAAGGTTTTATCTTCAAGTTCCCATCCGATTGTAAAACTCGATTGAAATCGAATTCCACCATGAAAGTCAGAGTATTTTTTACGGGTCACTGATCCGATCTGTTCCGACATGTTGAGCAGATGTTATAAAGAATTTTACGTTTCATTAATATAACATAGCACAGTCAATCTTCCTTGAGTGATTTTGTTGTTCAAAATAGGAGATGCTAGTGGAGAGAGAAAATACTTAATTAGAGCGAATAATTTAACGGAGCTTACGTTAACCATAAATAAAAGTAGTAAGAACGTACTTTTAAAACATTCTTTTAACTTGTTTTATATAGTGTCATAGTATTGTTTGTTTAGATTTTTTCCCCAGGGGTGGGGGCTTTTTTGACACTTTTGTTCGACCTTTCGTTTCCCACCCTGGGGAATTTGATCCAAAAATTTCAAAATTTGTCAAATCCCCACCCCTTACCCGCAATCCCCCCCACTACTCGGGTTTACATTGATAAGTGCATTAGTCTTGTTTTGTATAGTTTCTTCGGCGCGCGAGTTCAAACTTCTATTTCATCCAGACTCGGTATCATTATTTGTTTGTTCTAGGTATGGAGGTTGTTTTTGTAACTGAAAGTTATGCACCAGGTTGCTGGAGAAACAAACAGACTATCAACCCCGATTCCACGAATTATATAGCGGGTTCCGGGGACATGCTACCCCGGGAAAATTTTGGAAAATTGGACTCTCGGAAACGCCATATCCTGCATTCCCTGGATAGAACGCAACTAATTTATACATGTATTTTGTTGAGCTTTTCTCTGAGTCTCGTTATTCATGATTCCCTACCCGAAGTGCAAAGATTCATGATTCCCAAGTTTTTAAAACAAAGATTCAAGATGCTTACATGTTTTGTAAGTATGATTCATGATTCATGATTCCCCTTCCACCCCCGATTCTTGTTCTGCGAAAAATATGCTTTCCAAATTACGCATTTTTCTCGCTTAAAGTGTCAGCTAAGCCAACAAAAACTGACACAACATTTTTCTAAAGATTTTCTAAGGCTTAGCCGACGAGGAATTAGGGTAATTAAAGTTATCTTGTGGAGTTTTCAAAACAACTTCTTCTTCAAATTCATGCTTAGCAAAACACATTTTGACGTCACAATTGTGTTTACATACTCTCGTGGAAACAAGTCTCTCGGCTTATCAGAGCGCTCGTACTATCTTCCTTATTTTATATATCAGTAGAGCTTATTGTCGCTATGTAACAAAAAGGTCCAATATTTTGAGAAAGGAATCTGCGTCAAACGAACAGGACGTAAATCCGAACGGTTCGACTGATTCTCTTCGACGAAATTAACTTGCCAGCTGACTTGCTAACAGTAAGTATATTTCGTTTCAAATGTTTTCAATTTGCCATTTACTGAGAGTTACAAGGGAAACGGGGACGACTTGAGTTGTTGTTAGGTGTATTAATTTAGAGCGCACCAACGATTTAGATAACATTCCATGCTCTATTAGACTCTCATAACCAAGCATGATTAGAGGAAGTTGTTCTGTCAGGTTTTGGACGGCATTGAATTGATTGTATGATATAACTGTAGTGTGTCTCATCGACTGACGAAATGGAACAAATTTTAATCGAACTAAATCAAACTCAAAACTGATGAATCAAACGACGAAGCGGAACAGGCGTAGGCATTAATGGCCATTGCGGCCGAAGGATATTAAATTTTAAAAGTCGATAACATACGTCCTCGATCGAATTCGATGCTAATCAACTGACAAGTATCGGAAATCGACAAAAATCGATCGCAAGATTTCTTGTGATTATCCTTTTCGATCGACGTGTATCAAAATATCAAGATGTATTGTAGAACAAAAGGCTGGAAGCAGTCAAACGCGGGCCGCTTTCTATTCAACAAAAATTCCGGTTTGAATAGAAATTTCGAAAATTCCACGTGCCCAACGGAACGGTAAATCTGGTTGCACCGATCGACCCGACCCAAGCCACCGCGTGTTTGGTTATTGTTCTTGTTCTTGTAAGCAGGATGCAAAAGAGCGGTACTGGGCACACATGTCCAGTACTGGGGACATCAATTTTGTCAAATATAAAGGGAAATTTTAAGCCGACCTGCCGAAATGACCAAACAGGTTAAAGTGGACTACCTACAAAGGTGGTCCCAAATATTCCAGTCGGACAAAACATAACTGGTCCGTTTCATTTGATTTCTAATCGGAATTACCGGAATTTTTGGGCTGAATGGCAAGCACCCGCGGGCTGAGGAAGCGGAAGCTGATTTTCCATATTAATATATGCCCTTATAAGCGGCCATCCCGTGGGGGAGAGGGGGGGGTGACCCATGGGACATACTCGGGCATGGCGCGGGATTTGTTCACATTTGCTGCAAATTTTTAGTCCGAGAAAGGGAGTTGCTTTAAATTTGCGCTTTAAAAAAAACACCAGCTACGCAGGCTATGCGTACAGTAGACAGGTGCAATTTATTGGCTTAATTTTTACCAAACTTTTATATTACAACCCTTGCAATATGGAAGTGCCTTGATCTTATATTTACGTGTTGCGTTGACCTTTGCATTCAAACAGTTTTTCCTACTGCACTTTGTTACTTTAGGTTTCCTCAAAAACAACCCCAGTGGGAAATTAAAGGCGATGGTAGCTTTTGTTTTTGGGGAAGAGAGATTTGTAAACGTCGTTGTGCAAATGCCCGGGGGTTCCCCGCGGTCGAACTAATCCCCGAGACGGCCGCTGATTAGTGCATTATGTTTGTCAAGACTTAAGTTAAATCCAAATTCAGAAATTCAGTGCGCTGTATTAGAAGATCAAAAAATATTGGTAGTTGGAAGGGGGAACAAAATACTCTAACTTCATGATTGAGATCAAATCTCCGAACGAAAATGAGCGCGATCGACTGCGCGATTGACTGAGCCAATTCGGGCTGCGTCTTTCAATCTTAAGTTCAACTTGCAAGAGTCTCCAGAGCTGCTCTTTTCTTGTGCAAAGGCCAATAAACTGTAAAATGCAGTTTTGAACATGGAAAAACAGTTGAAAAGCCATTCGCTCAATGTGGTTCGATACCAGACGTAGTTAATCGATAAAAATCGATATAGGAAATCAGTCGATATCATCGATATTAATCGATTTAATCCGTAGCCTCCCACGCAGACGTTCTTAATGACGAACCCCTGAGAACGTCTGCGTGGGAGGCTATTTAATCCGACAATTAATATCGATTGATATTGGAAATCGATAGAAATCGAAGTCACAGAAAATGTTGAACTCCGAACGGGCAAAATGAGTTTTGTCGAATCCTCGAATTTCAACAAAAGAACACGTTAGTAAGGAAAACTAACTACAGCATGTTTCATTACTCATTAAGGGTTATCTATGAGCCAAATGAGCGAAATCAAATTTTGAGCTTCTGCCGACCGTGGGTCGATATTTACGGAAAAGCCGCTCTCAGTAAGGCACCTTCTGGGTCATCAGTAAGAATTCACTGCTTAGAAGATCTAGATAATTTGTAATTTTGGTACAGGGGAAGGGTATCGAAAGAAATCTAGCATGCAAGAGTTTGCTCCCAATGCAACGCTGCTTTCCGTTTCCGTTATAAGTACTTTGTGTCCCCGATCTTGTTTCCTGTTAGTTTACTTACATGTCAGGCTTGGTAGCTATTCTCCTAATCATCGGCCAGTTAATTGACAGATTCTCTTTTGGTTATTTTTTTCCCATTCCCCTAATCTTACAGTAAAGGTAAAACGTAAACACTGTATCTTGTCACTCAATGTTCGCGGTTTGAGAAATCGCGTGAAATAGTGTTTTTAGCTTAAAATTGTCAATTCTCTTGCCTACAAGAAATTTATTCAGGAGTAAAGAATGGGGAGGTGGCATCTTCTTTTCGCATGGATCAACACACACAGTCGTGGTGTATGTATTTTAATTAACCCTTCATTAAGCTATACTGTTGAAAGTCTCAATAGGGACCAAAATGGAAGAATCATTTCAATTAATCTAAGCTCAGGCTCTGCAAACATTTTTTTGTGCAACATATACGCCCCCAATGATCTACAACAACAGTTGACTTTTTGCGCAATCCAAATAACTTTTTGATAACAAATGGAGACACTGGAAATCTCATTGTTGGCGGCGACTGGAATGTTACTCTGGAAGCTGTTGACAAAAAAGGTGGGTCCCAATGGAAACCCACCACATACCGCAATCAGCTCATTTCACTAATTGATGTCTACAGAAATCTTAATCCAAATAAGTTGTGTTTCACCTACGAATCCAAAGCGCTAAAACTCTCTTCTCGCATTGATTTTTTCCTCATATCACAACGGCCTTGTAAATCGAGTTTCTCATTTGCAAACTTTAGTTTCCATCGCACCTGATCATAAAGCAACTCTTAATTTAGTAAAAGAACCTAACATAGACTGTAGATGTAACTTGGTACACTGATGTAACAAGTCAAAAATATGATTAAAAAAAAGTAATAAAAAGTGGGGGTCAGCGTGCTTGTTTTGACGTCACACTGCCTGACTAGGACCCTTTGGCAAAAACCGCGCGCAGGCCAAAACTAGACAAAGAGCAGAGAGTTTTTCGATGATACATGTGAGTATCACACAGAATTTGACTTAAATGTATTGCTTATCCACTTGCGTACCAGAAAAATGCCTTTTGATGCCTTTGTTTTTACTTTACGTCCCTCCAATTAGTTCAAGAATTCAGCTTACCGGAATAATCTGTTAGTTGACAGGTCTAATGCTGTTGTGTGAATTATTACAACTACTGTATTATTCTTTTTCGTTTTTATGTAATTTTGGCCAAATCTGTAATATTGTTATATACTAAGTTTTAAAATTTGTAACTGTAACATGTGTTGAGTTGAGTAACGTGTTGAGTAAATAAATGTGTTGCCTCATGTACTTTATTGTTAAAAAGAAAGGAGTTGTTGCAGGGATAACTCGGAGCGTTCCCACGCACGTACCGGAAAAACAGCGCTAAAATGGGGTTTTTGGCTGTCTGTTATAGCAGCCGTTTAAGTCTTCAGGTGGTTTAGCTTTTCTTGTTGTATCCTGTTGAATGAGTTTGTCAATCAAAGCTGCATAAGTAAGTCGGTACACATGTCCGACAAAACTGGCTATCCTTAGACGCTGGACTTTTGTATTTCGTTAATCGTCAATAGAGGTGTAGCGCGTGATTCAACTTGCATGTTTGCACAATGTTTTAAAGAATATTTGCGATAGTAAAACTTTTTTCCTAGCAAACTGAACTTGTAAGAATAAAATGCTGAGCGGAGACTGCTGCGCGCCTTTTTTTCAAAAACATATTAATAGATTGTACAATATCCAATCAGGTGGGTATTGGGCGGGCAAGTCTAAGCAAGCCTATTGAAATCACTGTCAATTTGGGGACGGCCCATTTGCGCTGAAAAGTTCAAGTTTCTGAGGGCGTGAGACTTTTTTGTCTTTTTAGCATAATCCCTGGCGCTGACAGCAGATGGTTCTAAAAGATTCCAAACAATGGATTCTCCGTAAGATATAAAGTTTTTCATGTAATAAGTTTCAAAACGTTGTACGCTAACACGATGTTGATGACGGAGGTCATACTTAGACTTTTTCCTTTGGATTAAATGTTCCAAGCATGATGGAGTTATGCGGTTTTGACCTTATAAGTGTCGAATAAAGAGTCCCACTTAGTTGTTTTTCTTACTTCCTCGGAGGGTAATTGTCGCGCGGTAGGTTATATGTAACTCCAGCGGCCCTAGAATGTATGGATTCCAAAGAGTTAAATTCGTTTTGGCCACTTTCCAATTATTGTAGACTCTACATTCGGGTATGCTTTGCATGAAAAGGCTGGTCAGCGGAGCAACAACAGTAGTAGTACCTGCGAGTTTTAATAATTTCGGTGATATATCATCCAGTCCGGTGGCTTTATTATTCTTCAATAATGTTATTTTCCTGTCAATATCAAGGCTAAATAGACTAATATAGGATATACATGGCACAGGTATGGAGCATGGACTTGTCAAGAATTGTGGTGCTTGAAATTGCCCAGTATTTGATTTCTCGGCTATCGTAGAGACGAAACAGTTCAGAAGGTTGGCCTTCTCCGTGTCTTTTACCGCTAAGATGTTGTCGTCACGCATTAGTGGACGTATTCTCTTTCTTACTTTGGGGTTGGTAGCTTTGGATAATACATTCCAATACGCCGAGGTGGTCTTCGCCTTTTTCAGCTGATCTCTGAAGTATGCAGCGTTTGCTTTCCTAAGGACAGATGTAGGTTCTTCAATGAACACGCGAAACGTTTAGTGAGAGACAAAACTTTATTACATTTATCAGTGAATACAAAATTAATATACTCACTGATTGTGTTATTGTTCTTCAGTTAGTGGTTCTAAATGAGTAAACCGTAAAAAGTTCGAGGCTTGTAACAATGTAGCCTGCGAAAACATCCGTTTCTCCCCGCTCTTCGCCGCTGGGACGTTTCGCGCAGAGTAACGTCTGCGACTCAGGGACAGAAATTTCATAATGATGACGCAAATCATTCTTTACATAATAAATCCGGTAGTCATGGTGTTCCAAATATAACTTTGTCCAATTTTACGTGTTTTCTGGTCGATTTTGGTAAAGTGTTGTGTTCATCTGCCAACGAGCTCCAGCAAATCTCAAATGCTTCTTCTAGAGAAGACTATATTCCACAAACATTGACTGTTTTGTTAGAGATTCTTCGCGTTTACATTTGACCTTTGTGGCCTTTTGTCTTTTGTCTGTCATTCGTAAACAATGGCTAAAACAATGTAACTACTCCGTCGACCAATAAAATCTTCTGACCGGATTCCGGACATATTTTGCGTCATCAGTATGGAATTTCTGTCGTTGAGTCGCAGACGTTCCTCCGCGCGAAACGTACCCAGCGGCGAAGAGCGAGGAGAAACGGATGTTTTCGCAGGCTAGTAACAATGACGCGTTCAAAGCACAAGTCATATTCGCTATAACAACAACAACACTTTATTCACATTTCCATTACAGGGTTACTAATTATTCAACTTATTGAATAATTAGTAACTTAACACGTAGAATATTCAATTACAATTTCAACTAAATATTATTACATAGAAGGAAATTCCTAGCGGCTAGATAACCGTAAGGTTTTCGAGCTAGCAACTAGTTCTTTGAAAGCAGTGTCGAATGTACAGGACATCACAATAGCTAGACATACAAAACATCTTAAGACATACACACACCATAAAAAAAAGAAGAAAGCACACAGATGGCAAAAAAAAGAAGACTGAACAGTCATCATAGTACATGACGATATGATTAAAATAAAATAATTTCAGTAAGTTAATTGTTCGGCCAACAAGTATTCTTTTAATGTTTTAGGAAAGTTAAAAGTTGAAAGGTCTTTTATATGGGTAGGGAGCTGTTGCCACAATTCGGTCGCCATAGCCGCTGTTGTTTGCTTTCCTATATTGGTCCTGGAACGTGGTTTGTAGAAGTTACTTTTTGAAGCATATCTCGTATTATATGTATGGACTTCACTTGCATAGCGAAAATGCTGATTAAAGATATTTGGTAATTTTTTAGAATGCCACTGATGAGTGAAGTTAAGAAGCTGTAGTTTGTAGATTTGTAACAGTAAGTAAATCCAATAAATTAAGCAATGGTAATGCACTGTCTGTATCTGGTCCAAACAAGGTGGCAAAGAACATAAGGCGGATAACATCATTTTGTTTTGTTTGGATTTTTTTAATTTGAGTAGTAAATGCACTGCCCCAGGAGGTTATCGCATAAGATATATAAGGATAGATCAGGTTATAGTATAGTTGTTTAAGTTGTAAAAGGGAGGTGCAGTGTCTGAGTTTGCCAACAATTCCTGTGTTTCTAGAAATTAGAGTACATTAATAAGACACCTGATGTTTCCATGATAGCGTGTCATCTATAAGTACGCCCAAATATTTTATGTAAGTTCTCCTTTCTAAGCCGTAGGTGGAGCCATCATTGTTAGTTAATTTTACATCCCATGTTATATTTGTCTTCTTTTTAGGTGACTTAATTATCATATAATTAGTTTTCTTTAAGTTGATGGATAACTTGTTTAAAGGCCCATGTTCACCCAAACGGCTTTGCGCGCTTGTGTTTTTGTTTTAAAACGATTCTTTTGTCAAATGCAGTGTTTTGATTGGCTTCCACTGTGAGGAGCGTTGCGTGACGATACTAAAAACGACTGCGAGGGAGACTACAATTGCAGCTTTTTATCAGAGAGGCCAGTAAGACTTTTAATTCTTTTTCAAATGGAGGAAGATATATCGCCGACTTCGTTAAATGTCCGGGGTTAAATGTCACCGCAGAAAGCAGTTCAAAATTTAAACTGGTAGTGAATGCATATGGATGCTTTGTTGAGTCCGATGAACACAATGAAGGTCATAAATTACGAAACGTCTAATAAGCACCAGGTGAGGTTTTCCTGAAGCCCGATTCGACTGTGAAATGTTTTGATCTATTATTTTGTGTTAATTCTTAGGAAGCTTAAAAATGTGTGCTCGAAAGAATAAGCGAGAAGTTGTGTTTGCAAAGCGTCGAATCGGCACTGCGTACGGTCTTGTCGCTGTAATCGCTGTATTACACTTTCTTTAGGTTTTGCTAAGGATTGGTTTGCTAATAAGAGTTCTCGCTACTTTAGAGCCGGATTTGATCGTGATACGCCAGACCATAAGTTTACGTTAAGGATATCACTCGCTTCATAGGTTAAATTAAATAAAGCATTGTTCATGTTAGATTGACTCGCTTGTTTTGCTTTCAACTGATTTCAACGGGACTTTTGTTTACAATTGAACATTCGATGTAGAAGGAACTCGGCAAACACGCTGTCTGTAGAATTTACAGCCAAGAGTTTCTTTCCCATCTCTCCAGGGATTAAAAAAACGGATTCACGGAGACGAATGTACTTCGGCGACCCCCGTCGACGCGGTCTTCCAACCATGCTTCCAACCGTTCGTTTCGATGGAGCCGCCATCGAAAGTGCTGCAGTGAAACAAACTCTCACAGAAACAAAAAGGCTCGATATCTTTCCAAAATATCCAAGAAGATGTAAAGAAAAATACCAAAAGAACTTGTTGAGACTTTCTGTTAAACCAGATTTAGCGAACTGTAGAAGATTAACAAAGATTGACCTTACACACTAAAGGCAGCGATTTTCAACTACGCGAAATGTTTTTTCTGGAGTACAGGGCGCGCAATGCATCTAGGGTGAACATGGGCCTTTAAGTCACACCATTCTTTAACTTTGGATAATTCATGGTTAATTAAGTTTTGTAATTCCACGGCATTTGAGGAAGACACAAAAATATTGGTATCATCTGCAAATATTCTAAAGGACAATTTATCGGAGCAGTTAGGGATATCATTAATGTATAGTAGAAAAAGGAGGGGACCAAAAGAACTGCCTTGCGGGATACCACATTTAATAGTTTGTTTAGAAGATTCCACACCGTCAATGCTAACGCAGTTGTTCAAATGATTTAATTTCTGCCTAAGAAGTCTAGGTCCCGCCTGCGAAAAAAATTCAGGTTTTGTTTTATGTAAATACCAACTCCCCCAGCATTCGTTCTAGAATTCACACCAACAAAATTGTAACCAGGTATATTAATATTGTGAAGATGCTGATTATTGTCGTTTAGCTTAGTTTCAGAAATAGTTATAATGCTAGGCATTTCCTTCACGGTTATCAAAATATCATTAAGCAGACATAAATTCTTTCCTAAGCTCCGAATATTACAATTGAATATTGAGAAGCCTCTTGTGTTAAATTTTTGAAAGCACGTGCCCGATTGCTTGATTGTGTAGTATTTTGACTCTATCTTTAAATTTCCTAAAATATTCAAGAACTGATCGTTTTTGTCAGGGCTTTCAAGAACGTTCTCAAATAAATCTCTTTCTTCAAGCGTAAGAACAGTATCGTACACCCATGATCCCACAGCTTTCGCGAATTCTCGCCTGTCTGTTAAGCCATAAAATGGCAGTTCCGATAAATAATTCACAGTCGTGTCAAGTGATTGACTGCGTTAACAGACTGCTTTATTCAAAAGACTTTTAATTAGTCAATAGCTAACATCAAATTCAGGACGAGACTCTATACATATCTTGCAAAAATACAGCTTTTATTGACAACAGAAACAGTATAATATTTAAGAGTAGGTCTAGTCTTCATCGTTAGGAATGGATTGTGTCACAAACAGTCGATTGAGCAAGAATTTGTACTTATCGACAGCAAGTTCTGTCGATTCGAGCCAATCAAAACCTTCTGTATCTTTGAATTCTCTATGGGTTTCGATCACTTTACGGAAGGTGGGATCTTTCTTTATTGCTCGCATCAACTGCGCGCAGATTGTCAAGCAGTACTTTTCTAAGCTCTTTTCTGTAAAAAGGAACAGGACAGCGTTCTCGGCTTTCACGCGGGCCACATTTTCTGAATCTCCGTTCCCTTGGTACTCATTGATCAATGCGTTGAGCTGGGCCTCATGACGTTGTTCCGCCTCGCTTAAGATACGCGACCAAGGATTTAAGAGAGCTCCTCTCGAGAAGAATTCGTTTCTTGGCTGTATTGCGAATCTTCACTTTGTTGCGATAGGCTGCTTTCTTCTATGTCTCCATAATTTCCAGCAACTTGTTGCAGGTATGATAATAGCCTGCGCTCCTCATATATGGTTTAAACAGCACAAGTTCTGACAACAAACTAACCGGGGGCAAGGAGCGTGCCTCTTTTAACGAGTATTAGTAATACAAAGGCTGGGTTACTAACAAAGAGTTCTCTTTTAGGTTCGATCCATCATAGACCAATTACGTACACAAAGCCCTGAAATGACTACTTTGCTGTTGTTGTAACGTTTGATGCGCTTGCGTGCTTTTCTAATGCCTTTTCGTAGCATTTCCACTGATGTCTTCCTTTCCTTGATCTTGGTAACTGATAAACTGTTGGATCGTTTCCCTCTTGTGGCTTTGATGGAGATGCTTCACTCCGTTGGTTCGTTTTTGTTCGATAGATCACCACTCTTACATTAAGATGTAATTTCGCTTCTTGAAGCTCCCACTTTCTTCGCTGGCTATATTGTAATTGATATGTACATCTGTGAGATAATTGGACAGTTTTACGAGATATCTTGCACCACAATTCGGGATTGGTCGATCATGGCAGACACACTTAACGGTACGAGAGCTAGGCAGAAATAAAACCGTTTCAAAAACGTTTAACCTCATAAAAATGTGAATTTCCGAGACAATCAGGACCTAAAACAGGACGAACGGGCTATGTTAGGGACACCAAGGACAAAACAAGGATCATGGGGACAAAAGGTGACAAACGAGGCTTTTTTAGTCATGTGTCTTTTTTTTTTTCTCATACGCACGTGTGGGTGTCGCGCGTCGCTAATCAGGTGAGCCATCCAATAAGAGGAATGCAAAGAACAATGTGAAAGGTGGGAAGAAAGCTATAAAAGTCTCAAACACAGCAACTCTATCCAGACTAGAAAAAAAAAACGGTTAAAAAATGGTTCACTGATGGCCACCTCACGAGTCAGTTTACCCGATTTGTTCGTGAAGTAAGAGAAAAAGAGGAGGTACTGGAAAACACGCGGCGTCAACTGCGTAAGAAAGAAAAGGACTCTTAAAAGATTAATGTTTAGCTCTTCGACTGGACAACGATAGCCTTCGTTATATAATGCTCCGTCAAGATTGTCGTCGTTACTTGAACAGCAAGAGACCCGGAGACACCGTTTTAGCAAGTGGTTTACGTTTTTGCCTGCCTCCAAAAAACGTTGACAGATATGATATCAAGTGCTCTTTTGAATTACTCTATTGTGAGCGTTTAAAACTAGAAGACCCTTTAACCAGCGAGAATCATTTTCAAATTTCTCTCCCAATAAACTGCTCTTTTTTTCCGCGTTTCGTTTGGCCACTTTTTCCCTTTTTAGTTGGTACTCAACTTCCTCTTTGGTCATGAATCTTTTATTGCAATTAACTGGGACTGATGGTTTCCTGGTTTGCCTTTCGCTTTCTGCGGTTTGGATCAGCTGTGTGCACTCGCAAACAATTTTGGCGTGTATCCGATGGACTAGATGTTAGCACCAGACAATTTTGAGCGAAAACGTTTTTCCTTTTGAGCCATTCCGTCATGCTTTCCAAAAACTCTTTCCGATTCTTTTAAGGGAAATCCAAGACGAACATTCGAGCTCTCGATAAATTGGATGGCAAGTAAAATTTGCCTGTCAGACGACATCTTGTTAAAAAGCTGCTCGACACCTAGATCTTTTTTTGAGGTCAACACTGTACTCGTTCACCTTAAGGTAATATTCGACGCGGTCTTCTGTGTCACTCTGAGTTCAGTTATGCCTCTCTGATTGCTGAACTCCCAGCTTTCGTGGCGGATAAAACTGACTTGGTCGGATCGTCCATCTTTAATGGATGCCAGCCATTTGGTAGCAGTAAAGATGTAGTGCTGAGGGAGGTTGAAACCGTGTCAGTTCTTTAAATGCGCTGTAGATTTAAGTATACACGTTTTTTATTACCTCTCGGCCCTCTTTGTACAAGACGTACTTGTTCTTGGGGAAATAACACTTTCATCAAGCAACCCAGAGTATAGCGTGTTAAGTCTTTGCTAAAATTCTCTTTTTCATTCATTTGAAGTGTTGCAAGATGTCACTCACGAACACCAGTCCATCTTCGGCGTACTCGTAATTTTGCAAAATCCTATGAAAACGATTAACTAAATCAGCTAGGGAATTTATGGAACGCTAAATAATAAACATACCTTATGTTCGTGCCTTGAAGAATATATAATTTGAGAAGTAAAACAATAGAAAGACGAAGAGGCAGATGGGATATCCGAAGAACCCTCAGAACACTTAACAGTACTTTTTTCGGAAACAGTAAACATCACAAAATTGGCCAATTTTACTAAAAATTAGGGCACTAAACACTAAACCCCGGCCCATTTAGACCCTCAAGAGACTGTTTGCTTTCCTTCTTTATCGGATACTGCACAACGTTCGTTAAGAGTAAAACACAAACGGCGATCGAGGATACTCATCCTTGAGATTATTTAAGAGCACCGATACCAGAGGATACTTTTTCAGAGATTTCATGAATGTGGGCCTTCCACGAGAGATTTTCATCAGTGATAAGCCCGAGAGATTTGCTTTGATTGCTTTGGTTTATTGGGACGCCGTCTATATGAATGTTCATTGTGTAGTCATTTAAGGACTGTAGTTTCTGCCTTGAGCTAATAACCATAAACTCTGTTTTGGCGACATTGAGACACTATTGATTTGGGACTCAAGATAAGGCATAGTAGCTGCAGAAAAGGTAACATCAGTGTCGTCGGCATACATTCTAGGAGAGCCCACAATCAAACAATTTGGTAGATCATTTATATAGATTAAGAAAAGAAGAGTACCGATTATTGACCCTTGAGGTACGCCACAATTTAGAGGGCCCGCGCTAGATAGATGATTGTTTACATTACACCTTTGCACACGGTTAGTAGTTAGGGAAATATACCTTCTAGCGAAATACCAAATTTCACACCTGGTGCCCGCATTTCTTCAAAATGCGCGCCCCTACCATATGAAAAATGGCAAACCGCTAAAAGAGTATATTTCCCTAACTACTCTAAAATAACACAAAATAACACAAATCTACTAATTCATGTTATTTCCGCATACACAATTTATTCCATATTACAAATTCCACGTCAGAAAAATAAAATTGAATTTAAAAGAATAAAATCTTAAAAATAGAAATCATGACAAAGCAAACAGTTGGTGTTTCTTGTTTAAGCAGTAGAAGTCAAATTCCAGCCCACGCAAAGTTGTATGCAAGAGAGTATCAACTAGTCAAAGAATAAGTAATGAGTTTGGTTATCTAAAAAACAAATTGTATGACCTTAATAATGGATTATTTGAGTCACCAATAGCCAAAAGAATAAAATATTTTATCAAAATCTGTTTTGGAGGAATAGAAAAAGGTAAATTAGGAAATATTAGTAATTTGGAATTAGAAAAAGAAGATTTGGAGAATACAAATATTATAAATTACGCCAAGATTTTTTTGATGACGATGAGAAACCTTACCCAGGTTTAACTGAATTTTATGTTGCCACTTTTAAATTTTATAATAAATTAACTGAAAGTTATGATATAGATAGTGACAGTGATTTTGATATAGATAGTGATTTTGATATTGTTATTGAAAGTGACAGTGATTAAATCTTATAACCTCATCTCAGTTATAAGATTTTACTATAACCATTAAATAAAAATGGAACCAAGATCGAGAGAAACTACTCCTACAAAAGAGGATTTGGATTTTATAGTTGATGATGGATATCAACACGACGAGGACCCAGATTATGTTCCTCCTGAAAAATTTATTCTTACAGGAGACAAGTTTAAAATGTTAACACGAAGAGCTAAAAAACTTGGTGCAGAATCACTTGATTACTCAACCAGAAAAAATAATAAATATATGGCTACACTTCCAGGTGGAAAGAAAGTACATTTTGGTTCTCCAAAGTATCCGGACTACTTAATACACAAGGATAAAGAGAGAAGAGACAAATATTTAGCTAGAGCTACAAAGATAAAAAATAAGCAAGGCGAGTTAACTTATAATAAACCAGAATCGCCAAATTTCTGGAGTACCCATCTTCTTTGGCCAAAAAAAAATTGATTTTTTAATTGTAGTTTAAGAAATAAATTATAATTAACAAAATGCAGTTATCCAGTTACGATCATTTAACCAAAGACACCGTTATTTTTAAAGAAGCAAAAGAGTCAAAAGTAAAAGATAGTAACATTAAATACAAGCGTATACCAATTGAAATCAAATACCAAAATAACGAAAAAGGCCCACTTGTAATCGAAACCCTATTTCTTTTTAGTTTTGGAGTAAATGAAAAGAGAAATCAAGAAACAAAAAAGTTAGTAGGATATAGTATGCCAGTATGTCTTTGGGCAAAAGATAGCGAACCAAATGAAAAAGAAAAAGCGTTTTATGGTGCTATTAATAGTCTAACATCTTTGTCTATAGAACATTTAGAGAATGAATACGGACCAGATTTAGCCTCATCTCTTTCCCCACCTTTATACTACAAACAAGAAGAGTACACTGATAAAAAAGGAAAGAAGAAAACTAGAAAAGATCCCTCATCTGCACCAGTTCTTTATGCCAAACTTATTTACTCAGAAAAATCAAAGAAAATTTTATCTTTGTTTAAAGGAAAGGGGGGAAAGGATCTAAATCCTTTTAAACTCATCAACCAGTATTGTAATGTGAAATTAGCTTTGATAATAGAAGGAATTTTTATAAGTAAAACTGTAACATCTTTACAAATAAAAGTTCACGAGTGCTATGTTAAACCACTCAAACCAAGAGAGTCTTTACTAACAATTGAAGAGGACAATGAAGATGACATTGAAGAGGACAATGAAGATGACATTGAAGAATTAGTTAATAGATTTGAGGAATTAAGATTATCTGATGAAGAGAAAGATGAGTGAATAGGATTTTATTTTTAATACATTATTTGTATTAAAAATCAACCAAATCCTTAGAACTTACCCATGAGTTAAATTTATCAGGATAACCACTCCATTTTACTAATGCCATTTTCTTCTTATTATCTCTCTTAATAATCTTTTCTATTCTAAATGTCTGCTGTTTTGCTTTTTGTAATTCTTGCTCGTAGAAAGAACCTTTAACCTCTTCTCCCATCAAATCAGTAATAGAATATGTAACAGGTTTTGTAGGTAAAACTTTATCAATAACGAATATCTCCTCTGTCCAGTTTGGTGTGTAACCTTTATCAAATACCCGCCTCTTATATTTTGATATTCTAACTTTATCACCAATCGCAAATTTTGGTTTACCAGGTTTCAAGTAGACTAAATCACCGTATAAATTAGACCAAACTTTATTTTCATTCTTTTTTTTACTTGCTTCAACAGGAGTCATTTTTATACTAGAATGTCTAGCGTTATTGTAATCATCAACTAGTTTATCTATCTTATCCCAGTAAATAGTGTTGTTATTCATAGTAAACATCTTCCACATTCTGTTTTTCATTGTTTTATTCCATCTCTCAACAACACTAGATTTCTCCTCGTTTTCAGTGTGATACAGCTTGATACCATTTCTTTTCAGAAAATCTTTAAAATGTTTGCTTATAAATTCGGAACCTTTATCAGTCCATAACATTTGTGGTTTACGTTTACTTTTGAATACATTCTCGAATGCTTTACTTACAGTTTCAGTTTTCTTATCTTTCAGCCCCCTAATCCAACCATACTTGCTAAACACATCAATAATCATCAAGAGATATTTAATACCTTTATTCCATTTACTAAACTTTTGCATTTCAACTAAATCAGCAGCCCAGATTTCATCAATCCCGTTTGAGATTACTGATCTCTTTTGAAAGTTTCTTGTGATTGGTTTGTGAAGTTCGTCGGCTAATTGTTGAGACCAATCACTACTCAACGCCGACTCGCGTTTAAACCAAGTCCAAGTTTTTGTTTAGTATTAATTATTGTTCTAGCCAAAGTATGCCCCCATTGTCTTTCTTTCCAAGGAATAGCATCTAACGATTTTACCATCTTTCTGTCAGCCTTATTTTTACACTTTCGGTCATCCCCACAAACACTATAATCAACATCATGCTGCATGGCGACAGCATCGGTTGGTCCAGTTGGTTGATCATAAATTTCTAATATTTCGCCGGTTTCCGGATTGTATCTTAATTGGTTTTCTAGATCATTATAAGGGCCTGTATATTTATGCCCTGGCAATGTCCATCCACCTTTTGGTTTTGGTAATTTACCAATTTGCTTGTGAATATCTACCGCACCTCCATCCAAATCTTTTCTGTTTGTTTTATAGTTTTTCTTTGGTCTCACTTTTGTTGACAGCTGATCCATGGCTGATCCAACAGAATCTTGAATAAATGGAGTGAGTTTATTAATCCCATAATTTACAGCTTTTTTCTGAAGATTTTTATTTCTTATTAACTCGCTTGCTCCATATCGTCCCATTTCAACTGCTTTTTTACCCATCCAAGGAAGCCCGTAATGTACAAATCCATCAACTGCTGTGCCAACAACTGTATCAAAGACGCCCGCCCCTTCAGACGGGCTAATTAGTTTTTTGACTTCTTTTTAGTTTTTCTTTTTCCACTTCCAGTTTGCATGGGAGTATTCCCCATTTTTACATATCTAACTTTTTTATTTCCACAAACTGCGCATCTACAAAAGAATTGAGTTCTACCTCTTTTATCTTCTTGGTAACCACTTGGCTCTGTACAAGGAGTTACTCTTTTATCTACGATACAATAAGTTTCTTTCATATTAATATAATGTTTAGATAAAAAAAAATATGACTACCAGATCTAATTTTCTGAAAAGTGAGCTTCAAAAGATATACGATAGCTTAAACATGAGTTATGAATACGCTGATTTTTTTTCTAGATTGGAAAACGATACGAAATTTATAAAAGTATTTGAGCTAGTTATGGAAATAAGTGAGAAATCAAATACGCTTAACAAAGTTGTAAAAGGTAATTATCTATTTATATAATAAATGGAAGCTAAATTCTTTTCTGAGATTGAAAAAAAGATGGATGTTAAAACGCTAAAAGATTTCGAGAAAGAAGTAAGAACAAAAATAAATCATGAGTTGGAGTCTCCAAGAAAGAAAAACGAAGATCTTTCTAGAGTTCTGATGGTTGGTGAATGTGAGATGTGGAAAAAAATAAGAAACGAGGAATATTCTTGGTTGCAGCTAAATAGTGATAAAAAAAAGAAACTTTATCGTCTTATTGATATTTACTCTAATTTCATAGATATAGATGATAGTGTTAAAGATCTAAATACAAAAGTTGAAAGGGTTAAACAGCTAAAGGATTCACCGGTTGATGAAGATTAAAAAAATAATATTTATTAAATATTATTTTTATTCTCCCTCCAGCAGGGGGGTTTTGGGGGGAGGCACTTCCCCCATTTTTATCCTCCAAAGTATGACTTTATAAAATCGCTGTTATCATTATCAAAATTAGGGTTATGTATTACATCTAGAATACCTTTACCTTTTTGTCGCTCGAATAAATAATATAAACACCAATAACCACATAGAACAGTACTGCGATTTTGTATTTCATCCATTGAGTACACAATAGGTTTTACAGGTCCCGTGTGAAAATAGTCTAATACTTCGTTTGGCATTATCAGACCAAACGGATCAAAGTACTCAACTAAATTGTTTATATTTCTGTAACAAACCCAGTGTGTTCCAGGCCCTGTTATATCATCCAGATCAATTATTCCACATTCTTTTCTAATCTTTTTTGGTAATCCATCACGACTATATATTCCTCTGAAATGTTTAATACCAAGTCTTTTTACCCATTCCATGAGGTCAAAGTTGGATAGAGGTTTAATTACAAAATGGAGTTTAGAATGTTGAGAGGGAGGGGTGTTAGGGGCTGTTCCCCTTATAGAATTGTTCCTAGAATGGGAATTGAGTTGAATGGGCTGTTTTTTCCTAATAGTAGACCCTTGCCTTTGGACTTGGATGGCCTGCCGGCTTTTTTTTTTTTAACACCCATTCCTATAGGGTTGGACCATGTACCGATAAAGGGTGGTGATTGATACGGATAACCCGTACCATGTGTGGGTGGAACGTAAACATTTGCTGTATTAGATGATCCACGTCTGTCGACCTGAAGTCCTCCTCCAAGCATCTTAGATACCAAACTAATTGCTATTGGAATACCAATAGAAGCAAGTGTACCTAAAAATCCTCCTTCTATCTGTTTACGAGTTGGTTTTATAACTACTCCACTACCTGTTTGATAAGCTTTGTTAATTTGATTTATTTGTGATTTGGTAAATTCTCTTACAATAGGTGGTAGCATTGGGAAAAACTCTGGGGGAATCGGGATTCCTTGTAAAGGGAGGTGTCCCCCACTTCCAAATATTTTATTTAATCCTATTTCTCCAAGTGCAGTAGCAGCACCGGTTGCTAATGCGGGAACAGCTTTTGAAATTCCTTTTATTGCGTAAGGTAGTACTCGCACTCCAATAGAAGCAAGTGATGAAAATAAGTTTCCACCATGTTTCACAGATTTTCTAATTTGAGTTTTACTTATTTTTATATCTGATCCAGTACCGTTTGCAATAGATTTTTTTATTTTATCAATTTGTCTTTTTGTCAACATTAACTCATCAGAACCTCGAAGATGTCCATGTTTTAAACGAAGAGTTAGTGGTGATTGATTTATTATCGCAGAAGCCAGTTTTGACTTTTGTCCATCTGTAAGTTTTACACCGTATTCAATATAAGTAGTCATTTTTTATTATAATATTTATATAAAATTTAATCACATCACTTCATAATCTCATTGTTGTTGAAAACAAACTGGACTTTTTTAGATCTTGTGCTCCCAAAAGGAGCGCTTTATTTCGCAGCACGTTTTCCATTTTATAACACAAACAAAGTATTAGCGGCACTCGCTAACGCACGCACATTCCTTTCATCCCTAACAACCATCTAATCTGAAAAAAATTTTTGTGTTGGCGTTAAGCTATCCAAGTTGCTAGGGATATTTGGTATGTCTGCTGACGTCATAAGGTTCATAAGACTTTGTGTTGTTGTGAAATGAGGTCAGAAGTGATATGAGTAACATGGAAAACGCACACAGCGAAGATATGCAGTTCGACGACATAGATTTGATCTCAGCCTGTTTAGCGCAACAAGTTATATGTTTATCGTATTTTTACCCGGTTGGTGGGTAATATTATTAGATTTTATTTTCGAATCTAATAATAGAAAATTACATTGTTATTAGAAGGTTATTGTTTTATATCACGAGATTATCGTGTGATTTTTTCAACCAATCAAATGATTACACAACATTTTCTGTGTAATCATAACAACTTGTAGAAAATTCTGTGTAATAATAACAGATTGTATAAAATTTTGATTATGCCTTTCACTTTGAGACAGTTGGAAGGACGCAGGTATGTCTGAGATTAAGCACGAAGCAATAGTTTTCCATCTTGTTGTGATATTTCTGCTATTCTTTCATGTAAGACTAATGCGTAAATATTATAATCAGCGTCTGGATTAGCAGTTAATTCGTAATGAAATGCTAGTTTTGTAACTCCATCTTTGATATCCATTTTTTGTTTTGTTAGGTCAAAATAAACAAAAGGAAACAAAGACTCAAAATTTGTTCTATTAAGTAAGGTTCCACCTTGATAATCATTATTCGCATAAATGTATGACATTACACTTCTAAAAACTCTTGTCATATCAGTAGAAGGTTTAAAGTGAATATCGGGGTATTCGTTTCCATTCGCAACTTCAAGATAACATCTTGATATATTAGCATTATTTGGTAGATCAAAAGTGTCGTATAAAAATGGATTCGCCGTTTGAGAATCAATTCTTGCCGTATCAATTCCAAAAATAAATACATGGCGCGGTTTTGAAATAGCATTTGTAATTCTAAAATGTCCTGTCTGTTGTTGTGTATTATTTGACCTTTCAACCACCTCATTCAAATATGTCCATTTGTAAGGTTTAAGATAATTTTCCATGTACAAATTTTGTCCTTCAGAATTAAAAGTAAGTCTTGGAACAAAAAGTTGTAGTCTTGTTATAATAACTCTACAATTATCAGCGGCTTGAAAAATTAAATTCGAATCTTTTTCAATTTCAATATTTAGTTCGATTTTTGTATTAGGAAGTAGCTTGTCTTCCAATGCTTCAAAGAAAGAATATCTATTAAGAGGAATTTCACAGTTTACTGTGGCTGAAGCTCCCAACAGAGCTTTTCTTGCGGCGAAACCTTTGTTGTAATTAGCAACTCGTCCTTTTACAACATTTGCTCCTCCAGTAACATTTGTGTTATTGATTGTAAATTCTGTTTCCTCCGCGTGTCTTGATGTATCAAGATAATAAAATTCATTTGCAGCAACACTTTCCACATATGCAGGATTATATTCGAGTAAATTCTTGATATTTACAACATGATTCGCATAATTACAACTATAAACTTCTCTTCCATTTGCTATTATACTAAATTTTTGTATAAAGGAGTTACTACCATTTACAATTCCATTATGGTCAGTAACCGCAATGTTTGCTCCGTTTGCTAGTTTATTTACTTTAAAATCCATTGATAATCGTGCGTTATACCAATCAAAAGGAGTGGATTCTCCTGTATTATCAGCTACAAATCTAAGGCCAGTTTTAGTTTGGTGAGCGTTATTTGCTGGGGCTGTATCTAGAGCCTGTTCCAGGTCATAAACAACATCCTCATATCTTTCTAAATATTTTGGATTTCTAAAGGACTTCATTTTATTTTAATAATTATATAATTTTCTCTTACGTGTTGAACCTCCACTAAGAATGGCATTTACTCTTTGATTTATCTCTTTTTTACTTGGAATTGTCTCAACATTTTCGTTAAAAGTAACTTTTTTTGCAGGGGGGTTTCGGGGGCTCCGGGAGGCAACCCCCCCGTTTGATAACAATTGGACTATTTTATCACCGGCCTTTTTACCAACATGTTCACCGGTTTTTGTTGCGGCTGCTGTTACTGCTTTTTCAACGCCTTTTTTAGCGGCTTTTTTCACTGTCTTTCCAAATATTTTTTTACCAAACGATTTAAAAACATCTGTTATTCCTTCACCATAAATATGTTGTCTTGTAAAAATACCCAATTCAGGGTCAAGTTTCTTTTTATACTCTGATTGTCGCATCATTTTTTTATCTAATGTTTATATTTCTTTTAAGGGAGGGGGGTCGTAGGGGGGAACCGTAGGTTTCCCCCACCCCCTACATGGAGTGAAGTATCAAAGTCATAAACCAATCTATACCGTTGAAATTTACAGGTCTTCCAAGTGAGTCTGTAACATAGATTCTCATTTCATCAATGTGAAATGAAGAGACAGGACAATACAATGGTCTTTTAGGTTCGAAAGTAAATGGATAAGACCTTGTTAGATTATCAGTTGGTATCACAGCTATGGTATTTGTATTTATTCCATTTACAATACTATCAGTTATTGCAGTTGTGTTGATATTTAACACATCAATCGAATTTGTGATATTTGGTAGTTTTGATCCATACTCTGTTTTAGTAATGAGTTTCTTTTCAAATCCAATCAGGTCTCCAAATTCTGTTCCTCTCAGATCAAGTTGATAATCACCATCGAGTGATACTAACACACGATAGGTTGATAGTATAAAAGTTAGATTGATTGAATACTTCTTTGAACCTTTAGAATCAGTTGAGTGGTGAGACTTTTGAGACATATATTGATGAATGTAATCATTGATATCTGAGTAGGAATACATTCCATCTGTAAAAGTAATTGTTTGCCAGTTGGTTCCATCATGAGTGTATTTGATTTTATTGTTTCCATAATCACTTCTAATGTTGTACCAAGAATAAGTCATGGACAACCGATCAAGAGCAAGTTGATGTTTCTTTTCAGGGTCAAGTTTCAAAGATGGGTTAAATTTGATAGTAAAATCACCAGGTCTGCTTGTTCCTCTTTTTTCTCTGTTTATCGAAGAAATGTGAATAGCTCGTTCTTCCATTATATCTAATAACTATATTATTTTGAGAGGGAGGGGTGTTAGGGGCTGTTCCCCTTAGAGGGAGGGGTGTTAAGGGCTGTTCCCCTTATATATAAGTTTTTATTAAATTATTTAGCTGTTTTTTTGAGATCACTTTCATTTGGTTGAGAAGATGTGCTATTTGAGAAAACTCAGGTTTTACACCATTATTCCCAGCTAGAATTGAACCACCAAGTAATTCAAGTCTGTTTAGAAGTTGATGTGGGTTGTTATAGTAAATCATTCCTTGACCCATTTTATACTCAAGCGAACCTAAATAAAGTTCAAGAATGTTTTTGTATTTATGTAGTAAATCTTTTTGCATTTGAATAAATTCTATTTCCATTTTTTCATCTTCTGTTTTTTGTTTTTTTCTCTTCAAACCAGCTATTTGCCCTGTAGTAACTTTTACATCATTTTTTACTTCATCACGTATTTCTCTAAGTCTTTCAGGGTTAGTATCAAAAAAATCATTTGGTCTTGGGTAGCCCATATCCTTCAGTACTCCTAAATCCACATTGTCAAGATTTTTTTCAATGTTATAACGTGTAGGTGATCTTGGTCTAGATGTTGTAGGTTCATCATAATCACCTTCCAAAGCTGGTAATTCGGACATTTCAGCCAATCTTAAATTAGTTTCATTAATTTTTTTCCAATCCTGATGTTAATGCAAGTTGATTAGCTTTGAGCTGTGCTATAGTTGCGTTTTGTTGTTCGTCGATACTTTTTTTAATAGAATCTTGAGATTTAATAAGTGGTTTAAATGTTTCTTTAAAACCTTCCCGCATATCTTGTTTTTGCCATTTTGTTGTTTTTATAACATCTCTAACCTGCCGTACCAAAGCGTCGGCTTCGATTTTATTTTTTGCAAAATTTTTGAATTCTTCTATATCCATTTTATCTATTGATTAAATAATTCTTGTAGCAGGGGGGTTTTGGGGGGACAAGGTCCCCCCATTTTATTTAATCAATAGATAAAAATGGAAATACCAAATTATGATAGTGCCGATGACATTGATAAAAAATATAAACAGTTATTTCCTTTTATGCCGGCGGATACGTTTCGAATGTTAATCTGTGGAAACAGCGGAAGTGGTAAGACTAATTTGTTATATCATATGTTAATCAAACCACTGTTGCATTACGATGAGATTTATCTTTACGCACGTAATCTTGAACAGGATAAGTATCAAAAACTCATCAAAAAAATGAGGGAGTTGAGTAGTAAAATTGGATATGAAATAATTCATGTGAGTAACGATGAAATAACCCCGGTTACAGAAATGGATTACGAAGACAATCAAAAACTTGTGATATTCGATGATTACGTCTGTGATAAAAACCAGAGACAACTTATTGATTATTTTATTCAAGGACGACATAAAAATTGTTCTGTGATCTACCTCAGTCAATCATTTTACAAAACCCCAAAAGATATTCGGTTGAATTGTTCTCATTACTGTCTGTACGAATTTCCATCATCGAGAGAAGCAAATCGCATATCATCCGAATTAGGAGTTGACAAAGAGGCGTATAAAGCGGCAACAAGAAAACCCTTTTCATTTTTATACATCGATAAACCAAAAAAACGTATTGCTAAAAACTTCACTGGGGGAACCTAGGTTCCCCCAAAACCCCCTCCCTCTAAGGGGAACCTACGGTTCCCCTAACACCCCTCCCTCTCAAAATAGTATAGTTATTAGATAAAAATGGGTATATTTAACGAACAATCGTTTGGTCTTCCTTTTGCCAAAGGAATACAGGGTGCCCCAGGAGTTGGTTTTAGTTTAACCGCAGATGGAAATTATGATATGAATAAAAAAAGACTCACAAATGTAGGAGCACCCACTGATAATAATGATTCCGCTACAAAGAAGTATGTTGATGACAATTCTGGTGGATCACCCTCGACATCACGATTAACAGTTGATTCAAACATCGATATGAAGAATACATACCGAATTACAAATCTTAGCACTCCACTAGATGGAAAAGAACCTCCTACAAAAGATTACGTAGACAACACATTTCTTGACAGAGATGGTTCCTACCCAATGAAAGGTAATCTCAATATGGATAATAATCGAATATTTAATCTACCAGCTCCAAATGGAGCTAATCAACCAACACCATTAGCTTTTACAGATTTAAAGTATGTTGCCCGTGATGGTTCATCTACAATGACTAATAATCTAAACATGGATAATAAAAAATAGTTAACCTTAGACCACCAACATCAGACACAGATGCAACAACCAAAAAGTATGTGGATGACTCAATACCTGATACTAGTTCTTTTATAAAAAAAGATGGAAGTGTATCAATGACTAGTAGCCTAAATCTTGGAAACAAAAAAATAGTTGGTCTCGCAACCCCAACATCAAACACAGACGCCGCAACCAAAAAGTATGTGGATGATAACACAGGTGAACCAGATTTAAGCGATTATTTAGAAAAAGATGGTACCGTTGCTATGACTGGGGATCTTAATGTTGGTAATAATAAAATAATAAATCTTAGTAATCCAACCCAAGACAATGACGCGGTAAATAAAGTTTACGCTGACAAACTAGTTCACAAAACAGCAGTTCAACCAAGTCATTACAACGATCAGTTTGCTTATCTCATGTCAAGTGGGTCTCAATGGACTGATGAAATAGATACCGGAACCAGTTTTGTTATAAAAAAAATAGGAGATTTAGCACCAAACCAAGGAAACTTTCACGATTATAACCGCAAAGTTATTTATTTAGGCATAAACAAAAATTCCCAAGGGGGATATAAGTACAAAATGGGAATCAACTTTTACAGGTTAACTGCTAATACCGAATACACACTATGCTTGGAAATACTCAACACTGAATACGCTCTATGGCATAAGTCTCAAATAAGTGTGGATAAAGGAACTTCAACAGGATTATCTATTGGAAATGTTAGTGTAAGGAAACTATCTCATAGGTACACGCAATCAAATGGGCGAGTAGCATTTATGTATTATCACAGAATAATAGTTAATTTCCGGAAGTTGTCAACTGGAAATAGGTTCTTTCTTCATTTTTTGGTTAATATACCACAAGATGGAACTGACTTAGCTGTTTATCCGAGACAGTTTTCAGGAGTTTATATAATTACTTATGGAATTGTGGGAACATTTAGCAATATCGATCCAGATAAAGTTTATGATTATCACACCGCATTTGATATCAAACCAACAGAAGTGGTTTACAATGTTGATATTAATGCAAATAATAAAAAAATATTAAATGTTAATCTTGATAGAAACAATAACAATAGCGCAGCAACAGTTGGAATGGTAAAGGAAATAAAACCTCACACTATAAATGATTTATACAGAAATTATTTCGAAGAAGTTTATGATTTTACTAACGCCGCTAATTACAAATTAAGTAGATCCGCATCAGGTATTGTTTTCAGATATTTATCTTCAAGTAGTGGTAATACTTTAAGAGATATGAGTATACCTCTTAGAACCTCAGATGATATAAAAAAAGGAGGACTAAATGTTAACGATTATATTATTAGTTTTTCTCCTCCTGATTATATTACAAAATATACTTTATGTTTAATATTTTATCATTGGAGAAATAGAAATTTTAGTATAAAAAAAAAAGATACAACTAGCAATACTACTTTATTAGATTTATACTATACTACTTCAGGTAACACAGTAAATTTAGTTGTTAATAGTCAAAGAAGACAATTAACCTTGCCAAGTGATTTTAATGGAAAAAAAATTGTTATATGGTTAGCAGAAGATTTTAGCCAAAATATTACAAAAGTTAAAATAAGTAACTACAGCGCAATATTAAGCTTACAAGCCGTTAGATACACCAACGAACAAAATTTTGAGTTTACAAATCAAGATGGAATTTTAATTAAAATAATGTTTTCTCCAAACTTTTACGACACTAGTTCTGAGCAATATCATAAAGTTATGCTACAGGAAAAGTTAAATGGAAGTTATGTACTTTAAGGGGGACTGCGTCCCCCTAACACCCCTCCCTTAGCTACGCCGCATAGGGTAACATTTTGCTAATAGTATAAGCAAAAGAATAAAATGAAAGACATCTTTGAGTTTAATCACATTGATAAATCTCTGTCAGAATCAGATATTAATGTTCTAAAAGATTTTTATAAACATTATCATAAAAAATTTTGGTGTTTTAAAAGGTGTTATAAGAGTTATAAATTTCTTGATGATGTTTTTACTATAACAGGATTAAGCCTTGTAGCTATAGGAACAATTGCTGGTGGGATAACACTAAACCCAGTTATTCTTGGTGTTATAAATGGCGCTGGGATTATTGTAGCTGGTATTGGAAAGAAAAAGAATTTTCAAAGAAAAATTGAGATGTCAAAGATCGCATATACGACTTATGAAAAGGTACTAGTAGAACTGAGATCAGCTCTTAGAGGAGATGAATGGAATAAACAAGAGTTCATTGATAGGATGAAACTGATAGATGAAATGATAATTGATCAAACTCCTGTATCAGATAGATTTGTTAGTAAGTATAACAAGAAATTTAATATAATCAATTAATAAATGGAAGAGTTACGCATTTTGAAAAAAAGTTTTGTAAAAAATTTTGAAATTACTTTAACTTCTGTTGGAAAAGATTTGGTGAAGGAATTGGAAGATAAATATAGTATTGATGACCAAGTTTGTCTTGATTATGCTATTAACCTTTGCCATAAGATTCCCAAGATGGAGGGAGTGAGCGCAGAAGATGAGAAGAAGTGTCAGGAATTTGTGAAAAGTTTTTATTATTTAGATGAAATAAAGTCTTTGAATTAGAAGCTAATTTCAATACTAAGAAAATATTGAAATCTAATCTAGATATTTGAAAAAATATTTTTGCCCATTTATTTTCGAAGTAGCTGTTTTACAATATTTTTTCCCCTCACATATCATACTAACCTGACCTGGATTTATTCCCAACATTTTGTAAACCGAATAAAAGCTATCAAAATTTGTTTCTCTTTTTGTAAACAAATTTACTGCTGTAACCCTTTTTGGATTTTTGCGATAACAACCAAATTTTCTGTTTTTGGCAGATTTTCTAATATTTTCGCTTGCAGTTACTACCTCCAAATTTTTTAGCCTGTTGTCCACTCTGACAGAATTTATATGGTTTATCTGTTTGTTTTTTTCAATTAGGCCGTAAAAGCATTCAAAAACAAACCGATGAGATAAGTATTGTTTGTTCTTGTTTTTTTCTAAATATATTGTAAAACTTAAATAGCCACTATTTTTAAGATTTCCTTTTCTTGGTTTTCTCAGTGTGACATGTAGGATTTCACCGTCTTCATTCGCAGCATATTTTTTATAGACTGGATGAATAAAGAACTTTTTCCCATTTGCTAAAATATAATTCTCCATTTAGTTTTAAAAACTATTTCTTTAAGCAACATATTTTATTTTTTATATAAACATAATATAGAAAATGTTGAAGGAGATAGTAGCATATGTTAACTTCCGCTTTCCGGCTGCAAAAACACAATTTTATTGCGACAACTTTATTAAAGCTTGTCTTGTTTACGAGTTTCTTTACGCAAAGTATTTTAACCAAACAATGCAGTTAGATAAAATTATTTACAAACTGTCTAGTGACAGGAATTCTATTAGAACTAAATCTGAAATATTGACTAACCATTTGATTTTCAATTTAGCTTTCAGAGCTTTCTGGAATCACTATAAAATAGGAAGAGGCAGTGTTTATGTTTTTGACTCTTTTATTAAAGAGAACGAAGTTATTGGATATTTGACAGGAATTTTATACTGGATTTTTCATTCGGGGGTAGCTAGAGATTAAAATTTTATATTAATTTTAATATAAAATTACTCTTTTAGTCTAAGATAAGTTTTCCACCATCTGTCATAATAATTTTTTGTTTGTTTTGATATATTAAGCTTAATTTTGTTGTTTAACCCCATTTCCTCCAAAATTCTATTGATTATATAGAAGATATTAATCATTCTCTTACGGCTAAACTTTTTATTTACCTTTTTTATAACTTTCTCATCTATTCCCATCAACTTTTCGTATATTAAACTCTTATCTTCTCCTGACAAATTTGGAATCTGTTTTATCTTTTTCTCGTAATAGTATTTTCTCTGGTAAACGCTTTTCTTCCTGAAATATAATCTGTCGTACTCTTTTGGATCAAAGTAACCTAATACGTGCCCGTTTGTTATTCCACATTCTTCACAGATCTTATGACCAAAATCTATTGCCCAAAATGTTCTGTTTTCACAATTTATGCATTTAGCTTTCAAATTTGTTTCATCTGTGAAATTTTTAGTATAGTTATGCAAAATTTCTAAATATTTTTTTATTTGATCTTCCGAGTATTTCATTTATTTTTTAGTTTTTTAATTTTTAATTCGGCCTTATTGCTTTAGTATCAACTTTGTTGATTTGTACTAATCTTTTGTCATCTTCGCAACTCAGAGCTATTTTATTCACCTCTTTGGAATATATATTGTGATTCTTACTTTGTATTATTTTCATACTTCGCATTTGTTTCTCCCCCGTGAATAAACAATCAAAATAATGCTCAAATGTAATTCCTTTTGAAACTACAGACTTTTTTATTCCCTTGCACTTCTTAACATTTTTACCATCTTCTATTTTAAAGCTGTAAAGCTTTGGGCGAAGACCTATAAAATGAGAGATTTGCTTTCCTGCAACTTCATCCTTGAACATTCCAATTACTTTTTTGTTTAACCCTGTTGGAATTCCAGATGAATGTGATGCCGGGTAGTCTGATGTGTCAAACTTGGTTTCAACATCGTTTGATATATCTTTATAGAAATCTTCTGTTTGAATTTGGTACATAAGGGAATCAGTATCTGTAAAAAGTAACTCTGCTTTTTTGCCGTATTTGTCTTTTATGTAATTGTAGTGAAAGTCAAACATCAAGGTTTTGGATAAGTCTAATATTGCTTGGCCTACGTATACCGGTTTGTTAAAATACACCTCTGTTTTTTTCATATGAGCTGCGATTAAATTTTTATCGAAAATCGTGACTCTTTCAAAGTTAGGCCTTTTTGAAAGTTTGAGAGCTGTTTTACGATTGTCAACCAAAAATATATTTTGTCTTTTTCTAATGTTTTCTATTGTCTTTCCAAAAACTGAGTTATTCATAAGTTTAAAAAAGTCTTTCTCAAAACTGTTAGATGCTGTTTTACGCAATTCTGTATTTTTTCTTATATAGGGTTCCATCCAGGGGGATTGCTCAAAGGATATCGCTCTGTTTACCGCTTTGAGTTTGAGCCCCATATTGAGATACTGTTTAAGATTTTTATAATGTAGCACATAATTGGTTCTTGGTTTGAAATGGCATATAAGTTTTTCAACCCCATTTACTTTGATAAGTTCTGGAGCAAGTGGGTAATCGTTATGTTTTTCCCAAAGATGTTTTGGGTATACCAAATCTACATCGAAAATATAGCCCTTTTTTGTATTGCTTTCAATTATTTTAATAACTTGGCTTTTTGTAATATTTTCAACCCACTCAAAACCATGTGTTGGAAGTGATTGCGACATCGCCCAACCGTAAAGATTATTGGCATCAAGGTATTGAATGTAGGTTGAAGGTTTTTGGGGGTCATAGGTTTTCATGTACTTATTATTTGCTTCTGCGTATCTCTTTGATATGTGAGTTATTCCACCACGTATTCCCCTTTCAAACATCATTAACATATCGTAATCGTCAAGTAGTTGTAACTCCTGCTTTGTTGTTTTAAGGCAAGCATCCCAAGCAAGACCAGGCGATGTGTAATAATGAGCTGGATCAAGATTGTAATGTTTTAGACAAGTTTTCCTGAAGTTTTCAAACACATCAGCTAAGAGTAAGACATCAGACTTAAGATATAAATCGTGATAATCTCTTATTGTTTTACAATTGAGTGTGTCCCATACTCGAATAGCATGATAAAAATCTTCTTCGGATATGTCTTCGTCATTTAGTTTAGAATAAAATTCTTCTTTGGGAGGAAGTTTAGTTTCTGATAGTTTTTCTAATGAGGAAACATAGTCGTAGGGATAAACTCCTTTTCTAGTAAGTAGTGGAGTATTATGTTTAAACTTTCTTCTTGTATTAACAAAGTCTGTTGGTTGCAAATTTAAAACAAGATTTGCAAGAGATGTTTGAAGAAATTTGAAAGAGTCTATAAATCTGATTTCAAATGTAATATCTATCATTTTACCTGTTACTCCTTTGAACTCACCCACTTTAATATGTTTCGAAAATGAAATGTATTTCTCTTCCGTAGATGGAATACAATCTAATTTTCCTGGAATTTTAGCAAGTTGTTTTATAAATAAATGGGCGTCGTAACCTTGAAGATTATGAAATATTACTGGAAGAACTCTTGGTTTACGGCATTTCAAATTACACTTGTTATGAGCAGCACCTCTGTATTTACCTGTAAAATGGCAATGATCTCTAACTCTGTCTTCACCCAATTCTTCATCGCATATTGAGCAATATTTAGCTTGTTTAAAAGTATTTTCTTCTTTTTTAGTTAAAAACATTAGTTTTGGTTTTCGGTAGTATTCGGTATATATTGATTGGGTGTAACCCACAATTTTATTTACAAAAATAGCTGCAACATCATCATCTTCTTTTTCCTTTGTAAAGCTTTCTGTTTTAAACCTTCCTATTACCCCTTTGAGATAAAAACAAAATCCTGATGGTTCGTGTTTTTGGTATTCCACATTAAAAGATTTATTTGGATCTGGTTTACAATTTAAAACAGGTTTTGTAAAACACTCAAAATCAGCATATATTACAAAAGGAACCGGATACTTTTTGTGAAAGTTTTTAAAATAAAGACTTTCTCCCTTCTTTGGCATTTTAACTGCAACCATTTTGTTGCCGGAACAATATTTTTCGTGTTTCTCAAAACTATTTTTTACTGCGAAATGGCACAAACATCTTTTACAAATATAGACACTACCAATAACTTTTGATTTAGTCATTTGAGTTCTGATTAACCTACTTAGATTTTTTATCAGAGTGTAGTGGCTTTTACCGTCCTCTTCAAAAAGAAATAAGTCTATACTCTTCCTACAATTTTTGTTTGAGAGTTTAAGAGGGTAAATAGTTTTTCCTTCAACTGAGAAGACTGTTATACTTGGAATATTTGGGTTAAGCTTTTCAAACTTTCTTATATTTTTAATATCCATTGGAAAAGTTAATCCCTTTGTTACTAATACGTTTTCATACTTTTTCAAATCTGATATTATCTCATTATCTCTTGGTTTCATGTGAAGATATCTTAGTACACACCAGATAAAGCATTTATCGTCTTTGTTTTTCGGGTTTATTATTGCCTTTTTATTTTTGATCCAAACTGGTAGATCTATATAAGATGAACCTTTTTGAGGGGAGTATTCAACAACATTTATCTGCAACTCTTTTATATTCTTAAAATACCATCCACTTCCATTATTCTGATATTTTTCGATATCTAAGTTAATCTTTTTAAAGTTATCTTTTACAAGCTTTTCCACATTTGTTGACTTTAAAACTCTCTTTTTCTCAGTTCTAAAATACGCTTGATCCTCCTTGTAACCAGTAAGACCATGTTTATCAAAAAGTGGTTGTTGCATATCACAAACAAGAACAAAATTTGCTTTAATATTTTTGTTCTTTTTGAAGAATAATTCGATAAGATTTTTATTTTTTTCAAAAAATTGGTTAGGCATTAGATTTGGATCACCCTTTATTACATACTGTTTTGCAAACTCATCAATAGCTGTTTTAGTCTCGACTATTTTTTCTTTGTATTGCTTTAAAGCCTTCTGAAGAGCTTTCTTAAGATATGGTGGAGTGTCTTCAGGTATATTTCTGTTTTTTATACACTCATCAAAATACTCCTGAAATGTCTTCTTCTTCTTTTTAGGCTTTTTCTTGATGTTTATTCCTTGTCTTACTTTTTGCCTTGCTTTTTGTATTTTTTGAAACCTTTTGATGAGTTTCTTTCTTTCTGCTAATTCTGAGTACTCTTTTTTAAGAGCTTTCTCCAGAGACATATTCCGGAAATCTTTTGAAGCTGATTGTTTTGACATGTTTCCTTGTAAAGAGCAATTTTATTATAAGATTTTATTCTTTTAAATTCAATTTTATTTTTCTGACGTGGAATTTGTAATATGGAATAAATTGTGTATGCGGAAATAACATGAATTAGTAGATTTGTGTTATTTTGTGTTATTTTAGAGTAGTTAGGGAAATATACTCTTTTAGCGGTTTGCCATTTTTCATATGGTAGGGGCGCGCATTTTGAAGAAATGCGGGCACCAGGTGTGAAATTTGGTATTTCGCTAGAAGGTATATTTCCCTAACTACTACGGTTAGCTAGGTAAGATTTAAACCATTTCAGGGCGTCTTGATCAACGCCATACTTGGTAAGTTTTTTTAGATCTCGTGGTCAATAGTGTCAAAGGCCTTCTTCAAATCAATAAAGATAACACCATTAAGAAGGCCTCTGTCAATATTGACACACCAGTTATCGTTTGTCTCCAACAAGGCAGTAAGAGTGCTTTGCAGTTAGCGGAAACCAGACTGACCGCTGTTTAATAAACCATTTTCATTCAGATATTGATATAGCTGGTCATAGATAAGTTTTCGAAAATTTTGGCTACGGTACTGAGGAATAACAGATATAGGCCGACAGTTGTTTAGGTCAGACTTAGAACCATTCTTAAAAATTGGTGACACTTAAGCCATTTTCCAGTCAGAGGGGAAACTACCAGTCACTAACGACTGATTAAAGATGCCCGTTAAAGAGGGCGAGACAACATTGGCAGCAATCTTCAGAAGCCTGTTTGGAATTTTGTCAAGCCCAGTTGCCTTACCTACATCGATAGCCTTAAGTAATTTGATGACTTTTTGAACATTAATCCGTTGAAAAGAAAATACTCCGTCAACAGGATTAACATAGGCAAGTGGGTCAATTTCCGAACTAGGAATTTCTTGTGCTAGAGATTGGCCTATGTTTGTAAAATGATTGTTAAATGCTTTAGAAATATCACCAGGTGAGGTGAAAACTTGGTTTCCTGTTTTGACTTGAGACACTTTGGTTGATTTGCTTTGCCGAGAGTGGAGTTCATTAATTAATCTCCAGGTTTTACGAGGATCACTTTTGTTTGTTTCAAGGTTTTAAGAAAATTATTTACCTTTAGCTTTCTTCACTGAGTTCTTGGCCTTATTTCTTGCATCTTTAAACTGATTCCAAATCGAAGGGTCATTTGTAGATGCAGCTTTCCTTTTTAGAGAATCTCTTTTATGTATTTCACGCAACAGTTCATTAGTAATCCAGGGAGACCGTTTGTTTTTAACCCTTTTTGTTCTGAATGGTGCATGCTTATCAATAACACTCGCTAACAGGTGTTTCCAAAAGTCCCACATTTCATTTGGGTTATTGTACGTTGTAACGCGGTTCCAGTCAATCATGCAAAGATCTCGCAAAAAATTCAGCTTCATTGAAATTCTTGAGCTGTGGGACTTCCACAGTTTTATGCATATTGGAGCGAAGATGAGTAAGTTTACGTGTAAGAAAAATAGCAAAGTGATCACTTACACCAATATTAATAACACCTCACTTTGATAAATTCGTGCCACGTCGCAAAGTCCAGAAACGTCCGACAACAAACACTTCTTTGAGCTTTCTCAGTCTTGTGCCACTAATTAACCTGCTGTAGCTTCATCTGTCTTAGTATATTCCAAGTTGAAGTCCTATTTTACGGCTGCAGAAAGAATCAACGGGCTATAGCAGGCAAGGAACAAACATGGCGGTAATAATACAGAGAACATCTCACTACAGTGCGTCATGGACTGCGTTTAACTACATAAACTGCTGATTAAAGCACAACAGCTTCATTCAGGCCAAACGTTGAGTTCGGGGCCTTTTTTCCATATTTCTTTTACTTTCAACTAACTTGATCATGAACCTTTCCATGGCAAAAAGCTGCGATATTCATTCTTATTTAATAGGGAACTAGCAGTAGCCGTTGGCTAGGAAGTGCGGGCGAAACCGCTTTCTTATGTAGGTGAATTCCTTTTACTGCGGATCATGAAAACTGGATTGAACAACAAAGTAAAAAGACTCGTATAATTATTTAATTCAACAATTTTATTTGCATTTGCTTAGATACGAATGGTACGGAACGAGAAAAGACGTTTGCATTTTATTCGCCGGCGAAGATACATTGAAACAGTAATGCGTGACACAAGTAGTGTGGGTATGCACGAAGTCTTGTTATTCAATCGAATATTCAATCTGTGTTCAATGACCAAAGGCCGTTGATATGCAATACAAAATAATGAAACAGCTTAAATTACCACTGGAGTTCAAAGCTTATTAAAGCTTTCGGATGACCGGCGACGTACCATAAACGTATAAAATTATGAAATGCTGAAAAACCATGCACTGTAGTGAAACCAGAATAAACTTATAATTTACATCGATTTCCAGACTTTGCTAGCACTCGTATTTTACTGAAAACTTGTCCTGCACTAAGCTGAGATCAGGTAGCCTGCGAGCAAGCTCTCCATTTGGGGATATCGTGAAAAGCAGACGCGCGAGAGGTCGCCCAAATAGGAGAGCTTGTTCGCAGGCTAGAGATCAGGCTCTACTTTTATCTTCTTAGGTAAATAGATTCCAGGCTAGCAAGGCGAATCGAAAAGTCCATATAGTGGAGTAATTGGGCGCTTTCCATTTAGGAAAAAAACCCGGAAATTTCGGTGGTAGCAAAAGTGGAATTTCCGATTGGTAAAAAGTTGTTCCATTTGGTCGTAAACCCCGGTACGTGGCGGTGCCCGACCGTGGACCTGGAACTGGTACAAACTACGAGAAACGTAAATGGCACACGAGATTCCGTTCGGAAATTCCAACCGGGAAAACGGGACCACCTTTTTAGATTTTCCACTTTTTCTGGGAATTTTCCAGTGGGACGAACCGACGAAACGTGTTCCATTTACCGCCGAACCGGAAATTCCGGAAATTTTGAGTAAATGGAAAGCGCCCATTGTGTACCTGAATTACGTGTGCTTCCGAATCGAATGTGTATTATGACTGTTGCATCACTTGCATGTGCATTCGCGTGATTACTGTGACATCAGACGGACCTTGAACTCAACACCAGGGCCTTCGAGGCCACTGATTATTGTGTTCCAAAATGTGATAATTAACCTATCAAACCCGCAAACTTCTTACTGAATTACTGCTTAATTATGTCAATGCCCCTACTTACCAGGTGACCAGGAGTCTTAGCAATATGCTCTAACAAGTCCTTTTAAAGAAAGTGGAATGGAAGTCGATGCTGCAACAAGCTACATTAACTTGGCTAAAACTTGCCGAACCTCTGGTGACCTTGAGCAAGCCAAGGAATATCAGCAACGTGCTCTAGACATTTATCTGGATAAACTCGGTCCCGAACATGAAACCATTGCAAGGAGCTGCGATAGCCTAGCTTCCATATGTCAAGACTTGGGTGATTTTGAGCAAGCCAAGGAATATCAGCAACGTTCTCTAGACATTCATCTGCATAAACTCGGTGCCGAACATACTACTATTGCAGAAACCTACGAAACCGTGGGTTGTTTATACCGAGCCTTGAAGGATTTTGAGCAAGCCAAGGAATATTATCATCGTTCTCTGGACAATTATCTGGTTCAACTCGGTCCCGAACATATTACTATTGCAAGGACCTACGGTAGCCTAGCTTCAATATACCAAGAATTGGGTGATTTTGAGCAAGCCAAGGAATATCAGCGACGTTCTCGAGACATTTCTCCAGATAAGCTCGGTCCCGAACTTGATAAGGTGAATACAAGCTTATTTTTCTTTGTCTTTAGTAAAACTCGTTAAGGTCAGTTTCAATGAATTCAACTGTTTATCGAATTCGGTGTTTTGAT
>CALNXK010000035.1:952500-1137500 GCA_942486035.1 Porites lobata
TTGCATTGAATTATCGATTAAAGTACTAGAGCAGCTAAAAACTAATATTTGTAAAAATATCACTTTGAAAGGGTTCTTCGTCTTTTGATGGAGTAAGCTTGAATGAGAGAGAGCTGTCATGTAGGTTAGGAAAGTAACTTATTTTAGGAGATTTTGCTATCTGAACAGTCATTGTATTATAAAAAGTGGTACTTTACTGTTTACGTGTTCCGCGAGAGATGAATTCACGCTGTTATAGCAAAACTCAGTCTCAAATGTTTCTCTTGGTTTCCGGCCGCCGTGTTGGTGCCCGTTCGGATGGCGTCTCCATGCAGAGCTCTATAAATTTAAGTAAATCAATTCTCCAAATATCTCGCATACGAAAAATTGCTTTGACCTAAATCTTAGCGTGGGTCTGAACATATTACCCCCATTCAGTTTCCGGTTTCTGGAGTTACTCTATGGATCGGTTTCGATTTTTATGGCGTGACAGTGAAAACCAACCAAACTGGATACACGTGTCATCCTTTTACAAGCTGATCCTTACAAAGCGACACATTCTCTGGTTGTCTTTTGTGGTAAAATTTTTGACGGTTAAGACGTCCTTCCTCGGAGTCCGTCGGAAATATCGGGAAAACTCTCAGGTCGCTATGTTCTTTATAATTATTATGGTCAATTTTTAAGCTCTCTGGTAGTGCTGAGTTCCATTTGTGGAGTTAGTACTGTTTGCTTCATTTATTTATGGCATGGATTTTTTTTATCCTTTTCAACGCAAACTTAATTTTTAAATTGTCTCCCGCATGTTCACATTTTTTAGCCCCCTGGTGCAGTTTTAGTACGATTCCGCTGGCCCCAATTTGCGACATTTGCGCCTCTCCGAAAAACATGACAGATACTCGGGGAGGGGAAATGGGCCCTCTTAGCTTCAAACTGACGGCTAAATTATCAGTCATGATCGCGAAGTCACTCGCCAACTCAGCGAAATATATCTACAACCTATTTCCAAGGAAAACAAGGTATCTTTAGCTTCTGTTCACATGGCAAGTTTTGTACAATGCTTTACACAAACATTGTACGTGGCGACCAGCAAGGGAATAGGAGGCGGTTAGTCAAATTTTTAAATATACAATAGCATCGGCGGTGCTACTTTAAACAGTATTTAAATTCGTTTTGTTTACTGTACCGGTACCTTTTTAGTTATCCGAGGAGTGTAAGTATTTCCAAAAGTCTTGGCAAGTTTAGATTTTTTCGTTCGTTGAGAACAGTACACTTATACAAATGTGACTGTTCTGATAGACCGGAAGGAAGTCTTTTGTCTATTTCGTAGCCCGAATTTCATCCGATTGCTTCGAGTCGTTTTCTCCTCTCAGCAACGTCTGAATCGACTAGCCGTTAATACCGTCCAGTGACGTCACCACTACCCGAAAACCGGGTAGTGATTTTGATTGGTTAATTGTCTAAACATTCGCATAATTATGTATAATTATGGGAAATTTTAGCGGGATTGACGCTTGATATTCAGCGGATCGCATCGGTGGCATGCTTGCGTGGAGTTCAAACATTTCGATAATCTTTATCGTAAACAGCAAAAATGGCCTTGTCTTCGAAACTGAATTGCTAAATTGAACTGCGAATGAAGAATCATTGCGCAGAGTCGGTAGGTTTTTTATTTAGAGCCGCTGAGTGTTTTCCGCAGTGATTTTGTTTATGCGAAGTTTTTGCAGACCAATGTCATGTTGTCATTCGACCTTCTTGCTATTTTCACCCTCAACTGTAATGATTCTGTTAGCTTTTCTTTCTTGTTTCCTTGTTTTCTTTTTTCTTCGTAAAGGACCAAATAGCTTCTTTTGAATGAAAGGAAATTGTTGTGTTTTGGAACTAAGTGTTTCGCGTTTGTATTTATTTCATTGCGTGATTGCGCCGAGAGTACTGCATGCAGTTGATAGTTTGAACGTTAAAAACATGAATTACGATCGAAAAGAGTAAAGCAATTCTGTCAGCTGTTCTGTATCGTGTAGACATTTCTAAACGACATTTTCTTGAAAATCGTGTTTTACTTTTTGCACGCATTAAAGCGAAGGAGTAGTGACGTCACTGGACTGCATTAACGGCCGGTCGATTCAGACGTTACTGATGGAGTAATAACGACTTGAAGTAATCGGATGAAATTCAGGCTATCTTTTTCGGTTTCTCTTTACAAAATAAAGTTTTGGTAGTTTAGCCTATTAGCGTTTTTAATTAAACAGTTATTCCCCTTGATCTTGTGGGATATGAGTCAATTCGGCGCCACGCGTCTCGTTGGCTATTTCTCATCTCATATCCGAGGTGCGGTTGTTGAAAAAGTGTTAAATAACCCCAGTCTCTTTTCTAAACCGTGTGCACGCGGTTATTTCATCCTAGGTATTTTGAGAACGGATCTCTGGAGCCAGACTACAGTCTGCCTTGTCCAAAGTAGAAATATATTTGAAAGAAGCCAAATGGACCTGCAATTGTACAGAATTCTAAGGGACCCAAACTCCTTAGGATTAGGGGATGCTCGCCGCGTTTAATTTAAAAACTTCGGGATAGAGTCAACTTCGGGCAACTCAAACCTCGCGCCCAACTTAAACTTGCTATTTACCCCCTTTCACTAGTTAACTGTGTTTCTCGGTTGCTACGGCACTGATTAACTAAATGATTCCCGCTGAGTTTATTTTCTAAAATCAAATCAATTGTATATTAGGTAGTAGGTTCCCAAAAGGCTCCAGGTTTGACAGAGACTGACGATCCTAAACAGGAAACTCAAGAAAAGAATGATCAACTGCAAGGAACAGAGAATCGACAGATCTCTGAAGGTCATCTCCAGCCCGAAGACCCGCCTTCAAGACACAGTTACCGTGACGTTGGTTCGTCGCAAATGCAAGGAACAGAGAATCGACAGGTCTCCGGAGGTCCTTTCCAGAACGAAGAACCGCCTTCAAGACACAGCAGTTTCCGTGACGTTGGTTCGTCGCAACTGCAAGGAACAGAAAATCGAAAGGTCTCCGGAGTTCCTTTCCAGAACGAAGAACCGCCTTCAAGACACGGTCACCGTGATCACATCTCGCTAAGCAAAGGTATGAAGCCACACTATGCTGATTTGTAGTTTTTCAGTGCTGGAAGTTAGCAGTGGCATAGGAGCAATTATTGCCCGTTTGCACCATAAGAATTCGCGTTAGGGTAGAATTGCATTGCGAGGTAAAACAAATTACTCAGTTACACTTTAAGGGAGAAATACCTGCAAAGAGATTTTTTGCTTAGTCGCCTTCTAAGAAAAATGTGAAACCTACTTATTAGCTACTTTAGTCAAATGGCGCTCTACACTTCTTACAGGTTCAGATAAAATGAGGGCATTTATGTCTCTTGGCTGACCGTTATTTTAATAGGAAAAGCCTTCTTAGAATCTCCAATAAAACATGTTATTATGTATTATTTCATTTTTTTTCTTCATTTGAATGTTGCCTCTAGCTCCAAAAGAGATCCAAGCAAGAGGACGAAAAGCAATTCTTGCCTATGAAAATGCTTTGAAGACTGGAAAAGTAAAGGTATACCGTGCTCGAATCATGTTGATAGGTCAAGATCGAGCAGGCAAGACAAGTATGAAGAGCTCTTTCTTAGGTCTTCCGTTCGATTCCGAGAAGCAGAGTACTGACGGAATTGAAATGGACCTTTCAAAATTTGAAATCGACGTCGATCAAGTAAAGAGCTGGAAACGCACTGATGATAATCTAGGTGTGTCTCAATTTGCGCACACTCTTGCGGGAATGGTAGCTGAAAAACTCGAACAAGAAGAAACAGAAATGGATACAGTTCAAGATGAAAAAATGGGTCAGGTGAGTGGGTGTCTGGAAGGCGCCAGAAGACTAACAAAATAAGTAAATAGAGAAACGAGAATCGTTATAGATTTCTAACATAGTAACAAACAGAGTAGTGTCAGTGATAATCAATGGCGCCGAAACAATAAGGCGTGACTAAGTTCTAGTTTTGTTTGTTTGTTCATTTTTCTGTACATCACGGGCGTCGAGATGGTTGGATTGAAACAAACATCAGGTTCTATCAAGTGTTTATGTAGCTTTTCAAGGTAAAGCCTGCCACAGGCGACTGAAAATATTACGAACCAGAAATCTTGAAATGAAATGAAATCTCTATTTGATTTACCACAAAATACAAATAACGATAAAACAAGACAGTTACACAAAAGCAAATGAAAGTGGCGAGGAAGCCCAAAAAGAAACCATGAGGCTTATAGACATTGGGCTCCCTCAGAGTAAAAATAAAGTTAACAGTAACAGTAAGGCCAGGATCGAAAGTAAAATACAATGAAGGTAAGTATAAATTAACTAATGACATAGACTGAGTTGACAAAATATAAAGTATGGTACATGTAACAATAAGTATAAAAATAATATCAGACATGTGAAGAAAGATAACTATTTACTACAAGATTTATAACTAATAATTCATATATAATTTTTTTTTCAATTTCGTTTTGAATAAGTGGAGAGAATTAGATTCTTTAATATCATTTTCTATAGAGTTATAATAAGTAGGTCCTTGGAAACTGACAGAAAATTTACGAAGGTTTGTTCTACAAAAAGGAAGGTGAAAATCGTTCGCGTATCTAGTGGCATAGCTATGGACTTGTTTGTTTAAAGAAAAATAATTGTTGAACTTTGAAGGCAAAAGAGAATGGTTAAGTTTACCCAATTCTAGTTGTCTAATATCGGAAAGTTTTAGTAGCTCTAATTCTTTGAAAATAGGGTCTGAATGAGAATCGAAAGTTGATTTAGAAATAATTCTGATAACTCGCTTTTGCAAAGAGACAAGACGGCGAAGATTGGTTTTGTACGTAGATCCCCAGACAATAATACAATAATGAAGATAAGGATAAACTAAACAGTAATAAAGAGTTTTTAGACAGGGTTTAGGTAGAAAAAATTTTGCTCTATTAATGACACCTATTGATTTCGAGATTTTACCAGCTACTTGAGAAATGTGCGGTTTCCAAGACAGATGTTCATCAAGGACTACACCGAGGAAGACCGTTTCCTTAACCTGTTCGATTCTCTGTTCATTTATGCATATTTGCATACGAAAATGATACCTTTTCTGTCTAGGCTTAAATAACATAAAGTTTGTTTTCTTTAGGTTTAAGGAGAGTTTGTTTGCCTTAAACCAAGTGGATAATTTATTAAGGTCGGAATTGAGTGAGGCTGCCAGGTAGACAGGATCTTTATGGGACATAAATACATTAGTATCATCAGCGAATAAAATCAGCTCGACGAGCGTCGATACGTTATTTAAATAATTAATATAGAGCAAGAAAAAATGTATGAAAATCATATATGTAAACTGCGGGGTGAAGAATTATATGAAGGTACTCGCAGTTATAGACGCAACTTTTACAGTTGCGAAAAAAAAGCCTGAATAAAATTCAGGCTTGTACGGGATTCGAACCTTTGACCTCTGCGATACCGGTGCAGCGCTCTTACCAATTGAGCTAACAAGCTAACGACCTGCTTCCAGTTGGCTTGTTGGCTCAATTGGTAACCTGCACCGTTATCGCAGAGGTCAAGTGTTTGAATCCCGTACAAGCCAGAATTTTTTTCAGGCTTTCCTTTCGCAACTGCAAAAGTTGCGTCTATAACTGCGATGATCTACTTTCATATAATTAAATCCTATAAGCAAAAGTTCATTGAATTATGAGATGATAGGGTCACTAAGACGTAGTGGTTTCCTTATATTATTGTTTCATTGTGTAATAGTTAGTATAGAAAACTGATTTTTGCTGGCTCAGGTATTCTCGTCACAAGGATTGTATCAGCTTTTATAGCGAACTTAATAGTACAGGGCTCCTAAGTTACACTGTTAATTTGCGGAGGAATTTACGTAAAGGCAAATTTTTGTCGTGACCTTTGGTCTACGTGTCGAAATATATAATGCGGAAATACCTTATAAACGGGTCCGGGTGAATACTTCAACGTGAATGCAGACGTCTTTTTGAAAAAGGGTCAATACCTTGGAACAAGAGATCATAATAGGTCGTATTATGACCTCTTGTTTTAGCCTGCGTAGCAAGCGAGTTCGTCAAGAAGAGAAGAGAGTGAAAAAGAAACTTTGGCGCAAAAACTCGATCCGAAACGCATGCTACGCAGGCTACGCTTGCTTGGAGCACGGATTGGCACAGTTGGTTAGTGCGTGGCGTTCTGTGCGATAGGTCCCGAGTACGATTACTACAGTCTCAGACAAAAATAGTTGGGACACTTCCATCCAACACTGGTTTTTCACTTCTGGCCCGTCTCCTCGTCCTCCCAATGCTGTTAACTCACCAAATCCCACCAAAAAGACAGCAAAGTGTCCAAACATTATTGACTGAGACTCTAGGTGTGACTTCAAATCCTTCCTTCCACCTCTTTCCTCTCCATGAAGCTGTAGGCAGTTTTAATCGGAGCACTGGTGGAAATTGGGGGGGAGGGGAGGTGTTAAGGTGCACCGTTGGCCTCAATGCACGCTTTACTAGCCATAGCAATCATCTGACAGTCCGGCTGCTGATGGTCCGTACTGATAATGTAGGAACGTATATGCGATGATGTGCTGTTTTTAACCCAGTCTCTCTTCTTCTTTTTTTAAAGTTTGGTTTTAACATTTCTGAAGAACCTGGGAAACAAGGAGCAAACATGGATCCAAAGCCTCGAGATAAACCTCCAATTAGGCAGGTCAGTGATTATTGTCCTCTAATTAGCTTGCTCGTGAACAAGAAAATGCGAGAATACTTAAAACCATGGCGCCGGTTCCTGGAAAGCCAATTAGTTCAAATTGGCCAGGATAAAAGATCGCTTATCGCGAAATATATCCCATGATTTCATTCTGTTCCTGAAAGCACAATCAAACCTTATCCAGGAATAAACTGTTTGTTAAAGTTAACCCACCTAGCGAGGTCGATTAACTCATCGGGGAAGCTTGTCTAAAGAAAAGAAATGGCAAACTTACTGTCCACTTTGATTTGGTCCACAAATACGCGAAAGAAAGTTACAACAGCGAGAAAATGATCTCAAGTAATTCACTGATGAAGAACGACGCAGCAGATTTAGGTTACGCCGAGAGTCAATAAAATAGCTGCGTGGTAGAAATCCTCAAGGACGACCTCCAGGGACAGATAAGGAAAAACCATGCGCTTTCATCATCGTTACAAGTTCTCTTAGGACTGCATTTTTTGCTCTCGGCAGTTTTCCGCCATTTTTTTTGTTTACTTCACCTGCGCCGACCACCGCGCCGCGACCCGCGCATAACATTTTTTGCGCCATATTTTCAAAAGCAGGCATTCCAAAATCCAAACCTAGTTGAACCGGTTTATTCTAGAACTAATCTCGGATTAGTTAATCGTTGGATAATTTCGCCTTTATCAACCTCTTTTTAAGCCACGATTAGTTATACGGAGAATAAGAATTAATTAATCGTGGATTAACCACTAATTGGAAGATAGTTTAATCGCTTTCCATGGAACCCCGGGACTGAAGGACACTTGATAGTTACAGTTGACTCCGGATAACTTGAACAAAAATCGATTTCTCCTGGATTTCCTTCCTACATTTACTGTAATTTTACCCTTGGTAACTGGAACCCTCGATAACTCGAACCTCCTGCTAGCTCAAAGTAATTTTTGTTTCTCCTCACATTATTTCTATATAATTTTACTACCGATAACTCGAACTATGTTTTTTAGCGCCTAAAAAGTCGGGAAAAAACAGTTTACTGGCGTCCGAAACATTGAATTTTGAATTTCCTATTGACGTGTTGCTAGTGTAGGCTGATGTTGTTTGTCACAAATCTAACGTGTCTGAACAGTTTTACTTTACAAAAGAGTAAAACGCATGCTCTATTTAGGCTATATTTTGTTACGTTACGTGTTGATTTATATTCTAGAAGAATCTTTCAATTTTCACTTCAATTTTCGAGCTCCTAATTATAATGTTATCGGGAGTAAGCACCCTCTCGGTGTAGATTATGCATGTGATACCGTTTTCTTCTTAAAGTAAGCACCAGCGTTTAAAAGTCCTTCCGTATTTAGGCCCGTGGCTTATGTATTTTAAAATTGCCCTTGGATAACTTAAGTATCAACTACGATGAGAACCAATTGTTATGGTAAACCAGGTGTATTGTAGGAAATGTGAAAATGTTGAATAGCGTGTTCTTTGGTACTGCGAACACTATATTTGGTTAGTTATTGTGCTCACAGTTATGTTTTGTATACTGTATTCCGTTTTTATTTACGAAAGATTTTGAATTACTATTTTTTTTCGAATATAAGCCCCTGGGCTTGTTTTCAGCATTTTACGGTATTCTTATTGAGATATTGACTAGTAATAATTGCAAATTACGGGACTGCGTTCAATGGGGAGGAGATGGGGGTGGGTAGTGAGTGGTAGTGGTAAGGGGGTGCATAACATGATGAGCTTGTAAGATTGAGAAATTAGCAAGCTGTCCTTATCAGTGTTATTGTTTATCCTCTAACTTTACATTTCGTTACTATTTCATTATTCCTCAAATATGTAAGAGCGTACTGTATTTTTGACATTTACTTGGTTAAACCTCTAAGTAAGTACATGTAAGTAACAACAGGTCAAACACTGACTACGATCCTCAGGATATTCTTTTGCACTGTAGGATGGTCAATAAAATTGGCTAAAAATTGAGATATAGAAAATTAAAAGTCATCTGAAAAGAGTATTGATAGAGATGTCAAAGGATCGTGTACCACTTTAAACCCTTGTTACGTGACACTAAGCTAACACTACTCACCATCTTAGCACTGTTTTCAAAATACAACGCACCTGGAATTAGTGAGATGAAAAGGTCAACCTTTTACCGTTCAACTTCTTGTATATTTTTCCAAAATGGTGGCAAACAAAAGAGTGTACCAGGCTGTAAATAGCTTTTAGAATTAAATATGGTCGATCTAAGCTGATCTTGCTTGAATCTATAAAAACGAATACAGTGTGCAGAACACATTGTTAACTAATGTCTACGTATCCGATTATCTTGGAATGGAGTTTTTCCTACAAAAAAAAAATTAATTGAAAACTGCGAGGAAAACGATAATTTCAAACCCGTAGTAAACAGAAAATCGCCAATGTTTCATTGGTGAACGAGTGTCACAGAATAGATACCAGTTCCCGGGCAAGAAAAACTAAGCACATGAGATCGAGGCAAAATGTGTCACGCCGGTCTTATGTCCAAGTTTGCACGCAGTTGCAAAAATTGCAAAACAGAAGAGAAATTGCAAAATTTGGCACACAAAACGGTTACTATGTTATGTACGGTACATGTTTAGTAAGCATTCTCCTCCTTCGAACACAGTAAAGAAATATTTAGTAGAACTAGGCCCCGCCCCTGCGAGATGAACTTTTATCCCCTGAAACGCGCCAAATTTACAGGAGGAATTTTCCTCTTGTGGGTTTTATCCAATCACGAATGGTTTTACTGGTGCGCCGTCAATCGAACCCGATGACGCCACATGAAACGTGACTCGAACTGTTTTTATCTAAATTGAGCTGTATATTTTCTTTTGCGAGCTGTATTACGATTTCGTTTTATCGCCTGTATTCAAATAAAAAGTCGAGTGCAAATCATCATCATCAAGTCTCATCGCGCCAGTAGGCTCATAAGGCCTCCATGCTCTCTGGCCAACAATTTCTGCCTTGTGCAACCGCTTTGGCTACTTCCCAGCTCTTCCAACCAGCTTTGTTTCGCTCTTTCTGGACTGTCCTTCTCCAAGTAGTTTTTGGTCTTCCTCTCACCCTCCGACCTTCAGTAGTCCATCCTAATGCTGTAAAGCAGTCGTTCTCACCCTCTCTCCTTAGTATGTGACCTAGCCAGTTAATAATAATAATAATAATAATAATAATAATAATAATAATAATAATAATACTTGTATAGCGCCGATATCAATATTGCTATTTTCATCAGCGCTTAAAAATAAAAATATTAAAAAAATAAAAACAAAATAAAATAAAAAAAATAATAATAATAATAATAATAAGTGCATAAAATATACATGCAAAAAGTGCATGAACCTACCAAAAAGAGTAAAACAATTATGTCAACACTAAAACTATAAAAATTACCTAGACTACTTAAATCGTAAAAAATTGCATAAAACCTGCTAAAAACGAGATTAAAAAAGCACATAAAATCACAAAAAAGCTTTCTGAAATAAAAATGTCTTGAGTGTCTTTTTAAAAGATACTACTGAGCGGCTACGCCTAATTGAATAGGGCAATGAATTCCATAGTTGAGGAGCAGCAGCAGCAAAAGATCGATCTCCTAACGTTGTTAAAGTTCCACCTTCTTCGTCGAACCTCACAGCTCCTTCGGGACGTTTCTAGGCGGACAATCAGTAATCGTGCGTAGTGCCTGTGTACGTGTGTGTGTGCGCGTGAGTATGCAAAAACTACCTAAGTTACTTCGGCTACTCTGTATTATATATCTGGACTGTTAAGTAATTACTGTATAGTAGCAATGTAATCATGTATCTATATGCTTTATATGTAAGTAATGTAAATAAGTGATGCAAATAAATTAATTAATAATAAAAAAAAAGTCAGTGTCCGTTGTCCGCATTAACGGGTGCCCGTATTAAGCGGGATAATTCTATTAGCGAAAATGTAAGAGCCTTTCCCGGGACAAAAATAACTGTCCGTAATGACTAGGTGTCCGTATTAAGCGGGTGTTTGAAAGCGGGTTTCGACAGTACTCAAAAAGAGACAAGTTTTGGTGTCAAAATGTCAAAATTTTCGTTCAAGAAACGTTCTTTTGTAGCACCAGATAAATTGAATTTTTTAGGGAGTGTTAAACTTTAATTTTTACCAGCATTCCTTGCCCCTCGGACCATGCCACTGTACTCTTACTTGAATTATATTTTATAGTGAATGTTAAGTATCATAACCATTTCAAACCTTTTTTAGGGTACCATCGACGCGAAAGAAGGAAAAGAGAGAACCAAAACACCTGCGATACCTCAATTAGAAATCAACCCCGCCTTGCCTCCAGAAGAATTTACCGATCTCCTTGTTCAACGTTTGGAAGGTTTAAATCTTGAAAGTGACACCTCAGCAGTTGAACACCACATGATTCTTGACCTGTGGGACTTTGCTGGGCAACATCTTTACTATACTTGTTACCCAGTTTTCTTATCGTCGCGAGCAGTATATTTGTTGGTTTACAATCTCAACAAAGGATTAAATGAAGTAGCTTTGCCTTGTTTTAGACGAGGATTTTTCAACATTCCTCTAAAGAACTCAAGTCGCGAAACGAATTTGGAAAACTTGTTGTCGTGGTTGGTCACCGTTAGCTCAATTTGCTCATCACAATCAGAAACTACTGAAGGAGAAAAGAAAGAAGCAGATCTGCCCTATTCTCGCCCACCAGTGTTCATAGTGGGGACACATGCCGACAAAAAACAACATAAGGAGATCAGGGAGATGGAATCCCAAATTAAGAAGGAAATTTTTTCGAAGGACTACGAAAGTCACGTGATCCTTCCTTTCTTTTCAGTTGATAATACGCAAGGATCTTCTGATGAGGGGGTTTCCAAACTTCAAAAGAAAATAATCGAAGTTTTGAAGAAAGAACCATACATGGGGGAGGAGGTACCCATAAGGTTTGTTTAGTATATAAAAGCTAAATGCAATATCATCGTATCCTATTGATTTTATTTGTTGATGTTAATTTTAGTAGATGAAAGTTAGTCTTAGCACTACTGGGAGCTCTTCCGATTACTGGTTACGAAACATCTGATACGGGCCATGGCCTGCTGTTGTAGAGGAAATACAGCACTATTATAATAATGCAAGCGGACGAATAAGTTACTAGCCCTGTTTGAGGTTCCTGTGTGTGGAGCATGGATGTACCTTATTCTCCTTTATTTTCGCGGGACTTAAATTTCGCGATAATTTTCTCGGCACATTTCGCGAATCTTTAATTTCGCGATCGCGGAAAAAAATTGTGTTTGCAGGGAATTTAATTTCGCGAAATTGACGATTAAGTGACTTTATTTTTTCTTTTTTACAAAAATTGTACGTTAATCAACAGTTGAAACAAAACCAATATGCTGTCCCTTAGCGGCAGCCGTATTCCTCTAAAAGTCAGTCTTACAGTAATAAAAAAAGTCTTCTTGTTTTTCCGAGTCGTCATGGAGTATCGAGAGTATCGTTACATGTCCTTTCTAGGAGATCTCAACAGAACCTTCAGTCTCTTCAAATGGATCCTCACGGGGAAGACTAAACGATTCATCTAATAGTTGGGCGATGCCAGTCTTTTCCCACCCTTTAGTGATGTGACAAGTTTTAATTTTTTTAAAACTAAACTAGTGAGCAGCACTCTGCGAACTGTTGCTGTAAAACTTGTTTATTCTCCTACGCGTTTCGTCTAACTAACGTAGACTTCTTCAGGGAGTTTTACAATCAAGTACTAACCGCCTGTATTTAAGCCATAATATGACTAAAACTAATGATGGTCGCAAACATTGAAGGTTTGGCCGGATTTACGAAAAGGAACAGGCGCAGCTGTGAAATTTTTTTACGCAAGGCGTGAGAAAACTTTGAGGCCACGGTTTTAGCTAAAATAAGTAATAAACAAGTTTTACAGCAACAGTTCGCAGAGTGCTGCTCACTAGTTTAGTTTGAAAAATTTTAAAAATTAACATCTAAAGTTGATAGATGATAGCTCCTTGTACTAACACCTTGTGTTAAAAATTGTTTAGGACCCTTGAAAACACAAATACATGATTTTCTATGTCCATTAAATTTCGCGAGATCAAAGTTCGCGGTCGTTATTTTTCGCGGGTCTTTAAGTTCGCGGATTTTTTAAAATCGCGAATTTAAGAACCCGCTAAAATTAAGGAGAATAAGGTAATTCGGCATTTGACAGTTTGTTGTCGAATTATTTTGGTCACTAGCTGAGCGTTTTTTCTGAATCAGTTACACTATGTATGTACGTATGCGGTTCCCTTTTTCATAAACGTTGTCCAAACAAATCAGTTATTTCTTCCACAGTTTTAAAAAGTGCCAATACCTCATCACACATTTACTGCTGTTGTACATTTTGTTTAACCTTCCATCAGGCTTCAGTTTCTTTTCGCTTTCTAGGCCATCAACATACGAAAATCTAAAGGCGCTGCTGAAATTGAGCCTGGTCACAGATTACAATTTTTTGAACTTTCATTCAAAGTTCTGTAATATTAAGAACGATGCAATGGACCCTTTACATCTAAACAGTCACAGGGTACTGCTCAGAAACACTTTGCTGGAAAGCAAACAATGCTGTCAAAAAAAAGGAAATTAGTGTTTTAAATGATTTGATCTCTGTTGTTTTCTTTTTCACTGCGTCTTATGCTGTCCAGCAAAGTGTAGTAGTCCCATGTCGCCGCTATATATGTTTTCAGGTGGTTTAACTTCGAGAAGGTTGTCCAAGGATTGGTTGCTGCAGATGTGTATTACCTGAAACTTGATCAACTTAAAGAGATTACCCGGAAAGTATGCTACATAGAAACTGAGCGTGAGCTTGTTACTATGTTGAATTTCTATCATGACCTCGGAAAGATTGTCAAGCACAACAACACAGTCATTCTTCAGGCCAAATGGCTGATTGACGTCTTCAAGAAACTTGTAACCATTTGTCCCTATGATGAGTCGGTAAGAATAAAATGTGAAGTGCATGATTATACTGTGATAACTACCTGTAACTGACCCTCTGGTACTGTCTGAGCTCTTGTGACTAATAGACCATTTTACAGTTACAGGTGGAAACGAGGCTGGAGTTGACCTTGTTTTGATACAACCCTTTCTGCTTTATTATGTAAATCATGTCGTTCTTACGCTAACTGGTATTTTTTAAGCATAATTTCATGAGAAAACAAAAGACGTTTGTAGCAAAACAAGGTCAACCTCAGCCTCACGTCCACTCAATGGCTTGGATACTAAGCTCACAACTGTAAAATGGTCTATTGCGGTCTAAATCACCGAGCATTGATTTGCATAATAGTATGCAAGGGATTCCGTTCATAAGTTAACTGTTATTCAATTTTCTACCGTTTTTCGGATGTTTGGAAAATTAAGGAACTGGCATTTTCATGGGGCAAAGTTTAAAGCGTTGTCCGGGTTTTACGCCACAGGTACCACTGGAATTAATTGTAAGACGGTCGCGCCTTTTTTCTGGCGGGCCTGTGGTTCTGTGTCTTGCTGGAATGTCTAATACTGAGCCACATGCTTGAATTAGTATGTCTCGTACAACCGCACGTTTCTGATCTGTTTTTGTGCATACCTTGTAAATCTTACTTACTTGCCCCCCAGTCTTGTCTACCACACTGATACCAAGCTGCCTCTTGATGAATTAACTCTTAAGAGTTATTAAATCGGAAAGACGCTCTTACCATCAATCACTCTTCTTAAGATTAAACTATTTATTGGGTTGATCAACATTGTTAACCTGACTGGTGTTTCTAATTAAACCAGTGTAACGTTTGAAGGATCTAACGATCTGGCCGGGTCTGCATGTGAACGGACATAAGCTAATGATGTGCCTATCATTAGGGAGCTTAAGCAACGACGACGACGACCGCAACGACGACTTCAAAAAACAATAGGTTTAATGATCAAAACAACAGCTCTGCACTTGCATCACGCTTTTTAGTACATTTCTTTGACGTCCACTGCACGACTACGAAGTGAAACCTCCTAATTTTCCGTTTTATGGAGGACGTGGACATGCAACGACGAAATTTCCTTCCTCTCTTTGAACCTTAATAAAATCCTTAAGAATTCAACTCCAGGAAAAGTCGCCTGCATTTGATATATTGAGCGGGTCCAAATAGACGCCATTAAGTTTGAAAGAACGCAAACTCATTTTTTTACCGACGTTCTCACTGCCGTCGTCGTCGTCCTTGCAATAAGGTCCCTATCACCTGCCGAAACGGAACATGGGGGCCAAGACGCAAGTCATCGTAATAAGCATGTGTGTTACGTTGCTTCATCTTGTAATTAGCCAGGGAGTTTACAGAACAGATTTTTGCCCTAGGACTCCTTTAACCCATTCGCTACTGGAAACTTTGCCCAAAATCGCCTTTGAAGCTAGTCGAGCTGTTTTTTGGTCATTTTTCTGGGTATATGAGCCAAAACGTCGTTTATAGGTCAAGCACTTCGCAATCTTATGTTCCAGACGTAAAATATCACCTTCCGAAGTTCGGACGTCAGAAAGTAAAATTTCAGGTTTACTTTTCGCTTTCTCTCCACAGTTGGGTTGCCGGGTACTTGTTTGGCTTAATTTTGGCGGGATAAGTTTTGGGAAAGCTTTTAAGATCTTAGTATTAGGTGGAAGAAAGTACAGGTGTGTAGTAGAGGTGGATTTCCATGGGAAATTTCTGGTCAACGTCACATGATTTTTTGCCTTTTTCTCCGGCCTCCTTGACTGAATTTTCCTCATTCTGGAATGGTATGAAAGTCCCTTGATTGTTAATAGGGAGTTTACGCAACGACGACGGCGACGGCTACGAAAACGTCCCTTAAAAAGTGAATTTGCGCGGCCCCAAACTTTATCGCGCTTATTCCATCTCGTTTAATTTGTCAAATGTTGGCAAATTTTTTTGGAGTTGAATTCTAACGGAGTGCATCAAAGTTCAGGAAAAGAAAAAGATAGTTGTTGTCTTTTGTTCCCGTCCTCGACAAAACGTGAAATTAGGCAGTTTCACGTTGTAGTCGTGCAAAGACGGCAGAGAAATGTACAAAAAAGCGTGATGCACGTGCCAAGTTGTTGTTTTTCTTGTCTAAACCTATTGCTTTTTTGCCGCTCCCGTTGCCGTCGTCGTCCTCATTGTGTTAACTCCCTATTACTGATGACGTGAAGCAGTACAAGGGATGTGGATCCGCACGGGCAGTTTAAGGGCGAATGGATTAAATGACCCGAATTTCAAAATATGAAACCTGCTCTGATTTTTCACCAAGGTTTTGGTGTGCACAATTGTAACTATCATGTAGAACGTTTGACTTCTGATTTCGTTTGTAGAAGAACCTCAAGAAATAAATAAGGATGCTTCGTTGGAATTTTGATAGGTTCGCGAGTAGCGATCGATTTATCTGGTACTTTTGGTTTCCTTTAGGAGTCAAAAAAGCGAAAGTTATGGAGACAAATCGAGGAAACAGGTGTCCTAGAAATGGAGCTTGTTGATCATGTGTTTTCCACCAAGTTTCGCCACCACAAGGAAGATATTCTGGACATGATGGAGCACTTCGGACTGATCGTCAAGTTTACCATATCTCCTGGAAACGAAATATACTTTGTACCCTGTCAACTTCAAACGCCGCCTGACGATCTTTGTAAAATTGAGCCTTTGCCTTCAGAACTTTGTCCATTGTACCTTCGTTTTTCAGGAAGTTTTGTTCCTTTTGGTTTCTTTTCGCAGCTTGTGTCACGATGTGTTTCATGGTGCTCTTCAGCTGGATTCGGACTGCCTAACTTGTTCGATGGGGCATCTCGATTCCTCATCGGAAAGGAGCAAAATCACCAGTTGATCCTTTTTTGCAAGAAAAGATTTATCAAGGTCACTTTGAAGCAAATAAAACAAGAGGATTTGCCGTTAGATGAGACAAAATTGCAAGACGCTGCTATAAAAGTGCGAAGTTTTCTGGAAGACACAATTGGAGCTTTGTCGCACAAACCGTCTGGGTTAAAAAACGTAGCTTATGAATTGTGCATCGAATGTCCCTATTGCCTGGAGGGACAGAAAACATGTCATGATCATAGCCAGTTTCCTTGCGACAACGAGTACTGTAAGTGCCTTTTGAAAGTTGCTGCAGATGGGTCATTTGAATACTGTCGCAAGAGCTATGCCTGCGAGAAACCGAAATTTCCTCAGCTCCAAAGGTGGTTTCCCTTCAAAGGTAAGGCTGGCATGATATGGTATTTGTTATTAGATCTTGGAACAATCGGTTCTCTCTATCCTTCACACATACTGAAGGTACAGTTGCCTTGCAAATGGTGACTTACTCAATCTCTTCCTTTAGGTCGCGGGGGACTCCTTAGAGTTATGCTATGCATTTATTTACAGCTTTTGCACCAAGTGCAACAGCTAAGGGCCTGTTTACATGGAGGAGGTAACCCGTCTGTCCATTCCATCTGTCATTTTTACATTATAGGCAGGGTGACCCGCCGCGGGTTATCTCACCTACCAAGTATCCACCACCTCCACATAAACAGGCCCCAAAGCTTCGGTAAAACGGGCAACAAAAAACGTGCAAGTTGTTTTGCAACATTGCTGCAAAACGAGTTGAATAACGATGTTGGACGTTTTACCACCCACGTTCAAACCTGTCAACAACCTGATTTGGTGCAAGACAGGTTTGATGTGGGTGGAAAAATGCCCGACGTAGCTATTCAACTCGTTTTGCAGCAGTGTTGCAAAACAAGTTGCATGATTTTGTTTCCCGTTTTTCCGTACCTTAGCATCGACAAGTTTACATGACTGGATAAAAAATTGGCGCGTGATTTAAAGTTTTTACGTGTCGTGTGGCACGGAGAAAAATGGTGATCGTGTGGGCAATGAAAAGATGGAGGTCATATCTGTTGTGGTCAAAGATTTCAAAAATGTTTAAACCATTTGTTGGATAAAATTGGAGTGAGAAAAAATCAAGGAAGATCAAGATGACCCGTAAGACACTTTGCATGATACGAAAACTACGAAGAGTTCTGACAAGAAGTGGGAAGACCCTTGTGATCCTCGGTAACTGGTAGTGCATTCGACTCCAAAATTGTGCAGAACAGGTGAAGAATGAGGCGTAAAACGAATTTTAAAAATATCTTCAATGTATCCGCGAGATGTACTAGATAGTCTTTAAAAAATGTTTGTACGTGAGGTTGCATTTCGGTTGCCTGCGTCGCAGACGCTCTAAACCTTCTCTATAGAGCGTCTGCGAATTAGTGCACAATATCGTGTTCGAATCCCACAGAGTCGCAATGACATATGTCGGCGTTTTTGGTTGGCTAGTTTCTTACGCAGTTTGTGATTAGTCCGATTTGAATTAAGTGTTGAAAAGCCAAACACAACTAATAGCTCGTGACAAGAGAGATTGAGCTCGTGAGAGTGTGAGACGTGACCTTAGAGTCAGCTTGAACAACAGAGGTTTTTCTTGCTCTCTTTTTGCGTAGTTTATGCAGTGCACGGAGTATTTTACACTTTGACTGAGCAAATTTTTTTTGCCTCTTTGAGTCTCACATTTAGAGGTTATGAAGCTGGTCTGTTCCATGCATATTGAATAATTAGTTCCTGTTGTTTATGTTTCGGCAAATGCTTTTTGACAGGATTTAATCACAGCAGCAGTTTTACCATTAATTGATTTTCTTTTACCTTTGTTTAAGCCTCAAGCTTTTTTATTGCGGCTAAATAACCTCAGTTTCCTTGGTTTTCTCCGAATAATAGCTACATGTGTGTAGTTTTTTTTGGCCGGGAACATCATGATTTCTTGATTTGTTTTGACGCTAGAAGTGTCGGCTAGATTGCGGAATACGCGGCAGAGGATCTGCAGCGATTGGAAGACGCTGGAAAACCAGTCGGCAAATTTACAAGCAAATTCTGTCCTTGAAGGAATTCTCTCAAAGCATTTTTTTGTTCAGAAGAAGACTTTAAAGTTCGAACTGCTGTTACATTGTTTACTGTAAGCGATCCTTGCCAACTCCCCTCTGTCAATTTTGACATGTCACTGCGCCCATCCGGCCCATTAGGCCAATCGTGAGGTGCATAAGAAACCCGTGAGAAACCCGCCTATCAGAAACGCTCACATATGTCCTTGCGACTCTGCAGGATATTAGAACGAGCTTTTGTGCAGTAATTCGCAGACGGACTATACAAATGGTTTAGACGAGTGCGTGGGCCGGCTGCAACGCAGGCTACATTTCGGAAAAAATAGTCCTACCAATAACTGGACACCGTTATGAGCACTTGTATCCAGGAATATACTCTTCGAGTTTTTTTGATGATCTTAATTTGGGCTTGAGACTCTTGGCTGTAAAGTGACGGGCCAAACCTAAGTAAAGGCAGATTTTAATGTAACTTAATTACAAAAGAAAAAATGCGTTCCTTACAGATATGTCCCAAGAAGAACAGTCTGTATATCCTGTATCCAAGAGAAAGGCGTCGTGTTCTGATCCTCAGCTTCCCAAGAGAATGAAACATACAGGTAGCCTTTTTTCATTACGATTTGGGAGGTTCACAATCCAGTGAATTGATTATGGTTATGATTGTAGACCGTGTGAAAAGTCGAAGGCACAAGGGCCAGTCAAGGGGAAAATGGCAGTTATCTGCCATTAATCCTTTATATAATTATTGCAAAGTTATCTTAGATGGAATCGTAATTATTTCTTCTTTTGGCCCCAGTTGTTTAAAAAGTGGATAACGTTATCCAATGCATTTATCAGTACGGTCCACTGGATAACGTTTCCCTAAGACGTATCCACCGGATAGTGATTTATCCGGTGGATACACAGAGAATCCGGGCTCCCAAGCCAAATTATAAGGATTTTTTATTGAAATTTATGGCGAGCTCGAAAAAACAGTAGAAATGCACAAAAACAGGCTCATGTTTTTGTGATGTTTTCTTTTTGCTTCCTGCCGTATGAATGCCGTTTTAGCAATTTATAGAATGGCGTTCATTGGGCAGGAAAAAGTTTACAATACACTCAAATTTAACTTGATTTCATAGGTAAAATGTCTTCCATTAATGAAGTAGGGTTACGTTTAGCGTTTTGGCCCGCAAAATAGCAATTGCTAATCTAGGCGGACCACTTAAAAGAAAAATAAAGTGAAAAGAAAGGAAAGAAAGGAAAACATTTTAAGTTACAATAAATAATATTTCTATCATAGTTTTATTTTAATTACATTAAATCTACTAAGGAAAGACGAAAAAGGAATTGACGGAGAGCGAAAACGAATACTTTTGTACATAAATCACTTAACCGTTAATTGAACTTTTTCAATTATTATTAGAGATCTTCCTAAAAAGGGATTTACGAAAGTGCTTCACAGATTGCTTTCCGATATCTTAAAAAGAGAAGATGACTATGATGAGACGTCATTATGACAAGACATCTCATTCCAAAGTTTTACCCCTAAACGAGACAAGGAGTTTTTGTGTATTTCCAGCTTTGAAGTAGATGATCGTGTATGTTATGAATGAATTAAAGAAATTTGTTGAAGAGTTGTTGCTGTTAATATCGCGCATTAGACTAGCCACAGTTTTATAATACATTAATGACACTGGTAATATGTCAGCGTCGATAAATAGAGGAATTGCGTGTTCACGTATATCCGTAAAATACATCATGCGAAGCACTTTCTTTTGGAGAATTAGAATTTATTGAGAAAAGTCTTGGATGACTCACCCCAGGCATTAAATATATAATAGTATATGACGAGGTATGGAGTGCCGAAGTTTTGAAATCAATCCGATAGTTTTACTGATTTTTGCCGTAATAGCGTCAATGTGATATTTCCAAGTAAGGTTTTTATCAACCAACACACTAAGATATTTAAGGGTGATATAATTTTTGGACTCTAGAGTAACATTTCCATTTTTCTCGTTATCGAACTCTTGAATATTGGAGTTATTTTGGACAGTTTAAGTTTTGAAGGGTATTTTCCTAATGTTACCGAGATATTCAATATTTCTGAGAGAACAGGAGCTATGATACTACTAGCACACTTTAATAATTTTATGGGAGATGAATATAGACCATAAGACTTGTTGTTTGGAATGGAGAGTATCTGAAATTTCACTTCGTCGGGCCGGCGTTACCGGTAAGAATAGAAAAGATGAAGTTGGTACTTTGCAATGACTAACGTAATTAAGATAATGTTGTTGTGGCGTTGGAATTGTGCTAGCTAACCTATTTCCCACAGAAGCAAATTGGTCATTAAGAATATTAGCAATCTGTGAAGGTTCTTTTACGATTTTGTTGCTCCTGTTGGGGTCCTTAATAGCAGTTATAATTTTGTTCTTCTTTCTGCGATGCAAGACGTCATATATTCCTTTCCAGGTCTTTTTCATGTTCGTTTTGTGGCGTTCGAAATAATCCTGATAGTATATCTTTTTACTTAGACGTATCAGGCTGCAAATTTTGTTTCTATAATATTTGTATTTGTCTTCGTTACCGGACACATACAATTTGTTTTTAACCATAATGGATGCTTTCAATCCAGTAGTAATCCAAGGCTTAGAAAGCTGTTTGGCTTTACGCTTTAACAAATATATAATGGGAGCATGTTTGTTTACAATCTTACTAAATTTGTTATAAAAAGCTGAAAATAATTTGTCTGGATCAGTTGCATGATAAATGAGGATACTGTCCCAGTCAACTTCAGCGAGTTCTTTATTGAATTGGTCAGCGGAAAATTTAGAAAAATCGCGTATTTTGGCAGTGTACCCTGTATATTTATCTCTTGCTCCTTTGAGAGAGAGAAGCGATCGCAGATGTGGGAGATGATGTTACAGCTGAGAAGTATTTGGCCAGGAGTTGTTTAAAAAGATATTATCAATTAACGTAGCTGAGTTTCTATGGGCTCGAGTGGGCTTATCAACTGTTCAGCTGACTGTTGTATAGCAACTTTGTATGGACGTTAAGAAGTCATGGCTAATTTGAGATGTTTCGCATTTCAATAGATCTATATTGAAATCGCAGAAATCGCCCATGATAAATACATTTTTATTAAGAGATGTCAATTTTTCGATGGTTTCTTTGAAGTAAGACATGAATTGATCTGGAGAATTGTGTTGGCGGTATATTATGCCACGGGTAATGTTTTTGTTATTTACAAAAGACATTTCAATTCAAAGAGCTTGAAATGCTTCATTAGAGATCTTTTCTAAAACTTAGTAATTTAGCGATTCGTGGATGAAAAGGCCAACATCTCCAGATGCTAGAGGTGTTGGGACAAAATCAAAAACATATCCCGGTAAACAGGAGGGCATTTTGTATGCGCATGCGTCTATATGGTCTGTTGAAGTACCACAGAGGCATTTTCTGTAAATTGTTTACGTTGACTACCAGCATTTGCAGGCTGATTTCTGGAGCTACCTTCACAAACGCGTCCTTTAAGGTATCGTGGTATTTCTCCGATGAAAGTGAGTTTATTGTAGCCTCACTGTCGCCGTTGAGAGGACAGTCTTTCCTTTCGTAAAACAGTAAATCGAAGACAAGATGACGGCTGAATGTTGTTACGACCTAACATTTCGCGCACATTTTTTGAGCAGCAGGAAAAGGTCAGTATCATAATTTTCCGTTAAACAATTATGCTATAGATATTTAATTCTTCTCAACAGTATAACTCTAAAATCGAACTTAATCGTTTCAGAAATACAGTGGTAAATTAATTGTCCATTTTGCCGTGAAATTGTTTTTCACCCTTTTAAGCTGTCTTGTTTATCTCGAAATCTTGCCTTTCTCACCACATTAAGTTAACGATTAATGAAACTAAGAATACTTCCGCGAATGAACGGTGCTTTGATGGAGGCTGAGAAAAATGGCCTTCTGCAGTAATTTTAGCTTTCTTCACCGGTACGTCTTCGTTGAGAAATAAAATACACGCACTTCAACTATAAATATAATTCAATATAATGATGCCAGTAAGATTATGTTTTGAAAATAAGAAAATTCCATCATTTAGTTTTACAAAGGAAAAACAAATTACAGCAATCGGTTTAGTCAGGAGAGAAGCGACGACCGGCAATGCGTCTGCTGTTCGCAGGCTACAATCGGTTTGAATTCTGAATTTTTTCCACCTTATTTTGATGGTACACTGTTTGTTTACATTTCATTATGCAAATAAATATAACATTTCGGCGTTTTAAAGAAAATCTAGCCTAACTCCCCAACCCCAAAATAGCACGAAATGAAGCGTTATCAATACACCTTTTAAATAAATCCTGGCTTCTGTTACAAAAAAGTTGAATTTATTCCTAAATGATACCATTTTGTGGATACTACATTTGTTGATATGCTAATTTGTGACACATTTCATTCACATTCTCCTCTGCATTGAACCACATTCTTGTTAAATGCATCAGTATCTGCTTGGTAACAGGGGCACCCAACGAGAATATAGTTGAAAACCACTTAAACACAGCATTGTTAAACGTATTTTAGTATTTAAACAGTAGATATAGGCATATTTTTATCCCCTAAAAATGTTTCATCTGTTCGGATTTCCTAGCTGAAAGTCTAGGGATCAGAACTTGCCTTTTCGACAATTTAAGCCCGGAAAAAGGCTCCCGAAAATTCTAGGTGACCTTTTTAGGACAAAAATCCGTTAAAAATGGGCAATTATACCATTGTTTAGATGTTCGAAAATGCTAGGAGAGGTAGGCAAGCAAGAAATTTTACCACAAATGTTTCGAAAATTCTAGATCTCAAATTGTCTTCCGAACAGATATTTTCCGAAACTTGACGTTTGGGTGCCCCTGTGGTAATTCTTCCCATAGGGTTCTATGTACAACTTACATAAGGGGTTCATCTGGACACAGTAAAAAGTTCTCACCAGAAACATCATAACAGACAAATTCACCGCCATCCATTTGTGTCATGTTTGTTGTCGCATCCCGACTCATTTGGGTCCTTTAGCAGTGGTATTTCTTTTTTGAGGAAACAGCATTAGATGCACCCCTAAACAAACTTCTTGTCTTATGTTTTAACAGGCTTTGAAGATGAACAAACATCATCAGTTAGATTTATGGAGGATGGGCATTCTCTGTTCTGAATGGATCACTATGGTGGCCGAGGACTGCCACTCAGTTTTCAGGGCATTAATTCCTTTTTAAGCGACTAAACTTGCAAAACATAATGAACATCTAATGAAAATCAAATATCAACGCAATTTAATGTAAAACAAAAAGCTCGATTCAAATTACATGAGATTAGAATTCAGTGTATTTTAAAGAAGAATGCATACAGAATCTAACTTTACATTAAAGTCAATTAAAACCGAACAAATCATGACACGAGGAGGTGAGTTAAAATGGAGTAAAATTGAAAATCAAATACCATTGCAAATCAAAGTAAAACACGATCCAAATTAGCTCAAATTTAAAATTGAATACAGTGTAAAAAGAGAATGCACTACGGAATCTAAGTTGGAGTTAAAGTGGATTGCAATTGAATTCAACTTGAAAAGAGAATGCGAAACAAAGCTACTGTCACTACTGTCATCAAATATAAATTAAAAATAAGAAATCGATTGTGGAACGCAGGAGCTGTTACTCAAGAGTCGCTTCAAAATAGTAGCTTAGGAAAAATCTCTGTATCTATTAGAGTTAAAGAAAAATAAAAGTATTGTTCGTTTTTTCGGGGTATGTGCATCTGTTTTGTCTGCAAGTCAGCTTATGAAATTCTCAAGTTAATACATAATCACATGCAATTGTTACTGTCTCAGAGTCAATCCATTCTTCATTTCCTGTGGAATATATTTTTTATATATTTTTCCGCGAAAACTTTCCAAAACCTGTAAAAACAACCCATAGATTTCATGTTTTTGTGGCATATCCAGGTATAAACGCGTCTCCGCGATCAGTTTAACTTGAGACATCGTGCTAATAAATAAACCTCACGTAGTTAAAAAAAATTTTCGATTTTCTTAAAGCAGCTGAACATTGCTACGATGCATTTCTTCCTAGATACAAAGTAAAACCATGAGTTTGGAAATCAAACCATAGAAATGCATTGCTTTGCCAGTCAAAATCAGACCTATACAGGAACAGTGATTTTTGGCGTTGAGTCTTTAAAGTCTTTAAAAGGTCAAGAAAACCAACTGCTGAGAAATCGCGCTTATAGAAAACGTCCGATTTTTGTCGTGGAGAACATTTTTTGTAGGAAAGTACGGTATTCAAAGCACCAACGAAATGCCTTTTAAAAGGACCGTAACTTTACGCGAGTTTTTTATTTCCCGCCATCAGATTTGATGCGCCAACGCTATTGTCGTTAGAGCGGATGCACGCATGCGCATGCAAAATGCGCTCCTGTTAGCCTGGTATTCATGTTTTATGAGTCGACTTGGCTCTCTACTAAACTGTATTCTGACGTTTTCTGTAGACCTTTCCCGCATTCCGAGTGACAAGAAATGGTGTTGTCAATAATTAGATTGCTGAGCACCATTTACTGACGAAACACCAACAAATCGACTGGCACTCTGCGACGTTCTAAGTATTCTTTAGACACATACCAACGACTCACTTTAGGAAGCTGGTTTACTAACTTAGAATCGTAGTCAACTGTAACCGTCATCGTACAAACGACTTATTGGCGGACTCAAGCAAACCTAACAACGACAGAATGACTCGACAACCGACAACTATTAAACGACTGCCTTAAGCTGTGCCAAAGGACTGATCGAAACGCACCAATGACATTTCGTGTCTTCATAGCCAATAGCCAATAGCAATCTTTCCAGTGCGCCGCCCTTTCATACCACCTTACGCTTGAGTAGATGTCTGACGTCTTAGTAGTTACTGTTAATCAAACAATAATTGTTATATTTTTAGAAACTGATGAACACAAAATTAAATTATCTGTTGTTTTTTTTATAACTTATTAGTCGTTGGAGAGTCTTCACGAAAGAGAAAGAACCTTGAAAAGCACAAAGTGCGGCGGAGAGATAAAGGTACGCTGAAGTGTTAACGTTCACTTAAATCCATGCAATCCTAACATACAACAGAAATTAATGCCACCTTACAATTGAGCAGACGTCTCCTTCTTCGTAGTTACTGCTTATCAAATAATTATTGTTTTTTGTAAGAAGCTGATGAATAAAATTTGAACTATTCAAGACATTAATATTCACAAGAGTATTTTCAGGCTAACATCAGCGAAAAATAAGAATATTCTGCTTGCGCCGGGAAAAAACATTCGTGATTCTTTTAAAAAAGATTGTAACTCAGTAACATGGTTAAAAGAGACCCTTGCTGGAGAGCAAAAAAAGCAGTGAGACAAGAAACAAATCATTTAGATTTTAGTTTTCGTTTCAAAGATGGTTTTTGTATCATGCAAAAATGTATGGGCTAATATCTTTTTCCAAAAACATTACGTCATTATTCAATATTCGAAAAACACTTACGATAAAGGTGATTGTAAAGTGTTTAAGTTGATTTCTTCTAGTGATTTCTGTGGCTTAAATGTTAGCAAGGGGCGGACCATTAGAAAAGTAATTGGGAGTTGGGGTTTTTTATTGCACGAATTTTATTTTGGCCAAGTAAGGTCAAGTAACTGTATATAGTTTTCTTTTTTTGGTGAAATCCTTGGCACGAATTCTGTTTGGACATATACATGCCATTTCATTTTTAATTCAAAAAATGTTCAAAATCACAGATAACATACCGTAAAAGTTTTTTTTTTACATGCAGATACCTGTGATGGCAAGACACAACAATTGCAGCAATTTTTTTCCCGATAAGTGGAGGCTTCCTGTGAGACCCCTTTCAAAATAGATCCTCGGAAATGAAATTTCTAACATCCTGGGTGGGGCTTTGATTAAATTATCATCATTAAATCATCAAATAGATCTGCGTCCGTTCGCCATTTGCACATCTCCCATAATATAACCTGACATCAGGCTCTATTTTTGCTTCGAAAATTTTGGCCTGCTGGCGGGAAACGCGAAGCGGGACCACGTAAGAGACTCAGAATGTATAGAACCTGCTAAATTTGGGCCTGATCTCAGGTTACCCATAATAAACCCTGTTTGCCCCCTAAAATTTGGCATAACTTTTTTTAAATTCTCTTAGGTAGAAATTGAAGACAATACTTATGCAAAATTTTTGGAGATGTACAAATGGCGAACAATAATTTTGTTTGGGATACGGCGTTTTCTAATGGAAAATCGATTTGAAAACCACAAACAGGTAATTGTTGTTCTTTCCTTGTTTATAAACTCCCAGAAGCAGGAAACAAGGCTGCGGTACTGAGGCCCTGTGGGTGGCGATAGACTCAACAACAACAACAACACCAAATGCGTTATTTGCATGACCATAAAGGAATTACAGTATTGCAAAAGCTATTAGTCTAAATTTAAGTACTAATTCAACTAATTAGTACGTGCAAAACATTACAAAACGTTACAGTTCTCATTCATTCATTCATTGATATTAATTTGGTTCTTAATTCAAAGCATTGCGAGATAAATGAAACTAATTGACAGTTAATTAAATAATCAGAAGAATTCATAAGAAGAGATATTAAAGTATCGTGTGAAAGTGATTTGAAGTCAGGTATTTTAGTTTCTAGTTTGGCGAAAAATATGTCTCTGATCTGAGAATAAGCCTTACAATCTAGTAAGAAATGATTTTCATCTTCGATTTTGTTACTTGTACAAAACTGACATATCCTTTCATTGCGAGGAATGTTTTCGTATCTACCTGTTTCAATTCTAAGTTGATGACTACTTATTCTAAATCTAACTAATGCTTTTCTCGAAGGGTCTTTTCTTGTTAAAACTAGGTACGGCGAGGGGCTATAGTCGTCTTTGATTGTACAATAAAAACTGAGTTTTTGTGATTGTTGAAGGGTCTGATTCCAGTAAAAGACGTATTTATTTTTCATTATGCCGATATACCTATTAACTATTGAGTCACTCAATGAATTACAGGAAAAGTCATAGTTTAGATCATAGTAGTCAACCATTTTCATGAGATTAGAGTAAAAGCTAGTTTTTCCGTTATGATGAAGCTAAATTGAAATTTGTAAGGCCTGTTTAACTATAGAATCTTCATCTTTACCTCTCAGATAGTCTAAGTAATTTAGAATCTTTTTATTTATATCAATGATCATGGGAAACTTACTGAGTTCAGCACTACAAGCAATGTTGGATGCCTTGTTATGTACTTGTAAATAACGTTTACAGAATTGCAAATGGGTTTTTCAATTGCAGAGCATCCCAAACTTCACTGTTGTAGGTTAGAATTGGTGAAATCATAGAGTCAAAAATTTTACACGCAAGTGAGGGCTTAAGACTATTCAAATCCGTGTGTCGCCTGAGGCTGAAGAGCGCGTGAAGAGCTTTTTGTCGGAGATGTTCAAGCGAAAGTGTAAAATTTCCGGAAGATGTAATTCGAGTTCCTAAGTAAGTATAGTTTTGGACAACGTCGATTACTTCACTGCCTATGCGGAAGTTATGTTCACATTTTCGAGTGCATCTTTGAAAAATCATTATTTTGGTTTTCTTAGGATTTATTCTAAGCATCCATGAGTTGCGATATGAAGATAGTACGTTAAGGCAGTTTTGTAGACCAAGTTTGGATCGCGATAATATTATCAAGTCACCTGCGTAAAGGAGAGAGTTGAGTCTTGTGCCATTTGGTAACACGAAGGGGTCTGATAAAACATTGTCAAATGAGAACGCTAGATCGTTAAGGTATAAGTTAAAGACCAGAGGGCTTAAAATGCAGCCTTGCCGCACTCCTCTTACGTATTGAAAAGATCGCGTTTTGTTATTTCCAATCCCGACAGAGCAGGTAGACTTCGAGTATAGACTCTTAATTAGACTATAAAACTTTCCTTGGACATTGATCTTAGATAACTTATAGAGTAGCCCATCATGCCAAACCGAATCAAAGGCTTTCTTAAAGTCAACAAAATACGCATATATTTTCTCCTTGTGACAATGGACATATTTGTCTATTAATGTTCGCAGTGTGAGGACATGATCTGCTGTTCTATTATTTGCTAGAAAACCAATTTGAGACTTGTGAAGTATATATTATTTAAGTCAACGTGCCTTACAAGTCTCTGATTGAGAATTGAACAAAATAGTTTTCCAATACAACTGGAAATACAAATTCCACGGTAGTTTGATGGATCGCTTTTAGTACCACATTTAAAAATTGGTGTAATGAGGCCATCACACCACAATTGGGGCATATTTCCTAAGTCGAGGACCGTGTTAAATAGTTTTAGATAAACAGGCATTAATTCGTTTAGGCTAGATTTGATCATTTCGTTTTTGATTTTGTCTGAAAAAGAAGATTTGTTGTTTTTGAGTTTTCCAGCTGCAGTGCGAATTTCACTTTCAGTGATGAGGAAATCCAAGGAGTGAGATCGTGTCGTAATATCCTTTGATTTCTGCAACTCATCTATAATTGTTAGTAGACACCACGCTGTACTAGGGAGCGAACTGTTTCACAGTAGCGTCGTCCAAAAATTGTCCGTTTTAAAATGTTGTTTTGAAGAAAATCCGCTCTGTACAGAGGAGGCCATGAAAGAAGAAATCTTGTTCACCTTACACGTTTTTCACCCTGAAATTGGGGCGGATTGTAAAGACTTGTAGGTCGATGCAGGAATTCTTTTCAAGGCTAATCTGCGAAATTTTTCCTTTCCACGAGTGCTTTTTACTTCGCCCAATCCACCCCCTCCCCACCATAACGTTTACGTTTCTAATCGTCCGTCCCTAAGACCTGCTTCAACTCTTTTGAGGGATTTCGCTTACGGATACTTTAATATGGGAAAATCTTGGATATTGGATCTAAACGAATGTCAAGAAAAACATCTGCTAAAACAGCGTATGTCCCTACAATAATCTTCCTTTTTTTGTGTTTTCCCCTAACCTTTTTATGCAATAGTCACAACAACAAACAATAAAAAGATGGTAAGAAAAGTGGACATCCGTATCCCTTGGACTTGAAACTGCATCAAATGTTTTCGTATTTAGTTCCGAGAGAGATCAAAGCACAAGGACCAGAAGCGAAGCTTGCTTATGGAAATGCCTTGAAGACTGGAAAGGTGAAGGTCTACCGTGCTCGAATCATGCTGATCGGTCAAGATCGAGCGGGCAAGACAAGCTTAAAAAAGTCATTCTTAGGTCTACCATTTAACCCTGAGGAAGACAGCACTGATGGAATTGAAGTTGACCCATCAAAATTCGAAGTCGACATCGATCAAGTAAAGAACTGGAAAGTCACCGATAAAAAGCTAAGTGTGTCTCAATTTGCCCTTGATCTTGCAAAAATGGTGGCTAAAGAAATACAGGAACGAGATAAAGACGAAGAAGTTTCACAAGAAGATGATGAAGAGGACGGTGACGACGACTACGAGAAAGCAAGAGGAAAACAAAGAGAACAAAAATCAAAGCTGGATGACTACAAATCAAAGCAGGATGATCCTGATGAAGATACAAACAAACAGACAAAAATGGGTCAGGTTGGTGACAGAAAAACAACCCTAAATTAAAATACAAAAAAATGAAACCAGGAATACAAAAAAAAACAAAGAACAAAAAGAAAATCCTCATACCTTAACAGACTACATGATAAAAAATTCACTGGTCTACGTAGCTGGCGAGTGTTCTAGTTTTTTGGCGAGAAGGTTGGGATTGCCCTCGAGGTTTCTCCCACGAGCTTCTACGAGGCAGCAAGAAAGTACTCCGGGCATAACAATCCTGCCAGCTACACAGGCTGGAAAATTTACTAGCTTGCGTGGTTATTTTCATCCACTTGCAAATAACCTGCTGTGGACTAGAATAGCAATCATCAGACACAATTATTGGATTCAATTAGTGGTTCAATTTTATTCTTGGTTTTAATTTTATTTCCCTTTGTTTTAAAATCATTGTCATACATTACCATACCCAAAGACAAAGGGATAATATTTAAAACAAGGATAAAATAGGCCACTTCCGAGTTCCAAAAACCCTCACTTTGAAAATGAGGCTAAGTGCACAACCTGTCAAAACTCATTTCCTCAGTGAGGAAATGAGTTTTATTTGCATGAGAATGAAAAATCATTTCCATATCAAAGGCTGAGCACTTAACCTCGTTATGATACAGAGGCCTGGGGAAACTTGGAAATGACCTATTGAACCACAACATATACATGTATGTGAAAAAAGCAATTTGTCAGTAATCTGTTTAGTTTATCGTGTTTCTATGTTGTCAACCTGACTAATGTATTTATTTTTATCAAAACTTGTAGTCCGGTCTTAACTCTCCTGGAGAACCTCGATTGTCAAAGCCACCAGTGGTTAACTCTCAAATGAATCAGGTAAATATAACAGCGTTTCTCTGGTTGAAGCCTTAAATACTCTAAACCTTAATTCATTATGACCTTCTGTCAAACGAATTCAAGAAAGTAAAGTTTTTACACACACCAGCCCAGGTTTCAATTTTAAATTTGGCTAGGCTTTATGAGAAGATAACGGAAAAATGATTACTATAGTATGTCGTTAGCTAACTGGAATGTAAAAGAAAAAGAAAAATTTAACGTTGTTGCAGATCCAGTTTTCTGTTTTTTGGTGGTATTTTTCGAAAAGCGGTTTTCAGTAGGACCGTCTCTCTCCTCTTCTGACTTTAAGGTTTGATCATTGCAGATTAGGCTTTATTGTACCAAGGCGTCCTCACTGTCCCATTACACTAAGGCGAAAGGACAGTGGGAGTTGTCAAGATTGTGAGTCGTCTCTTAAAAACCTATTTCCTAAAAACTTTCTTTATCCTTGGAGTAAAAGAAGGGGAAAAACCAAGTTGTGTGTGACAGAATGTGGCTTTTCTTTAAAGCAAAAACTTAATGAGCGTACGTATAGTGTACGTTAAAGATTTTGGTGAATAGTGTTATTTTTTCTGGCTAACTCCAAGCACATGAATTTCATTCGCTTATGGTCTGCTGTACAATAAACGTCGTTTTTTTGCAAGTACAAATATGTACCCGGGTGTATTTACAAAGCGAGTACCTTAAAAGCAACTCGCTAACTTCTTAACTACCACTTGACTTTAAATTTTGACATGTTATTATGGAAAGTTTGGTGACTATAAATAGGAGCTAACCTTTTCCAAATTAATGTCTATTAAGAGTGGATCTTGTGCTTATCTGTTAACACTACAGGTCAGTGCTCCACCCCTAGTGGCTATTATTTGCCTATTTAGAGCTTTATATTCCCTGTTTATTTACTGTTTATGAATAGTATAATGAATTACAAAGTGTAACCCTCACTTAGTTTTAACTCTTCGTCCATCAGTCTTACCTTGCCAAGGGTACCTCGCGCTTTGCTTATTTCCAATTGTCCATCTGGCGCGGTCTCTTGAAGCGTGGCTTGAAATTATATACATGCTTAAAAACTGGAAATACTGCTTTTATCAGGGAAAGATTCACTTGGGAAGACAGTTGAAGTACAGTTGGTACTAGCAGATATTGATGTTGAAATACCTCGTGTAGAATATCGGCCCTTTGTTCTAAGAGACAAACTAAATGAAAAGATTGCCACTTGCAAAACGCCCCTATGTACATATTTTGTCCTAATTGCCCAAAAGGTACGTGTTAACCAACTTAAACACTTCAAACAATTTAGGACACATCCAGGAATGCCAGTAAAGAGACAAAAGCAGAAGCCCCAGTCGTTGAATTAAACATCGACCCTACTTCGCCCCCAGACGAATTTACGGATTATCTTGATCAACTTTTGAAAGGTCTAAACCTTCAGACTGATGCAACAACAGTTGAACATCACATGATCCTTGATCTGTGGGACTTTGCTGGTCAACAGCTGTACTATGCGTCTTACCCAGTTTTTTTATCGCCACGAGCAGTTTACATGTTGGTTTACGATCTCAGCAAAGGATTAAACGACCCAGCTCAACCTTATTTTAAACAGGGAAATCGGAAAATTCCTCTCCCTAACCCAAATAAGGAAACGAATGTGGAAAATTTGTTGTCTTGGCTGGTTTCAGTCAGCAGCATTTGTTCATCAGAATCAGAAAAGGCAGTGAAAAATCAGCGTCACTGTCGCCCTCCAGTGTTCATTGTGGGAACACATGCGGATAAACAGCATCAGGAAGACATCGACAAGATCGAGTTGCAGATTAAAACGGAAATATGTGAAAACAGTGAACATGTAATCCGCCCCATCTTCTCGGTTGACAATACTCAAGGATCATCTGATAGGGGAGTTAGTGCGCTCCAGAAACGCGTGATTGAAGTTTTGAAACAAGAACCATACATGGGAGAGGAAATACCGATTCGGTGAGTTTGCAGTCCCTAGGGTTGTTGTTATGTTATCATCTCCAAGATAACGCTAATACCTATCATGTACTGGTGCAACTGGAACCTGTGAAGTTCTTTTAAGAGTACATTGTGTAAACTAAAACGAAGTTACCGTAAATGTCTGTTATACGAGATAGGTAATAGTTAAGCGAGTAGTCATCGTTTTATGTTGTAGGAATGGCAGGTGGGATTTGATGTGTATTTCCTTAAATATTATAATGACTCCCCCGTCGCTTACACCACTACACTTCATTAGAAGTTTTTTTTACTTCGTCCATTGTAGTCCTTATTATTTGGGACGAGCCTTCCCCTCTGCCTCTTCCACGTAAAGAACAAAGATGATAAATGATGATAAATAAATCTAAAATTAATGTCTAGTCAATTTCCTCAAACATAGAATCAGTCAGCCTAGAATCAGTCTGTACAAAGTATTAAATGTAATTTTCTTGTAGGAACACCAAATGATATCCTTCCTGGAAAATTTTAAAATTCGAGTGTTTCTTAAATAACGCAGTTGATGCTTTCTGAAGTGCGGCGTACATATCTGCAATTAATGCCTCATAAAAAGAAAATATAGTGTGGTGCCTCGATGTTGTACTTTTGCTTGTCAGTGATTTCTAAAACACAAGGAAGCGTGAAATAAATAATAGTAATATTAATAAAAATAATAATAATAATAATAATAATAATAATAATAAACCTTCTGTGAAGTGTCCATAAAGCACAACATGTAGCCGAGACTCATGTGGAGTACGGTCAATGTGCAGGTGTTTCATTTGATAGGGCCTATCAAATTCGTCTTAATTCAAGGAGAACGCACTTGTCCAAATTTTTTTTCAAATAAAAAGATGAATGCCTTACCTTGTTTCGTTGTTGATTTATTAAAAAATGAGTTTAAAAAGTAAACGTAATTTTAATGGCTTATCAAAATAGCTATCCCGCCTTCCATTTACCTTATTATGCCTTATAAAGTTTAAAAACCACTTTCCTTTTCAGATGGTTCAACTTCGAGAAGGTTGTCAAAACTTTGGTTGCCAAGAAAGTGTACTATTTAAACATGGAAGAACTTCAGACCATTATCCAGAAATATTGCTTCATTGAAAACAAGGATGAGGTTGCCACTATGTTGAATTTCTATCATGACCTCGGCGTGATTGTCAAACACGGCAACACAGTTATACTTCGGGCTGAATGGCTTATTAAACTGTTCAAGCAACTCATAACTGTTCGCTGTTTTGATGACATGGTAAGAAGAAAACATCAGTTGCATTTCCACGCCCTCAAACAACAGTGTGGCTCTGACTTAGAATACGATCTGACTAGTCCTAGTGTGTGTTGGAGTCGCTTATTGTGTTATGTTAGTGCTGGACTGACTTGTTCAATTATTCTTCTATCAGCGGCCTACCTAGCTTGTTGGTGCCATGGTCCTCAAAACAAAGCTCACTATAAAACTCTGAATCTTACAGTTCAACTTGGATTAAGCGGACACCCTCTACTAAGTAGGCAAAGTCTTTTACAACACTGTATTCTCATTTTGTTTTGTTTGTATAGAGCTTATTTCACTCATTTGATCCTCTAAAATTTGAGGTACAGTCTTCGTGTAAAGTATTTTGATTAATTGGTTCGCTCACATGTAGATATTAATGCAAACATATATTGTCGTACTGCGAGTCTCCAGGAGTATTCCAAACGTTTCCACCATTCATTTGAATGGTATTTCACTCCTAACATGACATTGTCTATCTAAACCTGTATGAAGCGGATACTATAGCATTCCCCGCGAGTGTCACTGTATCTTCACTGTATCTTGTTGCCAGAAAACGTTTTCTTCTCTAGCGTATCCTCCCTTAGTATCATCACTGCTTCACGTATGTGTTTTATTTTTCTTTGTCATTGTTTTCCAGGAACCAAGGTATTGTAGATTGTGGAAAGAAATGGAGAAAACGGGTGTTCTCAACATGGAACTTGTTGAACACGTGTTTTCCGAGTTTTGTCAGCAAGGAGTAGTCAAGGAGGATATCCTTGAAATGATGATGAAGTTTGGATTGATCGTGCAATTCGCCCTGTCACCAACAGAAAAAAAATATTTTGTACCATGCCAACTAAGGTCACCTCCTGACATCCTCTGCATAAAGGAGCCATCGCCTGGAGATCCATGTCCACTGTACCTTGACTTTCAGGGAATGGGCTACGTGCCTCATGGTCTTTATTTACAGCTTGTGTCACGATGCACCGAATGGTGCTCTACGAGGGGATTCAAGAAACCCCCTAAATTGTACGATGGGGCATCTCTGTTTTTCATTGGGAAGGAGCTCACTCACTACATGATGCTTGTGTGCAAGAAGAGATTCATCAAGATCGTTTTGAAGCAAATAAGACAAAACGATGGATCTACATGTGAGCCGGTATCAGGAAAAGAAACACCGATTTTGGTACGAACATCTTTGAATGAGATGATGCAAAATATGCCAGAGACACTTCCCTGGTTTAAAAAGGTAGCTTACGAACTGTGTGTTAACTGTCCTTACTGCCTGAAAGTGCAAAAACCATGTGATAATCATGGCGAATTCCCTTGCCACAAGGAGCGCTGTTTGTGTCTTCTGACCGTTGCGCCAGATGGATCTTGCGAGTACTGTACAGAGAGCCAACTGGATGAACTTCTTCCGCTTCCTGAACTCAAAAGGTGGTTCTCGAGCGGCAGCGAGGATTCCTCAATCAAAGGTGGGGCGGATATGATAAAAAAATGATTTCCTAAAATTTGAAAGCCTTAATTATTTGAATTTGTGTTTTGTTATTACTCAGTATCATGACCGCAGTTTATCAATAGAGGTAGATTCCACCATTTCGCCTAATATTGCAATAATACAATTATAGTAGGGATGAACACTCGATCCTGTTTAGCCATTGCGTATGTCCATTTAGATTGCACCCAATGTTCCACTTGAAGTCTTGGCCTTTTCGTACTTGCAGTATTAGGACGAAATGTTGTACCAGGGCTGCTAGGCCTCAGTGTTAAAAACTGTCTCTTTCAAGTTTGGGTTGGGTAACAAACGCCTTGTATCGCTCCTTATCGATAGTTTTCGTCCACAGCAGCTGGAGGCGATCAGAGGTAGCAGAATTTACCTTGCAAATCAATCAAAGTAGTCACAACATATCGTCGCAACACTTCACAACATGTGTTGACGTGACCTTGTTGTGAGTCGAAATTCATTACATCTATTGTATTTGCGTTGCAGAAAAGCTCATGCCACGACAAGGAAACTGGGACAAGTTAACTTTCGCGAAGACTTCTGAGACTGTAACTGGGGACAGGGGAACAAAATTGGCCAATAGCTGACCAGTGCGTGCCCAGTAACGATTCCAGAGGTCTTTTGCTCTAGTTAACTCGGCCCAGGGACTCGTTTCTCGAAAGTTCCGGTAACTTTACGGGCCGGAAAAGATGCTTTATGTTTGCCATTCAAAGATCAAAGTTTCAAAAATTTTGAAAATGATTCAATGAAACAATTAGTTAACGAAACAAAATTGACTGGTTTGTGTTCTACTATTCAACAGATTTTTATTTAAAAATTTGCCTTTGGGCTCGAAGAACCAACTAGGCCTTTTGAGAAACGGGCTCCGTTTGTAAAGTGACAAATAGAAACATTGTTGTCATAATTTTCTTAAACTAGATACGTCCGAAGAAGAGGTGGAAACACGTACTGTATCTCAGAAAAGGTTGCCCACTTCTATTCCCCAGTTTCATGGCCAAAAAGGTTATCAAGGTAGGATTTTTTAGGGATGTCACTAAAACGGGGAACGGGAAAATGAAAACGGGAACAAAACTAACTTGAACCCCAGCAACCTCGTTTCCAGGTTCTCTCTCCTACCCGTCGAGAGTCTGTAGGGACGGGTAGGAGAGAACCCTGGGAGCGAGGTTGGAACCGCAGCCCTATCAGAATTTTCATTTCCAATTCTCTGTTTTGTTCCCATTTTTATCGATATTTTAGTATTGGAACTTAAGCAACTGGTTCTGTGCAGTTTATTATCATTCCCAGAAGACAGTTGGTCAATTAAAGATGTTTTGATTGTAATATTTTTTTTTCTGATTGTTTTGATTCAAGGTTAAATTTTTCGTAACTTGCTCGTGCTGACGAAACTTGGAATATTCACGTCAATAATTCTTCTTATCATCGTCAGATCTCATCCAGTAATTGTTTAATATTTCATAACAGTGAGTGACGTGACACCATATCAGTGAGATCAAACTTGAACAGCTCAATTCCGACAGTGGACTTTTCTTTGATAACTTTACCAAGTTTCATCATTCCTAACACTGACAGACTCTTTGGGAAGGCTTTACTTGGGCTTTGGGCTTTGGTAGCTGGCAGGGATTGTGTATTTGTCCTCTTGGATGGTCGTGCTTTCTTTGGCTGTGGATCAGATCCAAAAATTAAAAACAAAACTACTTATGTATAACAAAGATTACAAGGGGAAGAATTTGTAACCATACATGTATCAAAAGAATACCCATAGAGTACAAAGACGGACTGGCTACAAGACAGTAAAGAAGTCAGATCAAATTTAGACAAGATGAAGACACTGAGCCAAACATTAGCCTGTCAGCTACAAATCAACTGAAGCAAACTTATTCCTTGATGTCTTTTTCTGCCTTTTAATGTACTTGGCTGTACATGCATCATTTGCAGTCGGTAGATTCAGTGGCAGATCCAAAGGAAGGGCCCGGGCCCCCCTTATTTTTAAGCCAAACTGAGGCCCGAAGGGCCGAACAAATTTCTTTGACACCAGGCCCCCCTCCCCCCATTATCTCATGGTCTGGATGACCAGGGTGCCCCCCCTTATCTGAAGGTCTGGATCCGCCATTGGATTGATCTAGGGTTTCAGCATGGGTTTGATAAGTTTCTTCATAGTTGCAATGCTGAGGTCAAGATTAACTTTGAGAGTTAACCAACCCCTTTTTGAAATAAGCTTTAGGTATGTGCTGCCCAAAGAGTATTGTTTTTGATTTGTTTTTGTCTGAAAACGGGCACAGATTTTCTCCATTATGGTCTGAAATAGGGTATCGTTTTCTAGAGAATTTTACCCAAGAAAATGTTTGGACATATTATTTTGTTTTGTCAGCTCCAAATGGATAAGAACATTCAGTGTCAAATAGTAATAACTAATGAAAAAAAAAGCTTTTAAAAACAGTATGGTGGGTTCACTTGGACAATGTACTGGGTTCACAAATTGGGTACAACATTCACATGTCAGGTCTGAAAACGGGTATGGAATGCGAATGATGCATGTAAGTGACACTGAAAAACGTCAAGAAATATTGGAGCTAATGTTAACAACTCTAAAGGCACATCACTCAACTTCTCCTAGTTCATTTAAACTTATGTGCTGTCTTTCTATGGGATCCGAAGCCTGAGGTCTTACATTTGGTTCTTAATGTACTTAACCAAAAATGTAAAATATCTAGAAAGTCTTGAGTGTATAGCACTAAACCATAGAATTTGTAAATCCAAAGAGCAAATAATCCAAATAATCCTCATGATGGTAACTAAGGTTTCCGTACAGCTCCATACATGAATTATGCATACAGTCATGTTTCTGCTCTATTCTATATAACATTTGTGTGAAATACAGTGAAACCTCTATTAAGCGGACACCTTCGGGACCTTCCCAAGTGTCCGCTTAATAGAGGTTGTAAAAATTGCACAATGTTTGTTAACGATCAACATTCAATGGTTACTCTGTACAGTGACAAAGTTCCATGTTGTTAAAGAAGCTATCCAGACTTCAAGTTCATTACCTTTCTGTTACCAACTTTAATTTGTTTGTAAATTCATGCAAAGACATTAACTGACTTCAGTACGTATTTCAAGGACGTAATCCAATACTACTATTGTCAATTCAGTCCGGTGTCCGCTTAAAGAGGTTTTTAACAATAGAAATTAGCCCAATACAACTTATTTTAGTTTTTGCGTCCGCTTAATAGAGCCGGTGTGCGCTGAATAGGGGTTCGTTATAAAGGAAATTTATCAGACGTTCATTTCGGGACCCGGCTTGGTGTTCGCTCAATAGGGCTCTGCTTAATAGAGGTTTCACTGTAGTATGAGATATCTGCATGCATAATAATAAATGTATGTCGCTGTGCGGAAATCTTATCCTCGTGATTTCTCACCTTTTTGCACTGCGGCGATCCTTCCTCGTCAGAAAGAACCTCTCCTCCGTCGGGTTTTATGAATGGCACATAAAAAACTTTTCGGTTTGGAATGTGGGCCATCTTTTCGCAAGATGGCCCGCACTCGCCAGCCAGCACGTCGCAAATAAGATCTTTCTCGATCTGAGGCCTGAAGTATTTCATAGAGGTCATACAGGCGTCTTTGATGTTCGCTATACTCAACTCTTCGTGCTCAAATTAAAGGGCACGTACTCCTGCGGCCCAATTCTTGTATATTTCTGCTGTTTTCCAGAAACGTCCGAACTCATGCGCTGTACAATAATCTCTGCGCTCTCCTCTCCTGCTTCTTGCCTTTTCTCTTTGCCTTTTGCATTGCTGCATACCCCCGCCACTCTGCCATCTTGAACCGCCCCAACAAATTACACGCGCATGGGTTTATGGGAGTAATTTAGCTGGGAGGCCTGGGCGCTTGTTTGGCAGTGGCAGCGCTCGGCCACGCGAAGAATTTGAATTTACTTTCAAACTAAAGTAGATTTTCTCATGGCCGACCGCTGCCACTAGCTTTGTTTCGCACTCTCTTTTCAAGTTGATTTCAATTTCAATCCACTTTAACTCCAACCTAGATTCCGTAGTGCATTCTCTTTTTACAATGTATTCAATTTTAAATTTGAGCTAATTTGGATCGTGTTTTACTTTGATTTGCATTTGTATTTGATTTTCAATTTTACTCCATTTTAACTCACCTCCTCGTGTCATGATTTGTTCGGTTTTAATTGACTTTAATGTAAAGTTAGATTCTGTATGCATTCTTCTTTAAAATACACTGAATTCTAATCTCATGTAATTTGAATCGAGCTTTTTGTTTTACATTAAATTGCGTTGATATTTGATTTTCATTAGATGTTCATTATGTTTTGCAATTTTAGTCGCTTAAAAAGGAATTAAGGCCCTGAAAACTGAGTGGCAGTCCTCTGCCGCCATAGATCACTACTGTCATCAAATATAAATTAAAAATAAGAAATCGATTGTGGAACACGGGAGCTGTTACTCAAGAGTCGTCTCAAAATAGTAGCTTAGAAAAATCTCTGTATCTTTTAGAGTTAAAGAAAAATAAAAGTATTCGTTTTTTCGGGGTATGTGCATTTGTTTTGTCTGCAAGTCAGCTTATGAAATTCTCAAGTTAATACATAGTCACATGCAATTGTTACTGTCTCAGAGTCAATCCATTCTTCATTTCCTGTGGAATATATTTTTATATATTTTTTTTCCGCGAAAACCTGTAAAAAAACCCATAGATTTCATGTTTTTGTGGCATATTCAGGTATAAACGCGCGTGTCTCTGCGATCAGTTTAACATGAGACATCGTGCTAATAAATAAACCTCGCGTAGTAAAAAATTTTTTCGCTTTTCTTAAAGCAGCTGAACATTGCTACGATGCATTTCTTCCTAGATATAAAGTAAGACCGTGAGTTTGGAAATCAAACCAAAGAAATGCATCGCTTTGCCAGTGAAAATCAGACTTATACAGGAAAAGTGATTTTTGGCGTTGAGTCTTTAGTCTTTAAAAGGTCAAGAAAACCTACTGCTGAAAAATCACGCTTATAGAAAACGTCCGATTTTTGTCGTGGAGACCATTTTTTGTAGGAAAGTACGGTATTCAAAGCACCAACGAAATGCCTTTTAAAAGGACCGTAACTTTACGCGAGTTTTTTATTTCCCGCCATCAGATTTGATGCGCCAATGCTATTGTCGTTCAGCGGATACACGCATGCGCATGCAAAATGCCCTCCTGTTAGCCTGGTATTCATGTTTTATGCGTCGACTTGGCTCTCTACTAAACTGTATTCTGACGTTTTCTGTAGACCTTTCCCGCATTCCGAGTGACCAGAAATGCTGTTGTCAATACTTAGATGTTAGATTGCTGAGCACCATTTACTGACGAAACACCAACAAATCGACTGGAACTCTGCGACGTACTAAGTATTCTTTAGACACATACCAACGACTCACTTTAGGAAGCTGGTTTACTAACTTAGAATCGTAGTCAACTGTAACCGTCATCGTACAAATGACTTATTCGCGGACTCAAGCAAACCTAACAACGACAGAATGACTCGACCAGGGGGGGGGGAAGCTACTTCCCATACATTCTCTTAAATGAAATCCAAACGATGTTGTCACAACTTGCAAAGCGATCAGCAAGGTTCTTGCCAGCGGATTTGTGTACTGATCATGCGCATTACGTCAAAACCATAAATCAACGGTCTTGAGAAGAAACAAAAGCATGGCGGTCGAAGGCGGCACTGTTTCTCACTATTATATTTTGGTAATTCGCAATTTTATTGATTTTATGTCGCTTTTCAGACATAGTGTATGGTTTTCTTTTTCTGTTCAACAATTTCCCTCCGCAGAGTTTGGAATATGCGACATATAGCTCCGTATAGCGGATAAGAATCGCCGAAGAGTTGAGCTATCGAGCAGTGTTTTGCTGCAAACCTTAGGAAAGTTAAAGTCGCTTCAAGGTACAGAGCTTTCAGTAGAACTTGTGATTTGTTTATTAGAATCGTTTTGAATTTTAACGTAGGATTCAAGGTGTTGACTGATCGTAATAAACGAAGTGAAATATTATGAAGTGTGGATGTTTATTCAGTTATGATATGTAGAGCTGTAAGCTTATATTTATAAAGCTCTCTGAATATACTTGCTTCCGATAAATTTGACACTTTCTCCAGTAATTTTTATCAGCATCAAGTTATCATTGCCTGCAAAAACGATGTAACCTATAAATCGAGCGAGCGCGTTGTTGTTGGTACACGGCTGCGTTTAGTTTCCCCCGCAATTTCAGTACCGAAAGACAAATACGATAAGCAAGAAAAACAAAGATGCATGATATTATTTTTTTCAATTTTTTAAACATTTCTCAATTCCTCTGCCGGTTCGCTTCTTGCTTCTAAAAAGTCTAAAAATATTTACTGTGGGAAAAAGTGCAATTATCCGCTGACCCTCACGCAGGGTGACCGCTTTGCAAGTTGTGAGAACATCGTTTCTTGGTCCCAGACCTCGTCTCTTCCCCCGGACTCGACAACCGACAACTATTAAACGACTGCCTTAAGCTGTGCCAAAGGACTGATAGAAACACACCAATGACATTTCGTGTCTTCATAGCCAATAGCATCAGGACTTAATTGAAAGACGACTAATAACATCGCGACTCAATTGACCAATTAGGTCAATAACCAGAGTTTAATACGTGATACAACCCACATTGACTCTGAAGATGACTACCGCACAGGTTGTCGAAACGTCATTCACTGTCAACAACAGTCCTGTTCAGGACTATACTCACCCCGAAGATCATGCTCCACCTAGTTATACAATAAAACGAGGTCAAGACTTGGGCATAATTTCTTTCAAATCACCTGTATTTTATCAACTCAAGCCTTGAGTTGGTGCCATTCAGTTCACAGCAATGCGGAAACTGTCTATTGAAACATTGTAATCGTCTAATTCTTTCAGTGAAGAAAGGCACTCCATCTGACGAGGATCTGGAGGAACTGTCACAGAGAATTGGTAAGTCGTGGAAACCGCTTGGACGGCGGTTGCAGTTTACAGAAGCAGAGATAACTACATTTCACAAAGAGAATCCGGATGAATACAGTGAGAAGGCGTACCAAATGTTGTTGCGTTGGAAAAGTAGAGATGGGAAAGATGCAACTTATCAAGTTTTATATGACGCACTGGATCATAAATTGGTCAAAGGAAAACGTTTGGCGGAAGAAATGTGCTGCGACTAACACGGCACCGCTTGCAGGAGTACATCGTATTAAGGTTCAGTATACATTAATGTGTGAACCGATTTATTTTGCGATTATTAGACTCTTATGTTAGATAATCAGTGTGTAGCAACGTTGACAAAGAACAATTTTACGAAAGAGAATGTAGGCATATCTTTTAATGTATCAATACCTTGCGTAAGAGGACGCATGTGAATGTCCCTCCAGTCCCCCCGACCCGGGGGACTCCCTAATGAAATTGACGGGGATGCGCGTCATCTCGGTTACGAGAAGAAATTTCGTTAGGAGTGAAAGCCAACATTTTTACCCAAGAAAGGTATCGCTTAGGGTTGTGCGTGAAGAGACGTCCTAATGTTTAAAAATCGAGGGCCGTCATACTTTGTTAGAGTATAGTGTTCTTCAGGGATCAAATAAAGCCAGAACCGCGCCTAGGTTGGTTTCTTTTAAGGCTTACATTTTAATTTTGGACGAGCATCCCTGTCTGTTTTAACAGAGGACCCCCTCACGGGTCTTTGTTTTTTTAGTTCGGGTGGTGCAGACGTGGTGAAAGCCCTGTTTTGTTGACTGTAAACTTTCGCCCACAAAGATGCCTTCGTGTTCTCTCGCTACCCCTGCGTCTCCGAGGATGTAACAAAAGCACGTCTTGAATCCATAGATTTCTTTATCGTAATCAAAATGTAGTTAAACTGCGAAGTTTCAAGAACAAAAAATCCGTTGCAAACTTCGTGGAAATATTAGAGCCCAAAATTGTCAATATTTCTACATACCTTTTAAATTTGGTTCTTCAAACTTCTGGGAGTTTAAGGTCCATTTTTACAAACCTTTTCAAGTTTACTAGTCTGCGAGAGCAGATTCCGCTTTTCTTTAACAATCTTCTCTCGGCGAGTTAGATATTTAAAGAAAAAAGCAGAAAAAGGCTTCCGATGGTTACTAACTTTAATATGAAGAATAGATATAGTTTAGATATATCTCCGTTTTATTAAAAAAAAAAACAAAACAACTATATTGTACAATAGAGGATCTTGTATTGTACTATCGTTACCATGCAGTTGTAGAGATCTTACATATGTATATATACTTTTCTCGAAGACATTAGATATTGTAGTTACTGTAAAATACAAGGTGAAGTAAAAGTTATGTATGTATATATTTAACTAAAGAAAAAAGCATTGAAAAGTGCGAGGTTGAGAGGAGGGCTCGTCCAGGAGCTCCCCCCCCCCCACCCCTCCAACAAGGGGTGTAGAGAAATAACCTGGGTTTTAGCTGTACAGGTCTTAACTATGGTGTGCCATGAAAATTCTAACATTTGATGAATTGCACTCGGTTATTCCATTCCTTTCGATGTATCGTCAAGTTCTTTAACTCGTGGATACCCTTCGGTGACGGGTTTCTATATGCAAATGTGTCGCTCGCTCACTTTGTGTTGACAGAGATCGGCTCTTCGGCTCCGACCCGAACTCACTGCCCGAATGAAAACGACATATTTTGTTGTTGCCGAAGGGCTCCTGAGTTGTGCATTCACTCACGCATCCTCGTGAGAGAACCCTCGTTTCTGACAGTTCTTTAGGTTGTGTATGTGCGCTACACTGAAGTATCTCGATCATATGCAATGGGTCGGTTTAAAGTTCCAGGAATTATAACATAACAAAGGAAGAAGGTTGACGGTAAATCCTCGTCTAGCATGGTATAGCCCGTGGTATATTATCTAAGATCCCAGACTTCGCATTCTCTAGCAGGGGCTCCCGTAGCAAGAAGTCGAAATATGGATTACAGTCTGTTCCAAAAAGTCACTTTCAAAGGCGTTTTACGTTGAAGAACCAGCTAATTATGCCCCAGATGGTAAGGCCTTTTCTCGATTGAATTTTCTGTACGTGTCAAGTATCATGGTCAACTCGAAAATTAAATTGAGTACTGTTGTTCAAAAAATTGTTGTTTATAATTCTTACTTATTTTTTGCTGAAACGTTATTTTTATTAGTGGTATCAACGTCTAAGAAGTGTTAACTCCTGCTTAATCCTGCAATTAAATACTCATAATTAGGAATTATAGTTCTTAGTAATCTTTTCACTGAAAGTGAATCGTATTAAGCTTGGAAATTTATCAAGGCGTTGAAAATAATGTACAACCTGTACCTTTTATCAGTAGTTTTTATCATAAAGTGTGGCACAAAAAAGTCGGTTGCTTCCCGAGCAGTTCACTTCTCTACTACTAGTAGCAGCCTGCCTAGCAGGTAGTTAATATTTGGTGTGTTTGGTGTGTTTTTCGTTTGTGGTTCACAGTGAGATACAGCGGCGCGAAATCTCTGGGGTCATAGCTGTGGGATGGGGCAAGAGGATTTTCTACACAATTTTCCACGGGTTCCCCACGAGTTTTCTTTGATTCCATCCACCATCGTTTTACTGTTTAATTCTTGTTTGTTTGTTTGATTGTTAGTTTGTCTGTTGTTACAGATAGCCTCTCGCAGTCCTTTATTCGTTCCCAATTTCACTTTTTTATGTTCTTTTTTAATTTCATTTATTTGCTATCACAGTTATCTTTTTCATTTCTTTTCTTTTTTTCGTTCGAATTTTTGGAAGTTATCACTTGTTTCCACCTGCTTTTTTCCTCCAAATATTCCCATCCGCCTTTCGCATCCGCTGTCCGCATGTATCGGTCCTCGTTTTACAGACGCCTATCTTTAGCTGACTGTTTTATAAGACTATAAGTCGGTCTGCGGTTTACTTGAGAACATTTTGTGGCATCCATTTTGAACAAGCAACGTAACAAAATTATTTAGAATGTTAACTGTTTGATAACATTAGTATAGTTCACGTGAGACTAATGGCCGTCTGAATAAGAGGACATAAAAATATGCCTAAAAATAAAAACGCAGTTTTTCGTCGGTATTATTTTATTGAAATATTTCAACACGTATTCAATTATACAACATCTTAGGTAGTTTTGAGGCTGAAACCGCCAAAAAATACAACTTTTAGCCCTGGCGAAGCCTCAGCAGAAACCTCAAAGTCCTCATCCAGTAATATACAGAAAAGGTAAATAAAAAATATCCGTGGCTCTCATCGAAGCCATGTCGGTGATCTTCAATTCTGAGCGGCTTTTCCCGCAGAAATTATTTCCCCTCTTACACTCTAGTAAAGGAGCCTGTTCTGACTATTCTATAAATCAGATTTTGGTGTAAACAGTTCATGAATCCAATTTTTCACATCGTTCTCAACCATGCCGCAACTGGCCACAGCCCGTCAAATATGCGAGTGACAGCAATGTTCATTTTTGTTTAGTACGTTTTAGCGAGTTTTCAGTCTCATTTTTCTGCCAAAAGAAAGTTTCTTTACATTAAAGCATCTGACTGAAAAGTAACAAACTCTTCTACTTTTGTGGAGATGGTTTTCAGGTTCTGCTAAATTGGTTTACTAGTGTAGAAAAAGCTACCCCAATGGTCACTGATGATGGGGACAGAAGCGAAGTCAGCTAAAAAGATCGAGACTGCGTCTAAAACTAAAATTTTTGCTAATGTTCGTCCTAACCCTCGCTCAATGCATGTAAAACCTCTAGCTTTCTTCCTTCTTTTCTTTTCCCATCTCAGATTGTTATTATTTTTTGTTAATTGCTGATGTGATTAATTATGGACTGTTCTCTACCTTTTTCAAAACTGACTCGTCACATCCGTATTCCTTTTCTTTCTCGCTTTTTACTTCCTCTTTCTGGACACCATTGTTCGTTTCTAACGAGTTTTGTTCGTCTTGTTTTTCTTCTTTCTTCTCTTTCTTTGCTGCCTCGTGTCTCCACTTTGTTCTTCTGTTTTGAAACCAAACTTTCACCTGTGTTTCGGACAAACCCAACATGGCGCCGATCTGAAGCCGCTCTCGTTTGGTGACGTACTTTGTTGCTTGGAAACGCTTTTCCAGACCTCGCCGCTGGAGCTGCGTGAAGACTGGGCGACACCAAGGGCGGGTGGAAGTACGCATGGGCGGGGAGTAAAAGGGCTGATGGGTAATGAAATTAACGCCATCATTCCACAGGAACGGGAAATCAGGAAAATGGACTTCTGGGTGTTCTGAAAATAATAGTTTTAAATAGAAATAAGAATTTTTATTACATGCAAGAATCCGAACTATCCCTCTTAAGTTGGTATATCTTTCACATAGTCATCTCCCTCACATTGCCAAGTTATCATATAAACCTTCTAGTATAAATTTTATAAGGCAATTAACCTAATTGACACAAGAGTTTGTCAACCGCAACCCCGAGGAAAATACGTAAAGCACTCCTAATGCTTTGTTAGTTGATATCAGCTATTTCCGGCTTAGCTTAAGCCAGAGAAACTTTGCAGTATGAATCAAATCATCGCTGACCTTTGCTAATATTCTTAAGAGGAATGTTGCACATGTTATGTAGTTAATTAGCTGCAAGAATTAACAAACGGAGTCACTTGGCTTAAATTTTCACTCAGTTGAATCATTCTTGAAATCGCCGATTTTCACTTCAAGGGGAAATTTTTTAACGCTAATCGTATACAACCAGACTTCAGTTTGCGCTGAGAGATTTGGACATAACCCGAACTACTCAGGGCCAAAACAAATAAATAAGCAAATATAAAACGGTTAGGCTCATTAAATCTCTCAGAAGTGGCACCAACTACCTCCAACGACGCCACCTTTTGTTTGATTTTATTTTTCTTTCCTGAAAAGAAAACTGTATACTGTACAAGTATACTCGGCTTTTTGCAGGGTCCTACAGTTTATCATTGGTTTGTATAATGAGCCTGCGTCCTTCAAAGATTGCAATATTTAACAGGCAAAAAGAATAAATTGGCAGAGGAAGGTTAATAACAGTAGCTTCGAAGTGGCGTCGTCTTTTTTACGTGACAGATTAAAGTGTAGTTTTCCCTAAGAAACTATCATCACGTTAGTTTAGACTGCATCTAATGCTGAAGCGTGTCTAAAGAGAACAATGGGTATCATTTAGTGAGGAGATTTACTTCTAACGGCCTATTATACAAAATCACCAGTAATGCTAAAAATTTAAAAACATGACCTAAAAGGACAAGAATGAACCTTGCTGAATAGATCTGAATACCATACGTATATGCTAAAACGAAAGAATGCAAAGAACAAAGTTACAACGCTTTCTTAAGAGTGTTTCACGTAGTGCATACTGCCTTATGACCTGCTAAACTGACAATTCATGTCCCGGAAGTAAATCTTGAAGCTTAATGCATAAACAGTATTAGGTGGCTACAATCACGCTGCTATACTTTGATCTCAGGATTGATAAGCGGAAAATCAGACCCCTGTTGTTCTCGACACTCTATAAAGTGTTATTTTGAACTACATCTAGAGCAGAAATCCCTAACAGTATTATGTACAGAGTTGCTATCTCATGGTTCCGTGTAGTTCGCACAAGAAAGTACCCCGCCCCGGGTCTTTCACCAAGTACTTACAGTGACTAAAGTACAGAATATTTTACATTTTTGAGAACCTTTTCTTTTTTTGTCGATATTGATGACGAGTAAAAAGTGGGGGACCAGACCAAACACTTTTGAAGCTCCAAATATTTCATGGAAAAGAAAAAAAATACGAAAAAGGAACTTAATGCCATTCGATGACTAAAGGAGCTATTTTGGGATCGGATCAGCATTCGATACTTCAATCACCATCAAATTTAATACTGAAAGAGGATTTCTCCTGAAAGAAGGATTTTAACAAATATCACTTTGCAACTATTTATTAATAAACCTTAAACACAATTTTTTAAAATCGTTGCCAGCGATAAAGGCCGTTTAAATTCAGAGCATCATTCAGATGGTACCAAGTACGGCAATATTCCTCGTCAAGAGGTTTTGGTTTTTCGTGTTTTTTCCAATCATGTGATATGCCATTAACGCTGACATTTGTCAACTCTCACCCTTATAAAATTCGAGGTCTTTGGAAACCGAAGATAAAGTTGACGATACCTTCTCAACGAAGAAGAAACACACAAAGAGTTATTTTGCAAAGTACGTTTATTAGGGGCACCCAACGAGAATATAGTTCAAAACCACTTAAACATGGCATTGTTGAACGTATTTTAGTATTTAAACGTGAGATATAGGCATATTTTTATCCCCTAAAAATGTTTCATCTGTTCGGATTTCCTAGCTGAAAGTCTAGTGATCCGAAAATTATAGGGATGGAAACTTACCTTTTCGAAAATTTCAGCCAGAAAAAAGGCTCCCGCACATTCTAGGTGACCTTTTTAGGGTAAAAATCCGTTAAAAGTAGGCAATTATATCTTTTTGGAGGGGGTCGAAAATCCGAGGAGAGGCGGGCAAGGAAGAAATTTAACAACAAATGTTCCGAAAATTCTAGATCTCAAATCGTCTTCCGAACGGATATTTTCCAAAAATTGTCGTTGGGTGCCCCTGTTTTATGAAGAAATGAGTTTTATTTATATAAACACCAATGAAATACCAAGTGAGCTTTCGCGCGAAAACTTGATATCTTCACATGTGAAAATAACATGTTATCTATGTGAAAATATCACCGTTGGAATGGCTACATAATAAATCGCACCTTTCATACCAAAATCTGTTGAAGTAAAATGGTTTGGTATTTCATTGGTGTTTATATAATAAATAGAATATTACATGCATATGGTCGCTTGGAGATACGAAATTTCTCTTCTCGTGTTGAAAAATATTTCACTCGTTCGCGCATATTTTTCAACACTCGAAGAGAAATTTCGTATCTCCGCGCGGCCATGTAATATCCTCTATATCGTGACTGTGTTATCGGAGAATCGTTTCTGAGATGCAAAAAGAGACTGAATTAAATGATAATAAACACGGATCGTGGTAAGGTTGCGGATATTTAAAAGAGGTCGAGAGTTATTAAATCTTACTTTTTGCCAAGACAACAAATGCTTTTTATTTCGCGGGCAAATAAGCTGAAACTAAATCCAGTCATTGATAATGAGAAATTTCTTGTCGCTTTCAACTATTGTTTCCAAAACGGCCTAGTGTTCTAGAGTGTGTAGAACCGGCTAAGAGCTTTTTCGGCCCCTAATATAGCTTACGTTGGCGATCCTGATTTTTCCTAAACATCTTAAAATACGGTAAAATGCCTATTAACTAATATAACTATGTACTGTATGTATCCGTTCCCTGAAAAGGTCTGGTTTTTATCCACTTAAAAATGTTTAAAAAGATGAAGCCATTAGTATATTTAATGCGACTATATATGTAATTAAGTTTCTCTTTCGCCAATTCCGTTTGAAAAAAGGGAGCAAACACCGTGTTTTTAAAAGCTTTGCAGATAACAATCGTCTGAGATTGCAAAAATTAACATTAGAAGACCGCGCTTTTCTTTTTTCTTTTAGAGATCTAACAACCTTCGACAAGGGACTACATTTCACAAGGGTACAGCATGAGCTGTTACGCTAAGGATCTTAGGGGAGATCGAAGATGCATGCTTTCAGTTTACTTTAAAGTGAATCCAACAGAATTTTGAGAAATTCTTATGTCGTGATCGCAGCGTAGTACCCCAGATTGGGTTTCTTATAGATAAACAAATTTATGATTTAAAGCTGCTAGTAATGCTCTTGAAAAGGTAGGATTGTTAAAACATTTTCTGGCTTGACGTTATAAAAACACTTACTGTGTGCAAGCTGTAAGGATTTAAGATACAGTTACACGAAACTGTTTCAAGTGACGCCTTAGTTCTTACACAATTTAACCAAATTCAACAGGAATGTAGTTTACTCTGCGAAGTGTAAGTTAGAAACCAATTTCTAGCCGACGCCTAAAATAAATGAAGCACAATAACACACACCTGGTACACACTCATCGTGAAGACAATTTAAACCCACGGTGTGTTCGACTGTTAACTATGACCTTCTCAGCTCATTCGGGTACAATGTACACATTTGTAAGCTCTTCTGCGTGATACTCACAGCTCATTTGGACGGCACAGTACATTGTTATTAGATCTCGGGACAGAAGAAAACAATTATGTAAAGATGTCTTGTTCGTGGGTAGTTTCTTTAAGCCTTGTGACCGAGCTTGTATAAAGAAATGCACATATTTAAATAAGCTGTTAGAGAAAGCTGTTAGGAAATTGGGTTTTATTTGGTAATATTACGAAAGAGAGAATGAATATGAAGTACTTCAGAGGCTCTAACTAATAAAGGGGACAGTTAACGAGAGACTGCATTTGAATTCATCTCACTTAAGTACACTGTAAGTACGGCAAAACAATGACATTGTCCAACTTGCATTAAAAGCTTAAGAAGCAACACTGAGTCTGGACGAAAACAAATATTTAAGATAAAGGGTTAGAGGTAGAAATATGTAGAAACCCTTGTCTAATACCCCCGCCACCAACTTCCCAGCTCAGTGTTTCTTGAATGTATAGAAACCCTTTCAACTTACCAGCTTTCCTTGATCGTTTGGAAAGTCTTAGTGACCTTATTTCAAAACGACACTCTTGATTAATCCAATGGCGTTAAGATTTAAATATTTAGTCACAAAATATGTAGTCCTGTAGATGTGAAATGCAATTCAAGTAAATCCCTTTGCGGCAGAACTCTTTGGTACAGATGTTTAGTTCTAACATTTGTCTCCCTTTTGTAAATGAAATCAGTATTCAACTCAAGAGATAGGGCCGGGTTTTTTTTTTCTTAAAGTAAAGTGTGACCATCTAAGTGAAAGTCGCCATGGAGCAGTACTTTCTTGTGGTACTGTCAAGAGAAAATAATCTAGATTATTCTCTCTCGGTACTGTATATTAAGCTGTACAAGGTGCCTGGTACTGACTGTTGAGTCTGTGGATGAAATCCCGCGAAAGCTGACTGTGTGACAATTAAAATGAAAGCCACTTAAATATGTTGCTGTGCCTGGTTCGACAAGGTGTTTCTAACTCTTAAGACTGTGGATGAAATCCTGAAGTTTGACCATTCAAATAAAAGCACTGAGCAGTACTTTCCTATCGGTTACATGTTTAATATGTTGCGCAAAGTGGCACATTTCGTTATCTTTTGAGTCTGTTGATGAAATCCTGAAATGGTGTGACTGTCGAATACAACTCTGCTCTGACAATAACCTAGGTTTTATTTATATAGGATGTTTGATGGAGATAATAGTGATAAATAAACTAATGGCTTGTTTAACTATATTAGCGCCCTTGTTTACCGAATGCCGCGTAATTGTTCTTCGAGTGAGACTATGCTTTTGCACATACACCCCTCAGTCCTGAAAGCCTTTCAATATTCCAGTCTTTGTTTGCGCCGAGAAGAATCGAGTAAACTGTTTTTCTCGGGCGACTGATAAATAACACAGATGACGTTGCTCAGCTCAGGACCTGTGCCTTAAAAAAATGTGAACCAATTTAAATCCAGTAAACGAGTCTGAAGAATTCATCTCGAACTGAAGAATACAGAAAAGCAAAGATAACGGCAGCGACATTATTGCTCAGCCAAGAAGTACCAGCTTTCTAACGTTCTGTCAGTTTCGATGGACTTTCACAGGATCGAGTGAATTGGCTTGAGCAGCGAAAAATTACTGTCAAAATGCAATCACAGTTCATGACACAACAGGCCCTTCTTGAAAACCGACAAAACTAAAGGCGCGCAACGAAAATGTTAAAGAAGTCAGTGACGAGCAGCACAGTTTAGTGTGATTTTGATGCGCTACGTTGATTATTACGTGGAAGGAACTTGAAGAGAGTCGTTGCTGCAACTTCCCCAAAAGTGAAGGAAACTGTGTACTTTCCTTCTAACTTTGCCTTTGTTGTGTTTCTACGTTCCTTTACGAGCCTCCATCACTTACACGGAGATCATAGCTGCACTGAGTAACAATTTCTAAGTTCACCCGAAGAATTATTTCGAATGAAATAAAGAGACGCTTATCTTATCACATAATAGCAAACTCAATGAGATCACGCAATAAAACGAACGGAATGAATTGTTTTATAATACTGAGGAAATGTGAAGTTTAGATTTCTTTTTAATCAGTTTTATTTATGATTATTAGCCATTAGTATGATCAGACGAATTCCGGAAGAACTTGAACTTAATTTGAATTGTCCCCTCAATCAATTAGTGCTAACGCACCAGAGTAGCGTACCCACCTGGTTGCGAGTTTGTTCCATAAAGTATGTTTTCAATCCCAAACTTTAGACTCCGACTTTTGCTTGGTTCGCTAGTGCTGTCCCTTTGCTCGATCCCACGAGCGTTTTGTGTGACTATCTCGTCTGAAGATGTCCTATATCCTGGAGTTGGGGTACGAACAGGACAGTTCCATGGTGGGAACACAGAAGCACATGACATAAAAGGCACCGAAACACAGTTACAGAATGTCAGTGGTGATGGGTTCAACATAGTGAGGTGCGCACGATAACAACTCAAAATGATATGGCAGCTTTGATACCACATAGCCTAATTACTTACAGACCTCCCATATTAAGAGCTAATACAGAGGAACAATTGGCATTAAACTGGCACTTATCTGTGACATCAATGCCAAGGATGTGTTTCTAAGGACCTGTCTCTAAGATTTTGTGTGTGTGTTTGGGTCGTGAAAATAACAAATGTGGTTGTGAAAAGCTTGTTCAATTTTGCGTCCAGAGCTCTCAGCCGGAAAAATAAATCTCGGATCAACGTGGCAACCAATTAAAAAGGTATTAATGTGTGAATTTGTTAGGGTCACAAACACGTTTATGGGTGTCTGTGTTATGTAAAACGTGAACCGTCATTTAACTCCGCCCTGTTTTGATTTAAGAGAGAGGTCAGTTTAACATCAGATTACTTAAAGGGTCGCATTTTATGAGTAAATATTTGAGTGTTGAAGAATCACTGCTTGCTGTAATGAATCCAATATCGTTTCAGCAAGCTCACTAATGTAATCTAATTTGCCTCGAAACAACTTAACGATAATCATCAATTTAATTACTTTCCTCGTAATTATCGTCTCGTGATATTTACTAGTTAAAGTGCTTAGCAGCATTTTTTGTATTTATTTTTAAAAATAGAAAGCACATCCCCCTACTCAGTTTCTTTTCTGATTACAATTTTGATAAATTTGGCGCCATTTTGACGCCTATATTCGATTCTCTTTTCATTAGTGACGAACCGAAAAGAAACTACAAGCCCTCTCACCCTCATCCCCAACCCCATTACGCCTTCCCTGGCCAAACACTATTTACAAACAGGGAACTGCATGGCAATTTAAAAACTAAAATTGTCTCCTTCGATATCAGTTGATATCTAGTATTCTCTTCTAACCCTAGGATGGATTTCCCGGAAAACTGGAGCAGCCCAACCACAGGAGGATACCGTATTTATTCGATTAACCACCCTAAGCGCTTATTAAATTTTTGGACCTTGAGAGTGGGCGCTTATTCGAGGCTGGGCGCTTATTAAATTTTCACCATTTTCAGCAAGCGTAGTATGTTTACTTTGCAACAAAACAATAAATGCTAATAACAAAACGCGAAGAAGTAACAAAGCAAGGTTTCTGTAGAATACTCTGAAGAGAACTCCGTCTTCGGGGAAGTCTCTTATATATATTTTAGTACTTATCTATTCAAGTTGGTGGAGCGGGGGTGGGCGCTTATTTGAGTCTGATTGGGAAGAGGTGGGGGTGGGGGCGGGCGCTTATTCGAGGCTGGGTGCTTATTAACTTTTTCTGCCTTTAGGTTGGGCGCTTATTCGAGGTTGTGCGCTTATTCCAATAAATACTGATACGGTACTCAACAAAATTTACCGCTATAAATGAACCGTCCTTAAAAGATGAATAAATCGCTAAACCAGAAAATTTTATCTTTTTCACAGCCATAAAATGCATTTGCTAGCCCTATAAGTCCTTTGACAGACTTGACAGATTTCCCCCCGCCCTTTTATACGTATACCTGGATCTTGAAAAAGGCACCCCTTCGGGGGGGAGCCTCCCCGTATGGGCCTTTATAAGATGTTCCTATCCGCCCCTCCGCCCCTCCCCAGGAGCCCTACAGGCTTCGGTTGTTGTTCTAGTTCCTGCCAAGCTGGTCGAGCTATTGTTCCGCTAAGCGTTCTTTTGTGGAACTTTAAACTTAGTCCCATATCGCTCAAAGTCAAAGTACGACAAGGAACAATAACTGCCATTTACTAACAAAAAGTAAGTAAAAAAAAAGTACAAAAGTAAATCATGATTTATTTATACATAACATCTAGCTGTTTGTAATAGTGAATGCAGCAGATTATAAGGCAGAATAAATTTAAAATATTTTATAGGTTGGTAAATTATTAACATTTCCTAGCCCAACCTCCATTTAGGGGACACTTACCCTGGTCCCGAGGGTGGTCCCGAGGGTTTCCCATGAACAGGTTTCACTGTAGTGTGAGATTACGTTCATTCTCTTTTTTCGCATGCAGATTTTTTTAGAATCATATTTTTAAGGAAAGAACTGTAACTTTATTATTTCGTATGAAAACAAAACCGTTGTCCTACTTGTGCCAGTCTAGTTAAACAGAAACCGGTTTTCCTTGTACTTGTATCATAGCCTGTAAAAGCAGACCCATTTTGCAGAGCGAAAGATGATACTAATGTTCTCTTGCACGTTGCAATTGCTTTTAAGAATGCGCAACCTCGTCGCAACGGCCTTTTAAGGGAAAAGCCCTGAGGACGAGGTTGAATAGTGCGGCCGCGATCAAATTATCTCTGAGCTTTCGTTAAATAAAAAACGACTGGTCTGCAGGCTACTTGTATCATTGCTATTAAGAAAGTGGTGGAGGGACGGGGGACCATTGGGATAAACCCAGAAAACTAAGACCCATCACGTCTTGCTTAGTTGCGGACACTCGTCAAGCTTAGACTTGATAGATTGTGCTAGCATAATTTTAGGCATAATTCATCATAACGAGCACAACTTTCATCTGCTTATTGCAAAAAAGCACTGCCAGCATAGTTTATACTTTAAGCTAGTTTTGCTGCAAAAATGGTCATTTGTTGATCATGCAACCAATTTTTTGGGCCGAGATTAGTGTTACAGGCAAATTTAAGTAACAAAACCACTTTTTTGACAGCTTATTGTACTGTCACATTCATGACTGACCTGGATCTCACAGAAAGTGACACAGGATTCTTTCTACAGAACTCCTCAACGCATGTGTTACCCAAGATGGTTTCCGCGTGCTGTTGTTAATTGTTTGAGTTTTATAGTAACTGTTGCCTGACAATAATTTTTGCAAGTTTCTAGTTGTAAATATGGTGAATGTGTATGCCATTTACTTGCCCTTTGCATATAGTTTTTGAGCATAATTAATCCTGCAGTTTTTTTACTAAAATGATTATAAATCTACAAAAACTAGCCTAATTATTGGCATAATTTTAGAAATACATGAGCGCTGCTAGTAGCATATTATGCTACTTTTGCGAGCACAATCTATCAAAACCTAGTCAAGCTAAGTGTGGTCTTAGTTCCAGTGGTAACAGTGGTGGCCGGGAGGAGGAGAATAGACTTAGTTTTCAGGTTCCTATTATAAGGAACAACCTATTATAACCCAGGTCTCGAGTTACACGATTAAATTTTCGATTATCGTTTTTCAGCTGTACACATTTCACAGTTGAAGCCAAGTTAGAAATTCAGGATGAATTGACTTGAGATTGGCCAAGCAGAGCTTAGTCAAAGTTAGTTTCCGCCTTTCCTTGCCGTTAAAATCCTCTCTCCACATCTTCTACTGACTTACTCCCCTACGGAATAGCTTTGCTCTATGCTCCTCCGCTTTTTGCCCATTTCTGAACTTGACCCTCCTGTTTTGAAACCACACTTTTATTTGATGTTCCGTGAGTCCTAAAGAGAGAGACAAGTGGTATCTTTCTCGTCTACTTAGGTAGTGTCGAGCCTGGAAGTGGTTTTCCAAGGTCATACGCTGATGATCTGTAAACACTGAACGAGACAAGGCCGCAGATTTCGGCCTCCTGTTTGTACTCTGAGGAGTAAAGTTTGGACCACATTGTTCTGAAACAAAAGTCAGTTACAAACCGTTAAGTTAATCAATGAGGGTCATCTTTGGGGAACTGAACACCTCAACACCAAGCAACCGCTCCTATTTAATACGTCAAATACGCCAGCGAGTTTAGCGAACGCACTCTGGTTACCGTGTTTATCTGATTAAGTGCCCCACCTCGAAAAAGCGCCCACCTCGAATAACCGCCCACCCTATTGGCAGGAAAGTTAAAAAGCGTCCATCCTTGAATAAGCGCCCACCCCATGCCACCTTCCACCAAAAAATATAGTACTGGCAATGAAATTGAAATACCCTAAAGACCGAGTTTTCTTAGTATTTTATAGAGCCTTTCAATGAACGGTTGAAATTCTCCTTTTGAACATCTCAATGTTTTGTTGCAAAATAAAATCACTTTTGCTGGAAATTGCTCGAATAAGCGCCCCCTCTCAAAGACCAAACATTTATTAAGAGCGCCCAGGGCGCTTAATCGAATAAATATTATCATGACTCTCCAACACTTATAGTCTCCCACGCAACCGTTTTTTTCACGTCAAGCAACGCTCCTCCTCCTCCTCCTCCTCCTCCTTTTGAGGAAGAGCGTTGCTTCACGAGATAAATACGGTTCCTGCTAGGACACAAAGTCCGGCAATCCCGAGGACGCAGGGTACAAGCTTGAGCGAGTTTACACTCAATTGTGAAACGAGTCCTAAAACCTAAGTTTTCAGGAAAGAAAATAAAAATGTTGCAATTTAAGGTTAAAACTAAGAGTAGCGTACTAAGTTTTAACAGTTGTTGAGAAAGATTCCCAGGACTATTTTCTGCTACTTATCAGATTACGACCCCCGGAAATGACCTGAGAATTAGGCTCAAATACTCCCATCCAGACATATCAGACTGTATTAGCCTTGAGGTGACCAAGATTTAATTCATTCGGAACTTTTTCTCGACATTATTTTCTCCCTGGGTGTTCCTGATAGATCTTGGTAGGTAAGAGCAAAAATCAGTGCCAGTGGAAATCAAAAAAAAAAATTCAAACTCTGCTATAGAAAGCAATGATGTCAGACGCTATACTGATCAAGGACAGAAACCTCAAACTTTGATGAAAAGTTTGACAAACTTATGCTTTGCAAGTTTTGCCGATCGAGGAGTTTATCTCGGGTAAGATTAAAGGACCTAGTCTACAAATTGTACTGCACAGAAAAGAACTTTTTGCAGAGTAACGAGAAGTCAAGACGGGAACTTGAGATCAATAAGGCTTTGAGTGCTCAAACCTTCGTCTGAGCCAATAGTAAAAGCAAACTTTTTTGAGTATGCTTTGCAGTCTAATTCTTCAAATCCTAAGAGATAAAGAATTAGGGTAGGTAAACCGGCGTTTTCTTGAGAGTTGTTGAGAGTTATAGCAGGAGCACAAATAGCAAAAATTCTTTTCTTGATGTACATTTTCATGTTTTATGGTCGTGGTTTTGTCGTTTTGTTTAAACGTTTTTACACTGACCCAGTTAAACAGGAAGCAAAAAAGAAACGAGAATGACGCACAGGGGCATCCAAGACTGTTTTCTGTACAATATCTGTTCGGAGAAGCACATTACCTTGAATTTTTTTTTACTTTAGGACGGCTAAAAATTTCTAGTTGCAGTTTCATTCATGTACAATTTTCGAAGCTTATCTGATAAATTCCCCACAATTTTCTGTGTTTAATTTTTTTTCCACATTTCACTGCCCAAGTTAGGCTACTTCTCGCAAAAAAAAAGGAAACCTAAAATTTTCAGATTCAAAAGGGGATGCAGAGAGGAATGAGAAAATTTCTCACTTTCGTAATCTAAATTGCATCGGGGAAATATTACTGATTCAGAAGCCCTTGTAATTTCGAAAAGATTCAAGTTCCCCTAGGATGACCGAACAGATACACATTTTATAGCGTCGCTTAGAATGCATTTCTGGAGATCTAAAAGTACTCTGGATAGCCTAAAAATTGTTTTCAGTGGCATGTATTTCGGAGGAAACTGTCTTGGGTGCCCCTAGACACACAGTTCAAGCGTAGAAAGGAGCTTTTAGTCTCGAGAACTTTTACTTCTTAACTGCACACTCAACGCGCTACTTGTGCTGAAAAAGCCATGCTCCTGTTAATCGCAAGCAAGCGTGCATCAGGCTGCATTTTACTGAAAAAGCCTTTCTGTGCCTGTCTTTCCAACCCCGAGAGCTTTCTCACAGGTTGGATATTAAACAACAAGTACAAATCCTTCCTGAGAGACTTCCATATCTGAACAGTGACGGGGACGATGCTAGTAAAAAACGTAAAGGAGAATACAAATTGAAGGAGACCATGGAGTGGCTCAGCCATTATTTGACCCCTAAAGGAGACAATACTCCAACACAGTATTAAGGCAGTTGCTTTTTTATAAGGATATTTCTGTACGCACAACCCTAAGTCAGCTAAGTGATACTATTATGGACGAAATTTTGGCATTCCTTCCTGAAGGGAGACATTCGAGACCCTAAGTGCAAGTGAGACCAAAATCTGTTAAATTTCTACCCCTAAGCGAAAGGATGTGCCGTCACTTTAACATCGTAGTCCCTTACCAGAGAAAAAACCCACTCGCGAGCTCTTTATACTTGAAGCAAGGAGGCAAGATTACATCTTGTCTCTGCTGATTTTTTTGTGATCATTATTTATCGACGATAACGTTCGAACTCATAACTCTAAAACCCTACAACAGCTAGAATTCTTTTGCTACCACGTCACTTTCCAAGGATTCTCTCCTGAACTCGTCCCCTGAGCGAGAGAAAAAAAATTGACTCCTCCCCTCCCTCAAGACACGTGGGCGGCGTGTTATGGGGTGCGCGAGCAAAGAGTTTGGGCACGTTGTCAAAGGAGGAAGTGTTGATTAGTGTTTGACAGTGTCCAGCTATGTTATTGTGGATGTTTTCTTTTTATAGCCAGTCGGAATCCTTTGTGTCTGAATGACCGGTTATTGCAGCAATTTGTAAAGGAAACTAAAAACATTCGCAACGCTAATTTTAAGAGCCATGTATGATATATGTCTAAAATACTGTTATTCTAAACTTCTTCACTTGAACAGCCGGTTCAACATGGCCAACTTTGTCCGCGTTCCCTGGCTTTTCAATGAAAGCCAAGTGGACATGCATTATATTGTATCAAGAGCATTGTCAGTGATACATTAGTTGGTCATAATTTAGGGGAAAATGCTCACAAAAGTAGCTTTTTAAGAGGTTGGGATGTGATAAAAGATAAGATATAGAGGGATGTTTTTCCAAGCAACTACCGACAAAAAGTCGGCTGGAAAAAATAAGAGAAGCAGGTAGGCAACCCGGGAGAGTGGAACGATATGCTCCCTATGATAAATCAAGAGTTTAGATAACGGGAAATTGTTCAAAGGGGTAAATTTTACTGGGTCTGTAGAGACAGTTTCACGTTTTGAAATAGAGGAGGTCAAACGTTGAAATAAATAAGGGTTAGAGGTTTGCCCTCGGGGCAAAGTATCTACGTAGAAAATTCGTTGAGTACCCGACCCCTCGGCCTGATTTCCAGTTCTCTGCGATTTAGCTGAATTATTTCGATCAAAACGTCGGCTTTTACACGTGTTTTTAAACACATCTAAAAACATCAATTTACAAAGCAGATTTCCTAACCTGTATTTGCCGAGCCGTAGAGGATGTTCTCGATCCCAAATTTTAGTTCTTGTTTCCGTGTTGTAATAACTTCTCGATTCTTGACCGCCATCTTTGAGTCAGGTGATGTGACTCCATTTATAGCGATTGTTTGCACATTTGAACGTCTAAACGCCTGCATTGGAGCTGCATAAGCTACCCTGGGGAAGCTGTTAGTAGCGGCAGCTTGTTGAGCTGCCCCACAGAAAGTACATGAGCAATAAATCATCGGCGAGCTCATCCTTGTCGCAGTTTCTAAAGAGTCACTGTCTTCGTTTAACAGACCTCACACGAATACAAATCTATTAGCTTTCAGACTTACGCCTCGCTGTGAGGTGTGAACTAACCAAGCCCCGACACCTGTTGATATCCTGTCCTCTTATCTCTCCTCGCACGGCGTAACAGCTTGAAACCACAAGATAAGTGAGTCTATTTAAGCCGTATTTCTCCGGCTTTTAGGAAAGAGTCACAGGACTTTAGTCCAGTTTGTAGTTGTTCTAGACAACGTAATTTTAGAATAGTAAACTCGACTTAGACTTTTAAAATCAATGGCCTCAGGTTGAGGAAGACATGTCAGTGAGGAGACTCGGAAATTCAGAGATGTCCATGTTTCCTCTCAGTTAGCCTGCGTAAGGGCCATAATGACCATAATGGCTATTGCTTGCGAAAACAGCCATCTCCTCTCGCTCCTCGCAGTATGGGACATTTCGCTGGAGGGACTCCTGGCGAAAAGTCCTAGCATCGAGGAGCGAGTAGTCTCAAGTCACTGTCAAGTAGTAGTCTCAGTCTTAATCCTGTTCAAGACGTCTAGAGTAGTATTAGTTGGGACAGCACAAAGAAAAGTGTGTAGGCGAGGGGGTAGGGTGCAGGGCCCTTTTCGGTAGCAACATTTTCAGTCACTGTGCACAGCGGCTCGCCACCATTCAACAAATAGCCTGCGTAGCAAGCGTTTCCAATCGAGTTATTGCGCGAAAGTTAGAGAGGAAACAAAAAAACAGCTTTCTAGACGAACCTCGCGAGGAAACGCTTGCTACGCAGGCTATTCAACAAATGTTTAAATTTGCAACCAGCCCGCCCCCCCCCCGTGCACTTGATATGATTGGCTGATGTAACTGTCTTATTACAGGAGTCCAATTACACTGTCCGATGACGGCAAAACAATGATTAGTGAAAAATAATTGAAAGTAAATTGTGCACCAATGAAATTTGAGGGAATTGCAATAGTTATGATTAATTTGTTTGTTTTATCTTGCCATAATATTTTAGTATCCTATTGCACTATATCCTTTCCTTTAAACACCTCAAGGTCTTAGTGTCCTTAGTTCCTAGTTTCCGGCACAGACCCATATGGCTTATACAAGGGCGTACACCCCACACGGGTTCACACGGTAGTTACCTTTCCCGGTACATATTGTACACTGACCAGCCCCATAACGTCTAAGTTCACCCATAGCCCCAGATGAAGAAAACCATATCCTTTTGAATTGTTTTTCCAGTGAATGCAGCGTTGATACCCAAAGAAACTCACAAAATTGTATTGTTTTGTTTAAGGGTTACAGATGGGCAGTGGGGGATTGGGAGCAAGTTTCCTCTTAGTACAGTAATTTTGGTTCATGGCTTATTTCATGGTGAAAACATAATTATAAGCGACAGAATGGCGCCGAATTTATCAGGCATGAAATCAGAGCAGCTATGATAGGCTGGTAATGCCTTCAAGGTAAAAAAAAAAAAAAAAGCGACAAATGCTTCTTAGAACTTTATCCTAAAACTAATCACGATGCGATAATTATGAGCAGTGTAATAAAATTGATCGATATCATCCAGTTCGTCCGAGGTAAATTAGATTACAAAAGGTTTTTGAAACGATATTGGATTCATTTCAGCGAGGAGTGATTCTTCAACACTCAAATATTTACTCATAAAACGTGACCCTTTGAAAACATGAAATTAAGTAGTTGTGATCTGATGTTAAACAGACCTCCCTCTTAAATGACTTCTGGGCGGGCTCTCGCGGTTTTATATAAGACAGACACCCAGTGAACTTTCTTGTGACCGCTAAAGAATTCACACATTAGCACCATTTTGTTACGACGATGATCCTAGAGTAATTTTTTCCCGTCTGAGAGCTTGAAGGTATTGATATCTGTGCAAGTAGTTGTGAAATCCACATTCGGAATTTTCATGACGCAACAATAAAAACCTTAAAAATACATCCTTGGCGTTGATGTCAAAGATAAGTGCCAGTTTAATGCCAATTGTGCCTGTGTATTAGCTCTTAATATGGGAGGTCTGTAAGTAATTAGGCTACTGGTATCAAAGCTGTCATATCATTTTGAGTTGTAATCGCGCGCGACTCACACAGTATGTTGAACCCATCTTCACTCACATACTGTAACTGTGCTTCGGTACCTTTTATGCCCTGCTCGACTGTTTTTCCGTCATGGAACTGTCCTGTTCCTACCCCGAATCTCGGGTATGGGACATCTTTAGACGGGATGGCCACACACGGCGCGCTTGGGTTCGAGCAAAGAGACAGCTCCACAGAGCCAAGCAAAAGCCGAAGACTTAAATTTGGGATCGAAAACATACTTCACGGAAAAACGTCGCATCCAGGTAAGAAAAGACCTTAGAGTTGGTTCAGTGAGAGGACGACTAAATGTAAATTTTAAACGGCTTGAGAGTTCTTCCGGGATACAATTGAATTTTATTGCCTGATCTTATGGCTAATCATAAATAAAATTGGATTGAAACGGGAATCTAAACATATAATGCAGGAGACTCAAATCGTTTTTGCGTGATCTTTCCGCAGTTGTCATCGCAAAAATATTCAGTTTCATGCACTGATTTACCGAATATGTGATAATTCAGTTATAGATAAGATTTTCTTCAGCCGCAACATTTCATAGCAAATGTCTTTTCCTTGGCTGAATGGGTAATTGTTTGCAGCGCTTGAAGTTTGTACAAGAACGTGGAAACATGAAAATAGCAAATTAAGCAAGGAAGTAGCGGATTCCTCGAGCCTTCCAGCAGGAGCTTGATTCCAGCCCGTGAACTTCAGTGAGTGTTTCTTGATTTTCCGTTTTAAAGACTGAGGGTCTACTGTAATAATTTATCGCATCAAGATCCATCGGCAATCTGTTAGTCGTTCCGTGCCTGAAGCCTTCGCAAACACTGCGACTATAAACCGTAGTGTTGATCAGAGTAATCCTTACTGACCCAAGAGCAACTTTATCCGATGTTGAAGAGCTTCCAGTCGTCCACAACAACGTTTCTTAATTGCTAATAATGTAACCACTTTCGCAGAAAACAGCACTCTTTTAGCATTAGGGCAGGTATGTATGAAGCTATTAGACTCATGAAAAAAACGCAGCGGCCGTCACTTTGTGTACTGTTCGCTATGTTCCTTGACTAGTTTGACGTGATCTTCAGCAAATTCATTTTACATCTTGGCTACAATTTGAGCAGTTCTTCTTTATAGTTAGTAAGCAGTTCATAGACTGCGTTGAGACTTGAAAGGTCAAAGACATTGTTTAGTAGCGGGAGACATACAGTTCAGTGTGCTTCTTTTCAGTAAAAAGACGACTGAAATGTAACTGTGGAATTATGGGGGAGGGGGGAGCTTGGTTTCATGTCCTCTATCCAGAGTCAACAAATACATTCAGTAAACAAAAGTGTTAACTAAGCAAATCATTGATATGTATGTAGCCATGTAATATTAGAGGGATTCAACGCGAGACGGCATATAATTCAACAAGTGAAACGAGTAGTTCTCAGAAACAAAAGACAAGCAAATTTATTTGAGGGGAAAACCTGTCATAACTGGCTCTCTACCAAAACCTCTTCAGTCACAAAAAAGGTTGAAATGCTAGAAAAGCCAAAAAAAAAATTATGAGTTAGTATAAAGGTGCTATTGAAGAGCTTTTATCTGAATAGATTTCATCCACACAATAGGTCAGTAACACAAGTGATTTCTGTTCCAACAAACGATAGCAGCTCAGTTTCAACAAATGTTGAGCACCGGGGTTGAGCAACAATGTGCTATTCCAAGTCAAATGTTGAAAAACGCCATTTAACTGACATGCCTTGAGCGAGAATATAGATCTCTATTCTGGTTAAACAGGTTGCAACCCGTTCAGAACAACAACATAGCTCGCCGTTTCGAGCGACAAATCCTGAGCGATGATGAGCCGTGTAGGGTCCATTAGCTTGACTTTTTATATCATTGAGAAACAGAGCACAATTTTCTTTTCGTTTGATGTAATAGTTGTCCACCGATATTTTCTGATTACGAAGTTTTCAGCTGAATTACATCTATGTAGGGGCTTAAAGGCCACAGACAACACTGTGTCCTGTTCAGCTGAGGCACTGTCTTAATTAATACGAATGCACTGAAGAAGACTGAGCTTCTTTCTCCCAATCGGAGAGAGAAAAAGAGATAGGATTAGCCAGCCCTCACTGAAGATCTAATTGCTATATACCAGAGGCACCCAAGGACAAAAACAAACCTTACTGCCAGAGAGGTCTTCCAAACAAACTAATAAGTCCTATAAACAAGTAACCTAGACTGTCCAAGAGGGTCAAACAACGACTGTTTTCAGACCTCCATTTCATGAACTAAGAGGTACGCGAGGTTTGAGCTTTGTAGCCGTTTTTTCTTTCTTTTTTTTTAAAGTTTTTTTCAAAACTACCGAGCTAAACCGTTTTCCCACCCAGCCCCGTTAAATCATTTAACGACCTTTAACGGGGCTGAAAACATCAGAAGCAAGAAGTACTTTCTTAATTTACAGTAGGTAGTAACGAGAAAACTACCGAGGCTCTGAAGTGAGTCTGACCTGGCAAAGTGGCAACGAGTGTGTCTCATGAGACGCAGTTTCGGAGAGACCATCAAATAAACCGTGAACTTGCGAGCTGTACGTTCGTCTATTTCACTAAAACAGCTGGGCTCTGTGCTCTCACAAAGAAAGAGAGGAAGATCAGTCTCCAATCGAAGACTGATTTTCTTTTAACTTTAAGTGTGGAATTAGATTCTGGGGGTCTAAAGGAGTACATTGTACCCCCAGGCTGAATGATCCATGAAGATCATTCATTTAGAACGTTATTTTCACCCAATTGCCTTCAGACAGTCTGTTCACCACGAGTTCCAAGTTTTCTAGCCCTTCCCCCTCTAGTCTCCCCCCTCGTTTTTTTTCCTTCGTGAATTTTTCTCCCGCGCTCTACTGTCTGAACTCCTGGAACAGGCTATAAAAAAGCATTTGTTGAATTGTCTTTATTTGAATTCAACATTTTCTGTTTCTGTTTGAAATGGGTTCAAACACCAACCTACTAGAGTAAAGTACACAAGAATTTTTGTTAAATTTGGTGAGTAACCTTCGACCAAGCAATTTCGTGTAACTGTATCTTTAATTCCTACATACACAGTAAGTGTTTTTATAATGTCGAGCCGCAAAATGCGTTAATAGTCTTAATTATTCAAGGGCATTATAGCTTTAAACCATAAAAATTATATACCCTACAGAAACCAAATCCGAGATATCATACTGCAATCACGACATAGGAATTTAAAAATTTTTAGTGATTTTAATGTCTTTTTTCCTGAATTAGTAGGTATACAAATTCTTACTCTAAAAGATTCTTCTTGTGTTACTATCAGCAACAACTCAGCAACTAAAAATACCGCAAAGACTTGTATTGTAATTTTGTGGTCTTTAAAGATCATCACCTGTGACTCAATGAGTGTTAGCTTCCAATCTCAAAACAATTGGAAAAAGAGACAACACTATTAGCTAGCAACGAGACGGAGTAATTGTTTGATCTGTTTGTTGAATATTGAGAGGATATAAAACAGGCCTTTTTAGAACAGTTATAGTCAAGAAATTTGTTTCAGCGTATTCTATTCAAATTTATGAGAAAAGGAATGGCCAACGTAAATTGACAACAGCTACTACCCCGGCCATTGGGTCGACATGGTTTTTTGTTTGCCAATCAGTTCAGGGCGATTCGTTTCTAAGGCAGGTCAGAAATTTCATTTTATCATCAAAACTAGACGTAATCGTTAATTGATAAGAAATTTCTTATCAATGACCGGGTTTGGTTTCAGCTAATGCCACTGTAAATGTGGAAGGCATTTATATTTATTTGTCTTGATAGTGCGAATGAAAAATTTAATAGCACTCGACCTCTTTCACATATCCGCAACCCCACCGCGCCTTAGGATCTGCGTTTATTATTATTTCAGACTTTTTTGTGTGTGTGAAGATTCTCCGATAACACAGTCACGAAAAAACGTAGTTACTTTGCAAAAGAACGTTTAGTATTTTTTTTCTCTGAGTTGCGACGGTATCGTCAACTTTTTTAATTTTCTCACTGTTTCCTACTGTGACTGTCAACGAACTTACTGACTTGTAGTTGCAAAGTTCAGCCCTTGGGCATCGATTTCTCAGGTGAGATGTAAGAAATACAGTTGACTAATGTCACTATCAAAACGAATTTTGAGCAAGGGCACGTACTACATCCATGACATGTAAATAAAATAAAACATAAACCAAAATCTTCGCAAACTTGTTGTCAAAGACTGGATGTACTGGGTACAGCACTTACTATAATAAATGCTCAGATTTGTAAATGTCTTTATCTCCCGGTACGATTAAAAAAAGTTGCGTGTTAAAATTTGTTAATACCTGCAAAGTGATATTTGATGAAATCGGCCTAGCAAGTGAAATCTTCTTAAAACGAATTCGATGGTGATCATTCGGCTTCTCGATCGACTGATATTGATCCCGGCCTGAAGGTTTAAAAATCACTCCCCGCTCACGTGGTAATCCCGGAATTCATTATATTGAGATCAAGAATTTCTGTGGTTGTTCATTCTGGTCTTCTGCACTGAACATTACATTGTTTAATTTAACTCAATACATAAGAGGAATTGCACCCGCTTTCTAGTCTCTCACAATTTTATGCAAGTTTGACCCAAACAGGGTCTGTTCCGACCCTTGATTAAAGGGTTGCAAAATATGGTTGACTATGCGCTTGAGCGATGAATATTGGTATTGCTTATAAATACAGATAAAAGTTTGTTCAACTCCAGAATCGAAGACCGCCTCTCCGCAGTCTTCATCAGCATGTCGTCAGTGTGATATCGCGAAAATAAAACTTGAGCCACTGGTTTTCCTGCGCTATAACTAGACAAGACCCCCAGAAAAGTGTTTGATCTGGTTCACGGTGCCGGGTCATGCTATAAAATATTCCTTTATGAACCTAAACGGAGTCAAACCTCTAACCATTTGAACTTGAGTTAAGTCCCCCCAAGAAACAGAGTCCCTTCTATAAGGGGATTTTTCATTCAGTCGAGAGACCAAGGGGGAAAATCGGCAACATTGGGGGTAGTTAACACCACTTAAAAGGGATTTTAGGAAATATCCCTTCACATCTTATAAGCTCAAGACGCCCGGAATGCCAAAATATGTCAATAGTATTCTCAGCAAGTGTTGGAAGATTCTGTCTTGTCATTCAATGCACGTACGGTCTTGACTTTAAATGGATCGACTGGTTACGAGTTGATATTAAAACAGCGATACAACCACCTTAGAACTGGTACCCATTCTAATATGTCTGTCAGGACGCTTAATTCTTTGAGGGTACTAAAAGGTCAGCGATGGTTTAATTCTTATAATGAAAGTAAAGCCGGATACCCGAGATAAGCTAACAATGCATGCAGAGCGATTTATGTGTTTGTCTCGGTTTTGCGGTTGACAAACTCGTGTTAATTGTGGTAATTGAAACTTATGCATTTTCGAGCACGTCTTTGCTTTGGGAAGGTGATAACTATATTAAAGATTACTGGCGACATCTTTTAAGTGGTATTTCTTCTTCTTGCACATTAGCAATTATCCGTCAAAATTGCTGCAGGACGTTCGCGAAACGTGACAATCATTTTTCAGGTCACAAGTGATCACTTAATTTTAGTTAATTTGTCAGTTCTTTCTTTTTTCAGAACACCAGGAATTCCGTTTTCCTGATTTTCCGTTTCTGTGGAATGAAGGCCTTAATTTCATTACTCATCAGCCCTTTTACACCCCGCCCATGCGCACTTCCACCCGTCCTTGGTGTCGTCCAGTCTTCACCCAGCTGCAACGTCGAGGCCTGGAAAAGCGTTTCCAAGCAACTAAGTACGTCACTAAACGAGAGCGGCTTCAGATCGGCGCCATGTTGGGTTTGTCCGAAACACAAGTGAAAGTTTGGTTTCAAAACAGAAGAACAAAGTGGAGGCATGAGGCAGCAAAGAAAGAGAAGAAAGAAGAAAAACAATTAAAGGAGCAAAGCTCAGCAAAAACGAACAATTGTGTCCAGAAAGAGGAACTGAAGGAAGAGAAAGAGGAGGAAGAGGAATAATTTGAAACTTCAAATGGAAGAGAACTTCGCAACATATAAAAATGTAATGGTAATCTAATAACAACAATAACAGTAATGATGATGATAGGGAATACTGTAGTACTCATTCGAAACCATCATCATCTGGTCAAAAGAAGAGTTAGAGCCTTAAAGTTTCTTTACATGCTGCTAGCGAGCGTTAGAACGGGACATCTTGTCTTAAAAGGATTTTTTCATAGCAGTAACAGAGACAGGATATGGAAGCATTCCATCCATAATTAAGTCTACTCTCCTTCCTTACGAATCTGAAGGAATCCGAGACTGAAGAAAGACGAAAGCGTTGGAGGAGGTCGTTGATGTACGTTAAAGAAAAAGTAACTTAAATTTAAGCGGTCTTAAAAAAATCAATTTATTATTTTAACACTTACACAACCTACAAAAACACGACGACCAGTTTTACACAAGCATGTAATCCAGTCTTATCTTGTTTTGTGTCTGTCTCGTTCTTCAGTAAACAATAGACTATAATACAGCGCCTTCGTTTTCTTTTTTTGCCAAGGATCAGGCCTAACATAGCCTAAAAGTAAACCAATTCCAACTCGTAAAAAATAGAGCGAGATATTAAAATACCTGGACTTAAAGATTCCCTAAGCAGCCTGCTGTCAACTTTGTCCTCATTCAAAATTTGGCAACATAGCAAAACATTTACGGGAAACATATTGAACCATGTCAAAAATAAAGTCCAAAAAATTACAAATTATTTAAATAAATTAATAGTCAAACATAAGATTGTATTTTGCCGTTGACCGCAATTTGCTGAGGAAGTACTTCAGCCAGCTCTGCAGATACTCACTTCAGTCGCGAGGTAAATTGCCCTGTTTATTGAGTCTGTTTACCTGTTCTAAGCCTCCAAGACCCTCTACTGAGGTTGTCGCCTTAAACAGGTTTTCCTAACTGCAATTTAATACAGTGGAACCTCAATATAACGAACGATTTTCTTTACCCCAATAATAGTAAAATATTTAAAAAAGAACCTCGACATAGCGAAACCTCGTTATAGCGAACTAATTTTGCCCGTCCTTTGGCTCTTCATTAAATCGACTCACTGTAACGGTCTTTAAGCTAGTTTGAAGTTGTACCTTTGTACTAAAAGGTTTACAGTTTTCATTGTATGCAATTGAGGATCTCTGGAGAACAGAGCTGCGCCTTATTTCACGCGTACGGTACCGAACTTGAAAAGTTCAAAATATTGGGACCTTGGTGTGATTTTAATATAGCGACATCAAGAAATGCTTTTATCATATTTATGTCATTTCAGCGGAAATTTAACGTTCGGTTACGTTTAAAGAAGCCTTTTTTATGAGCCCGTTCTAAGTTGATTGTTGTCCCGGGAACACTGTCGAACCAAAATTAGATTACATGAGCTTGGATTTAATTTATTGCTGTGATGGATTGATTGTTTAACACTCAAACATGATACTCATAAAATATGAACCTTTGAAAACATGAACAAATTGGCTGTGATCTGATGTGGTCAATTTAATGAGGGTGGGTTCCGTTAAGCCTGGATGTTCGTTCACACAGTTTAGTACCTTTTGTATGAAAGGACTGGTTTAATATTGACCGGTAAGTAGAAAAGCCTCGAAGGTAGAATTGCCTACCAGTTCTTCAAATGAATCCGTGTTTCACTCAAGATGTCAAATCCGGCTATTGGAATGTCCGTGACATAGCCGAAAAAACTTATGCTCAGACAGACGTTGATGTCAAGATCAAGTGAAGGCAATTTTAAAGCTGTCAATCGTGCCTCGGTATTATCTCATATCATGTGCTGTCTGTAAGTAGCTTGAGGAACCGCAGACTTTGTATGCTACAACTGCTGCCATGTCATATGAGTTGTAAGCTAACGCGTCGCCCTCGGACACAGCATGCTAAATTCATCATCCTTTATACAATGTAACTGTTTTACGGAACATCCTCTGCATTGCTCAGGCATTTTTCAGGCAATGAATTGTCCTGTTTCTACCTCGACCCTCGGATATAGGACATCTTTAGATGGGATGCCGGCCACACACAGCGCTCTTGCGAACGAGAAAAGAGACAACACTAGTGAGCCAAGCAAATGCCAAAGACTAACGTTTGGGATTGAAAATATACTTTACGGAACTAATAGGCCACAAGGTAGGTAAACTTCGCCATGAGAAGTGCGTATAGTCGGGTTTCGAAAGGATCTGTTCATGAATAACATTAAACTAAGTAACAAACAAGCTTCATTTGTCTAGTAATTTTCATCTAGATTGTAGTGTACAAAATAACAAACGTGATTGAGCATTTTGGAGCTTTTAATTGCAATCAAATCACTTGATTCATCGCTAGTCATTTGGACTGTTATTTACTCCCAGACTTGCCCATCCGTTAACCGCTGGTTAATGTGTTAAAATGTGGAACTCAGTTTCCTATTGCGCACTTGATTGCCGCCGGGAGTGTAAATTTCCTTGATCAATCAGATGTCCGCAGTAGCGGGATGCAAGAAGAAGAATTTCCTCAGAAAACATTTGCATTAGAGGAGTAACGTGTTGTTTACATTTTCAACAGCTTAGTTCCACTTGATGCGCAACTGAAGAATTGATTGAAAATCCCTAATAGTCGATTATAATAAGCAAATACGATGATAAAAACAAGTGATATTTTTAATGTTGCCTGAATCCTGCAGAAATATGCAGCTTGCTGTCTGTTTTAGGTTTAGTTAGAAAATTGAAAGTATCTCAATAGCGAGAGTCCGAAACTGAGTTTGTTTCAGTCAAGCGTTTGTTACTTTTCCCGGCGGGGATTTTCCAGCTGTCCCTGCGCGTTATACCGAGGTTTCTGCGAGACGAGGTTAACATTATTATTCCGCGTAAATTGCGCAAAGACTTGCTATGTTCCGGGTATGTAGTTCATTGCGTGGCGAGATAAGACAAACGTCTGTTTACAATTTCCTGTTATAAGAATAATTCAAGTTCTTGTTTTTCTTTAAACGCTAAAGCTGTGGAGCGATTTGATTAAAACCAGTAAAACTAGAAACAGCGATGTGTAGGGGTGTCGAACTGGTTTAAGGCTATTAATGATTGTGACAACCCCACCCCTTGCCTCTCACAACGCTACCACAGGAACCTCATGTCATCCAAAGTCAAATGCCTTCAGAACCGCTTTTTTAGTATTAGAGTGAGCAAATAAGTAACAAACCAACCATTGTAGCTTTAATGCATGGTGACCATAATAGGGACAGACTATAAATTTAACTGGTTAAACTCATAACCATTTCACCGGTTTGTAGAGCTTCGAGCCAGTGGTATGTGCATTTGACGAATGACTTTTACTAAAACTATCCGATCAAATCTGGTCCAAACTATACTTACTTTAACAGGCAGTTCGTTTCTGTGCGGGTTGTAAGATCTGTAAGCTACTAGGTGAGAGCATCATTTGCTCTTAAACCGAAAGCTGGGAGTCGGCAATAAATGTCTTCATGCAAACAATCCTCGATCAAGTTCCTTGAACTTGAGGAAGTGACAAAACCGATTGTTCCTTCAATATTCATTATAATTATACATTTTCGGATTCTGTTCACATTTATGTGTATGAAGATCTCCAACTGTATGCATTTAAACAGGCCATTCGTTTCTAGGCGATACATTGTGAGATATTAAGTGATAAGTGATTAAAGCTGAGGTCCGATTTTTGTTTTAGTATTTTGCTGCTTTTGGTAAGGTAATTGAAAACAAGAAGATCGAGAATTTATTGTGAAAATGATTCCTGAATTTGGTCGAACTGGGGATCGAGCAAACTTTGACGCAAGCATTCCGTGTAACTGAGTTTAAATACTCTGCAAATTATAAGTGTTTTTATTGTGTCGTGTTATATCCCTAACGTGAGAATAGTAGCATTAACTCCTTAAGGACATTATATAGTATGTCAGCCAGAAACAATATTTATTTCAAGAGCTCAATCCTAGATACTATGGTGCGATCACGACCTAAAGATAATTTTTCTAACTTAGTTGAAGTAGGTAGTCAGCGATCGGCCGTTGCTTACGGCAACCCCAACCTAACTTATCTTTCAGCAGGATCAAGATGAAGAAAAATATGACAATCGTTGACTTCAAACTTGCAGATATAAAACTAGAGAGCTCTGAGGCTTATTTACCCTGGCTGAGGTTAGGGAAAATTTGTCGTAGAATTTCGAAGCTATTTACATTATTTGAAAAAATGCGGTCTCAAATATATGCCGATATCCAAAATGATTTTATACCTACAAGAAATACATAACATTATCTTCCTCCGTTCTTTATTAACGCAGAAATCATAGAAATCAGTGAAACCGTTCATGCTGAAAAACGCGATTAAAAAACAACCAACACGCAAAACAATAAGCTCGCGTCACCTTAAATTTTTAGAAGGGCGATCATTTCATGAAAAAAAGTTTACTAAATGAAATAACGATAATAATAATAATAATAAAATAGCGACTAATACGTCTGGACTAATATTAAACCATGCAGTGTAGCCAATCACCCATTGTCTTCGTTAATACTGAATATCATTGATACCAACTGTTTCCTGTATAAAACAATAAAACGATACAGCTATTGATGAGCCACATATAGAACACACAACCTAAGATTAAAAAGACCTCCTCGATGAAGTGTTTACTCATCTTTAGGTATCATCCCTTGTAAGTTAATTCTGATTAAAAAAAGTAGAAATCCCAATTAGTCTATCTTTTATTTTTTTTAGTTTGGTATGCACATTCATCATTAAGTGGTTACAGTATACGACGGGCAATTAATGAGGTTATAATCTTTTGATACTTTTATCTTCTATTATGAACTTTTAAAACGGATATTTTGCTAGGAAACTGGCCAACAGAAGTTGTTATTATGTGGACCCATTTGAAACTGGATCTTTTCTAATGATATGGCAAACATCGTCATATGACCGAGTGTTTAATTTGAACTGTAAAATACAAGCAATAACCAGGCCTTTTTTTATACGGATATTAACTCTCGACCTCTTTCTTAAATCCACGACTAACCACGCCTTTTAAAGATCCTCGTTTATTATTGTTTTAAGATATTCAGGGCGCTAGGAGATTCCCCGATAAAGTGGTCACGAATTTTATTTTCAGAGAAAGTTCCTCTAAAATATTTTTTTAAAACACAACGGTATCCTCGACAAACTATAAAATTCCCATTAGTTGTTCAAAAATAAAAAAGTATCCAAATGAGTAGCAATGTTGATTAATCTGGTATGTGAAATAACGTTGGCAAATTAATGTCATAATAAAAAGAAATGGTGATGGTACGAGATTAATCTGGCGAAGACTAAAAAAGATAAGCCATTTATAGAAACAGGAATGACTTGGGTAGTGATGCAGGTAAAACAGTCGAACCTCGATTTACGGATGAACTTAATACATGCATGACACCTCGTTGTTACGGACAGTTCAAGAACCTTGGGAATAATGCGGACAATGAACAGTCCAATCAAGATTACCTAGAAGATTAAGTTTGGTTATTAATCAAGGAACGCTATTTCAGTAACTGTATGCTGTGAAAGGGCTTAACTTTTAAAAAATTCCGTTGTTCAAGCACGCCAGTTTGGAGTTAGTCTGTGGCCGTTTATTAAGTGCGATGCAACCCGTTTGATGTTTTGATTATTTAATGTTTTGGCTGATGCAACTAGTTATTCTCAGAAAACTTCAGCAGTTTTATCCAGACAGAGATTTTCCCCATAAAACCTGTTGACGACCACGCCTCTGTCCGTCTTTGGGAAAAGTGCGAGGTGGAGGCCACTAGCACGAAATTACCTTCACGTCCTTCCTAAAAACGTAGACAGCAAACTCTTTAAAAATGTGAACATTTGGCGTAGGCTGCATCTCCTTTACAGTCAGTCTTTCCTGCTTCAAGCTGATGGCCAAGTTTCTTTTACAAACGCAAATTAACTACAATTTTTAACTGATATTGTAGATTACAAAAAATGAGAAATTAATACCTTAATCTTATCCTTAAGTCCTTCTCATGGAATGACCTACCCCTAACGTCGCCAAAGATGCGTTTTTGTTTTTTGTTTTTTTTTTCGCCTAAAACTACAACTAAACTGACTTACCATAGTAAAGTCGGTGGATAGCTTTGCAGTATTGAATTTTATCGGGCCAGAAAAAAACCCATCTTTGGCGACCTTGGGGGTAGGTCATAAAGATAATATTAAGTTGTTAATTTCTTGGCTATTTATTTACGTTTGAGCAATGTAAAAATGTTAAGTACGGCGTCCTTTTTCTTTCCTAGGGGTAACGTTGCTGGTCTCCGTGTTGACTACCCTTCCGGCCCGTACGTTAGTTTATTTCATTCTATTTAATTTTTATTTTGTTTTTTTTAATCCAGATCAAAGAAAAGTCCATTGCCCGTTTTCGTGGAATAAGGGCCTTAATTTTATTACCCATCAGCCCTTTCATTACTCTCCGCCCATGCGCACTTCCACCCGTCCTTGGTGTCGTCCAGTCTTCACGCAGCTGCAGCGGCGAGGCCTGGAAAAGCGTTTCCAAGCAACCAAGTACGTCACCAAACGAGAGCGGCTTCAAATCGGCGCCATGTTGGGTTTGTCCGAAACACAAGTAAAAGTTTGGTTTCAAAACAGAAGAACAAAATGGAGACATGAGGCAGCTAAGAAAGAGGAAAAACAAAATAAAGAACTGAAAAACGAGGAAGAGATGAAAGGAGAATGCTGTGATAACACAGGATAAGTGAACTTCATAAAATAAGAATAAAAAATGAACAGACAGGAAAGGAGAAAAGGCAGAGAAAGATTCAAAATAATAGCTAAAAAAAATGTAATAATTGTAGGTCTCCCAGAGGCCACACTATATTCACATCACACATTCGTGGTTACACCTAAACTGAGTTTGCTGTTAGTACGTAACCGGTTCGACTGAGTAAGAAAAGTGATACACCTAGTGAAGAAGTTGGGAAACGGTTTTAAAGTTATAACTAGCATTTAGAAAAATTGAGTTCCAATAAAGGAAACGGAGTAATCCATCTTTTCATCTGAAAAAAAAAAGAAAAAACCCGCCCGAAGAAAACACGATGACAATGCCATTTTTACAGGGGTGGACTTGAGCAGTCTCATTTTCGAGAATATGGTTCAAAACCACTAAAACATAGCATTGTTAAACGTATTTTAGTATTTAAACGGTAGATATAGGCATATTGTTATCGCCTAATAATTTTTCATCTGTTCGGATTTCCTAGCTGAAAGTCTAGTGATCCGAACATTGTAGGGATCAAAACTAACGTTTTCGAAAATCTCAGCCAGAAAAAAGGCTCCCGAAAATTCTAGGTGACCTTATTAGGGAAAAATCCATTAAAAATAGGCAATTATACCATGTTTTAGATGTTCGAAAATCCTAGGAGAAGGAGGCAAGCGATAAATTTTACAACAAATGTTCCGAAACTTCTAGATCTCAAATCCCGGACACCTCTCCGCCGATCTTCAATCGCTTTCTGTGAATCTCTTTAAGGCGGAAACTTTCAAGTCTCCTGGTCCATTTTACGTACTTACAAGTTTACTGTTATAACATGCGTATGTAGTTCAAATCGTATAAAGTACTGTAGTACACAAAACTGTCTTAGTAACACAAAAACTCGAGTTACAAATAGCGCCCACAATAGACTTGCAGATTTTGCTCTCAACCTGAGAAATATGGGGTTTCCATGACGATGAAAAACATCTAAAATAACACCAAGAAAATTGACTTCTTTAAACTTGGTTTATTTTAAGAGCATTCAACTCTGTATTTAAGGGGGCAGTACGGTTAAAAGTATTATTTTTCGTTGATTTCCAACCTTTTTCTTAAATATCTAGCCAAGATTTCATTCAATCCAAAAATAACTCAATTAAGTTACAGTTATTTGTGAAGTTTTGGATGATTTTTCGAATGCAGTTTTTAATGTGTAAAATTTAGGGGGGGGGGGAGACGTTTGAAATTTGGAGAAAAAGAGAAAATTTTGGATTTGGGGGTTGTGAAAAATTGAAATATGAAGTGAATAATTAGTAGACAATTATCAGATAGTCCACCACCACAACAAGGTGCCTCTGATCCCATTGCCGTTCACTTCAGTCTTAAACCGCGTGAGGTTCTCTGGAGGTAATGAAGAGATAAAGCAAAAAAGACTGCGACGGCAACGAGAACGGCAAAAAAGCAATCGGTTTATATTAGCAAAACGACAACTTTGCACGTGCATGACACTTTTTTGTACATTTTATAGCCGTCGTTGCAAGTCTGCGGCATGAAACTTCCCAATATCACGCGCACGCTTTAATTGAGCAAAAAATCTCTCGTTTCCCAGAAACGGTGAGTGATCCCATTTCTAATCAGGATCTATTTAACAATTATTCCTCAAGCCCGAATGGGCTATTGACTCAGAGGCCATGAGGGCTAGAGGAATAATTGTTTTAGTAAAATCCGACTAGTTGGTAAAAAATATCGAGAATAAATTTTAGCTACTTAAAGCTAGACTTTAATCCTTTTTGGCAGCCAAAAAGCGCGCGCTTTTTGCTAATAGTAGGCTATAACATATAGCCTAGTAGTAGCTCAACCAATCAGAACGCAGCATTGATAACAGACCACTAGTTGGATTTTACTAATGTAAATTAGTACATGTCTTAAAAGCCATATTGATTGTAAGCCGTTCTAACTGTTAATCATTAGACTTTTTAAATAGCTCTTTTACTGGACACCTTGCATTTGCATAGGATTTTGAAATCGTAGGTCTTAAAAGGGAGTTGACGTTGCTGCAAAGTTGTACGGAGTGTGTGTTTATGTACGAAGGAGAGAAACTTTAGGAAGCACAGTCACTACTGAACTCTTCAGCAGAAGCGACTCTGAAACTCAAAGCGAAGAATCATTTGTCACGGAGAAGCAAGTTGTGCTGCCAAAAAAGACGTTGATGGAACAAAAGTACCGTGACGGAACGCCAATACGAAGAAATACTTTGATGGCAGTAAACGATTTCTCCGAGAGTAGCTGCAGAAAACCTGGACAACAGTATAAATCCGGAGAACCGCAGTAGAATGGGAGATTAAGGCAAGTTAGAGGAAAGAATTGACCTAAGACAGAGTTACTGAAGTTTGGCAGTTTTTGGATTGGGTAAAAGGGGTGTTGTGAACGTAGGAAGTCGTGGCGTGGTGGATTAAAGGAAAGACGAGGAACTCTTTCTCTTTGTTTATACGCAAGGTGAACTGAAAAACAAAAAAAGAAAAGTTAACTTGCATTTGAAGAAATAAGTTGTAAATATGTACTAGATTAAGTGGTTAAAAATCGCTTTGTATTTTGGGCTGAATAGTTAACAATTATTCCACGAGTGCGCGTTGGATATGAGATTTTATAACATAGCTAGAAAATTCCACGAGCATTCAATAGCGCGAGCGTGCTTCATATTCCCATTGAGCACGCTGATGACGTCAATAAATTATTCGTAATTCCTCGAGTTGTTGTGAGCTTAGCAATCCTGAGTCTCCTGAGTGCATCCATAACTCGGCAGTACACGATAAAGCGTTTACCATGTGTTTTATGACGAATTTTAAGAGGAAAGGTTTGAATTTATTAACCGATAGCAAGGAAAAGAGGTGAGTGTTGTTGTTGTTGTCATCTCCGCGAGCTGTGCGGGCTATGGCGTGAGATCATTCTTTGCAAAGTTGTTTTATCTCAATAACAATTTTTCGGTAAATTAATAGTTTTCCAGCACCTAAATATGGATTTTACAATCATTTTAGGGTACACTTTCTCTCAGTTTCAGGATAAAAACATAAGCTTAACTGTGAGGAAAAAAAGTATACTCAAGTAAACATTGACGCGTACTGTACTGCTTTGAGCGCGCCCTACAATAATAATATTTAAGTTAACTGATGCATTGATCGCTTTGATAAAAGAGGCTAGAGGCTAGAGTTGCACTCGGCTGCGCCTCGTGCAACTCTTACGCCTCTTTCGTGCTCTCCAAACTTCCCGCGTGCTCAATATCTCGACATACGCACGCTGAAGCATGAACTAATTGTTAAGTTAGAGCCAACCAGTGGCGTAGCGCCGAGTTGGCTATAATCATCTCATATCCAACAAGCGCGAGTGAAATAATTGTTTTCTTAAAAACGCCCAGAAAGTATCGAGAATTCTTCCCGGCTCTATTTGTAAAAACAACCGATTTTCAACTTGTTTTTAATTTTTAATTTCAAATTGTTTTTAATATTTGGAGAGTGTGGTAGATGGCTCATATACCATGATAGCTAAGCCAATCAGAGCTCTAGAATTTCATTATCCAATGACTCAGTTTTTAATAATTAGGAATATTGCATAAGTCATTAGAGTTTAGAAGAATAATCTCGTTTTAATCGTTTAGTGGAACTAGTATACAGAAACGCTTAGTTAATTTTAAAATTGTAGAGTTTTTGGAGTATTGTTTTAATAAATGCTTAAAGTATTATTTTGGTACGTGTTTTCTCGAGATCGTTTATGCTCTTCGTTTTTCGTTAGAGAGGACTCACTGTTATGGCGGATTTCGTCACAGGTGACGCAGAAGTCTTGAGGTGAGGCATCCTTTGAACCATCTGAGGTGTCCCCAGTAAAAGTAGCTTTGAGTTGTCTGAGTTAACAAGCAAGCGGCCCATTTGAAAACCAGGTAGCAAAATCTCCCGCAGATCCTCTGTTAACTGAGCCCTTAACTACGCTGGTGACTCCGACAGGAAATGACATAAGGAGTTGCGAATCATCCACATAACAATTCAGTGAGGCTGCATTTGGGACAGCTGATAGCAGATCAACAACATAGATATCAAAGAGCGCTAAACCCAGAATAGAGCCTTGTGGAACGCCAGAGGATGATACACATCCCAATTCTAACTAACTGTAGTCTGTTCTAGTCTGTCGGTCAAGTAACTTCTGAACCACTCACTCACGTTCCTGGAGAGTCCCAAACCTCGAAGTTTCCTCCAAAGGATTCTATGCTCAATGTTATCGAGAGCTTTCGAGAATAAAAAAAGTCTAAGAGCCTTTACGTCGGCTTCGACTTGATAAGACAGGATGAGGGCCAACGGCTTGACGTCACCGCCCAATTACGCGATCATCTGAACTGAGACAAGATCATAACTCACAGCCAGCATGATCTTGCGACTTTAAAAGACTCTGGTTTTTGGTCAGGGCGGGGTTCAAACCCAAGTCCTTCCGCTCGGCACTCGGCAGACTATCGCTCTCCCAACTGACCTATAACCGAGCGACGGTATATCTATTGAGAGTGCAAGTCAACAGGATTAGCTTATGAAAGGAGAGGAAAACTCGCTCTAGGAGCTTTGTGGTCCATTAAGCCCGTTAGCGGGGTAACTGGTTTATGCCCAAGTTCACTCTTCAACAATACATCCCCTTTTCCAACAAAAAACTCCACCTCAACGTTTAGAAAATAAGCGTTTAATATTGGTGCATCTCTAATCTGTTTAGATAAACGCGACCAACAACGTCGATAACGCCGACAATAATCTGTGATCAAACTTAAAGCACAAAGCAATTATTACAAACCTAGCTAAATTTGCATAAATATCAGTTGGTGCAATTATAAGGAAAAAATCTTACTTTCTTGATTCTAATTGAGGTGTATTGCTATTTACAGATCGGGTAGAGATATATTTTAGTTATTTTACAAAAACGTAATGCAAAATATGTTTTCTTTCTTTTCTGGAAAAATAATCAGCTATTTAGGATCAATACAATTTACAAATCGAATGTATCACATGAGTTTCAGCTTATTGTTACCGCGAAGTTATCACATTATTGTTTTTTCTCTCTTTCATTTCACTTAACAAACAACTTAGAGCGGTTTTCATTTGAGTGTCGAAAGGTAATTGGTTTTGCGTTTACTACGCTACGTGATTGGCTTAAAAGATTCGCGCCACTTTTTTATCCAATCAGAAGGAAAACCAAAACCAATTGTGTCACGCTCGCATGCATTTTCCCGCGCTTTGCGTCAGCTACATGTAATTACTTCGAGTTTTAATTGGTTCACTGTTTTGTCTGTGTCCTTTGTGATTGGCTAGAGTAATTACTTTGGTTTTGGTTTTACGATACTCAAATGAAAACCGCTCTATTGAAACTGAAGTACACTGTAAAACCCTAACCACTAGCTAGAAATCCCGTCCATACAAATCAGATTTTTTCGCTAGAACATTTAGGACGACAATGCTTCGAGTAAACGGGTTTCTGCAGTACAATCGCTAAGACTCGACAAGCCCGGAGAAAAACGATGAAAGGACAAGACAATAACGAGAACTGAAACTTTTTTGCGTGTAAGAAATTACAAGTTGATGAAAGGCATCAAAATATTCCTCGTTCACTCTGGGCTTCAAGAACTATATTAATAAAAGAAATTGTTTTTGGTTTATTTACAATTTCAAGAGGACTTTTCGTAGGACATATAGACAAAAATAAAAAGGCTCTGCAAGTTCTTGAATATCATTAGCTATTGCTTAAGCTTAAGCTTAGTATCACAGTTTCGTGGTGATGTAAATGATTTCTTAAAAACAAAGAGCGCAAAATCTTTTGGAGCGAAAACAGTCAATCTACTTTGTATTCAACTATCACGAGTTCCAAATCTAAATTCACGAGTACCTGACAAAAAGTCATGCGTATTAAACCCTAGTAGGCGCAGTTACTGTTACTCTTCCGACGTTCAACATCTTAGCTGGTCCTTCTTCGTCGTAGCCTTTGTTCCTGACATCGTGTTTCTTTTTGCTGCGAGTCAGCAGCCTATTCGCGCGTTCGGAGGGTTTTTCTTGCCCGTAGTGATTGACAACCTGTCGAGTACGCTGCTCGGGGGGAAAATCGATCAGTACTTCTCTATTATACGTGTGCTTGAAGAAAAGGCCATCGCTGTCTGATAAATTGTTATCGCCTTTCCTTTCTTTTCCAGTCCTGAAAAGTGAGTAAAGATAAAATGCTTGACTTTGTCACCTCTTAAAATACTCAAAATACGCATAAGATCAAGGGAAAGTAATTTCCTCCAGACCGTTAGTGGTAAATTACAGAAGATGGCTGGTAAAAGAAGAAGAACGCCACCCGTCTTCAGCTGTTAGCAATCAAAGCTGCTGACCACAAATGATCACAAGGGGATGTGCGCCATTTCCACCTGACATTATGAACTGCCACTTTCACCTTTCTCCAGATCACAACACGGAATTTTGTAAACGCCCCAAGCGATGGACAGCGATGGGATATGTTGGCAGGTTCAGGCATCCACGCTTCAACGAGTCCACCCCCACGAGCAGCGGTTCAGAAAGAGAAAGATTCTTGTGAAGTGTAGGTCCTGAACCATTACCAGATTATTCAAGGTATTCACCTGCCACCTTGCATGGCGAACTCTTTGAAAAGAGTTTAGAACAGATTATAAGGGCGTATATCTACCAGACAAGGCGGAAACAGCCAGAAAAAGCCCGCGAATACAGCCGTCTGTCCTCGCTCTTCACTGCTTGGGTTATTCCCCTAGCGGCGAGAGAGGAGAGAAGGGTGTACCCCCAAGCTAGACACTAGTGAACCAAGTAACACCATTTAATAGGCATTGACAAGCCAAAAGCCTAACGAAGTACGTACTTGAATATTCCCTTGTAGAAGGGTTTCTTGACAGCAAGTTTCTGTTGCACTGCATTGAAATCTGCGTTACTTTGCATTGTTATAGGTACCTCTTCTTCAGACTGACTGCGTGCGTGATCATTTGGCATGTCACTTCCTGTAAACATGTCACGCAAGGAACACATAAGTCACGCGATATCTACTTGTGTAAGTCGAGTGGCTGGGTTTTTATTCTGCATTAGAACGACTTTTGTTTCTTCCCAAAGTGGAATACCGTTATTTTCAGAACAATTACGAGATAATCAGACCAAGGGGTCGATATTTTCGGAGAATCATTACTTCCAGGGGTCAAAACCTGTTCCTCTGTACGTGAACACCACAAAAATTTCTGGAGCGGGTTCAATAGATATTTTCAGTGGAGAATCAAAATAGCGAGGTTTTACTTATTTCACTAGGGGTAAACAAAAAAAACCAAGTTTGTTCCTCAATTTGAACTTCCGAATTTTCACAGTGCGTGACATCAAAAAGGAATGCTGTCTCGTTGAAAAAACAGCCTCTCCTCTTGATTTTCAGCAATAACGATTTTTCTGAGGATGTTTATGCGCACGTACGGCTATTGTGCTTTTTGTAAACTCCAGAATAGCTATGGCGGGACAAAGTCGTGAGACGTTTCGGCAAATAATAAATGTCAAAGACCCGAGACTTGGACAAATTGTTTATATATTGTCTTTTATAACATTTCATCTTCTTGGCTTCCTCCACAGGATGGTTTCAAACAACTCGATCAATAAAAATCAAACAATCCTTGATCCTTTGAGGAAGTGACAAAACCGATTGTTCCTTCAGTATTCATTATTATACATTTTCGGATTCTGTTCACATTTTTATGTACGAAGATCTCCAACTGTATGCATTTAAACTGACCATTCTTTCCTAGGCGATACATTGTGAGATAAGTGATAAGTGGTCAAAGCTGAGGTCCGATTTTTGTTTTAGTGTTTTGGTGCTTTTGGTAAAGTAATTGGGAACAAGAAGATCGAGAATTCATTTTGAAAAATGGGTCCTGAAATTGGTCGAAGTGGCGAGAAAACTTTGATCTGAGTTTAAACTAAGGATACCCTGCAAATTGTAAGTGTTTTTAACGTGAGAATAGTAGCATTAACTCCTTAAGGGCTTACGTACCCTTTGGCCAGCATTTATATTTTCATACAACTTTATCACATTCATAAGCTCTAGAGAGAATTCAATAAAAACGAACTTTGAGTGTGCTACGGAGGTCAAAATTGGCTCACACGTTGGGGTTTCACAATCAGGGCAGTTTAACTTTCCAGGGTAAGTTTCAATAGCAGAAACAAACTGTGGCCAGGAATTTGCAACACAGATCTAGTCACGATATTTACCAAAATTGAGCTACTTAGAACTCATCCTTTTGGCATGTCTTACAAAATGATTGGAAGGTTCTTAGAGATGAAAAGATAATCATTGCATCTGGATTAAGCTTGCCAAAGGTCTTTTGCTCAAAAATCTGACTAAGGCAAGCATTGCAATATATTTCCAAAAAAGACGGGCATTGTTGTCTTAAATAAGCCCAGAGAGGTTCCTTGACTTCTTCCAACAATCTACTGTTTTCTGGTGACTCAATATATCTTGAGCGTGTGTTAAAAAGAAGCTCTGTGAATTCATTTCTCACAGCCGGTCAAAGCTGATAAATCAGTGGCAAAAACAAACTCGATGCTATTTCTAGAAAACTATCCAAGGCACAAGAAAACGTTCGAGGAATGTTTAAAGCTGAATTCATGAAACTATGACTTTTTCGTTTCAGCATTATTAAACTTAGCTTTCAACTGAGGTATTACCGTATGAACGAAAATTCAAAATGTGACATAAGCTTTATTTACGCTGACGCGTGACACGCTACACAAAACAAGAGTTTTCGAAGCGACCTCTGGACCTCTAGAACTCTGAAAATGTGCCAATATCAAAACCCATGAGTCACTAAACCAGTTCTTTGTCCTTTTCTGGATAACTGAAAATACTTTAAGATTGTGGTGCGAGTCTTTCGCGCCCAGTTAGGTTTGACTTGAGTCTGAAAAATCCAAGTGTGACCGTGTCTGTCGGTCAAAGACATCGACGAGCAATGCAAGTTTCCTCAAAGTCCTCGATGAGCAATACGAGTTTCCACAATTTTGACTTAAGATCGAATGGACTTCGATGCGATTTTTCAACAAATAAACTTAAATCTATCTAGAAAGCTATACGCACTTACCTTAGTGGACTTCAGAACCTCGTGGCGTGATTGGTTGTTTACCATTCATAAAAAAAAAATTCGAGAAATTTTGGTTGAGAAATTTTGGTCGGTAAGAACGGTACGTGTCGTTTACCATTTGCCTAAAATTTCCTGATTGTCGCGCCGCGCTAGACTGGATTCTAGTTACAACATGAAACTAGTACGAATAGGCCATTTTCACGATGACGATGTTTGATTAGAACTACCAGAATTCATTTCGCCTTCACTTTCTTATTAAATTTGTCAATTCCACTGAAGATTATTGACAATAGCCTTAATTTGCACAAGAAAACAGCAAACTGAAGGCTTCTGGTTGTTGTAGTAAAATGACGACATCGTGCAATTGTCCTATTGTACGAAACTCAAGAAACTTGTAAATGGTAAACAAATTTCCATTCGGAACGTCCCGATCGGGAAAACGGGACTACCTTTTCAGAATTTCTGTTTGTCCCGGGAATTTTCCAGTGGGACGAAACTAAAAAACGTTTACCATTTACATCCCAACTGGAATTTCCTGGAATTTGTGGTAAATGGTAAACAAAGATAGACTCCGCTCCCAGAATCCTTCGCGTGTTTATTCTACCCCCAGCGAACTTTCGGCAATCCTTTGCGTACGTTTCAACCTGCAACCTAAGATTAAAAAGACTTCTTCGATAAAGTGTTTACTCATCCGATAAAAAAAATGTAGAAATTTAAGCGCGATTACTCAGGGAGTTAAGGCCTGGATCTGCCATTTTTTGCTCTGAAATCGTAAGGGGATGGTCTATCTTCAAAAGAAAATCATGTGGCAAGGGTGAGACGTGGTCATTGCATTATCCCTGTTAAGATAGTGTTTTTGAGATTGACATCATCATTTGCGTGACCAAGTAACGCTTCACTTCCGTATTTTTTCTTTAAGGATTCTACAGGCAGGGTAAAAAAACTTTTATTGAGCAGTTTTATTGGTGTCGTTTTTACCTACCTTAAGTACTTTCCAAAATGCAACCTTTAACCGGAATGGTGGTATGCCTACCCTTGATGAATGTTTTCTGGCTGCCACGTGACAAAAAATCGTTACATTTCAACGACCACGTGACCTGGACATGCATTCCAGTTAGTTTCGTGTCAATCCCGATACGCAAAACACTTTCCGCCCGTTATTAACTGGGCGGCCTGTGGCGAGCCCAGTTTAAGAATTGGGGGGTATTTCTGGGAAGTCGAGGTGGGGGGGAGGGGTGCATAGTCCGTCTCATCTAATCTTTACACTATTTAAAGTTAATGTAAGAGAGTTCATCCCCTGGGATAAAAAGGACAAAAGAATATCCTGGGGAATGTGCTCATTGTAGATCACCATGTCAAAAAAAATATTATACATATTCACTAGGATAGTTAAAAACGCAATGTCAGACAAAAACAATTAAATTTAATTTGCTGTGTTAGTTTTAAGAACCAGAATTGATAAATGTACTGCTTGTTATTAACAGCGTTTTGACCCGTAACGACAATTATTTTTGGAACTTCCGCTTAGGTCAAATCAGTCACACTATATTTTGGGGAGCAGAAGGATTGGGGGAGGGGTGCGTGAAAATAATGCTTATTGTTTCCTGCTTAGAATGGCTCACTTGCTTATTTTTATTCATAATGGTGGAATTTGAAAACGTACTACACAGCCCCGACTTAAACATGCTACTCATTTTTCTTGTTACGAAACTCTTCCAAAAGGGTACAATGTTCAATTGAGTAACTGTTTTAACTCTCACATGAGACGTACGTCACGCAATCGTAAGCGACATGCCTAAGCCACCCCTCAACCGACATGCCTGTTAAAATGGCGATTCTCGTTTGTTAAGATAAGGAAAATGGTAATTGGCCTTAATGAGTCCCCTTATCAACCAGCAGCGGGAAATTGCCCGCCTTATAGTTAAAATCGCTGGATTTGGGGCGATTCTCATATTTTTGTTGCAAAGATAACGTACCATAAGGTTAAAAATTAAAAAAATGGTGACTTATTTGGATATTCATAAATAGAAAGTGGCTAAGTTAATAATACTAATAATAATAATAATTTTATTTATATAGCGCTAAAATCCAATAAGTACCTAATTACAAAATAGAATATAAAAATATAAAATATAAAATATCCAATATAATTCAAAAACAGTTATCTACTATATAAATCAAAAACATCTCAAAACAAAAGGATCTATATGCTAACTTAAATAAAAAGTTTTAAGGGATTGCTTAAAAGTTGCCACTGAAGCACATTTCCTAATCTCTAGGGTAAATCGGGGGGTCCTGCAATAGAGAAAGCTCTGTCTCCATATGTTTTCAGTCTGCTTCTTGGAACCACTAAATATTCTTTACATGAAGAACGCAATGACCTAGGTATGTTTTAAAATTCAAAAGGGAAATATAAGAAGGTGCAAGGACCCTTGGATAAAAGGACTTTAAAAGTTATTTTCAACTGGACAATGGATTAATTAAAATGGAGTTTATGAACATGCCTCGGTGTCAATGTGACAACACTATGCAGCATTTGAACTGCCTGTAGTCTAGCTAACAGATTTAGGAAGGCCATGTAATAAGGAATTACAGTGATCAAGTTTCGAACTAATTCATGGACTATTTTTTATCTTGGGTTAAGTAAACGGATTTTAGCAAATTTCTCAAATGATAGAATGATGATTTACAAATGTTCTTAATGTGCTCCTCAAAACTAAATATGCTATCAAACTGAACCCCTAAATTACGAACAGAGTCACGAGGTGCAATGCACTCAGAACCAACAGTAATGTGACCGATGTCAGGCATAGGATGGAATCTGGAACTGATGACTACAAGGTCCGTTTTGTCCTGGTTTCGTTTAAGATAGTTTCTTATCATCCATTCATCAATGTCCCTCACACAGCATTCCACTCTCAACTTCACTTGTTGGATGTCATTCAAGCTGGTAGATTTAAAGGTAATATATAATTGGGTGTCGTCAGCATATAGATGGTATGATAGTCCATGATCATTTATTATGTCCGCAATAGGTGATGTGTATAACAAATACAACAAAGGGCCCAGAACTGATCCCTGAGGGACACCACACTTCAATGCACGTTGTGAAGAATGACTATTCCCAACTTTAACAAACAGCTTACGTGAAGACAGGTATGATTTCAGCCACTTAAGCACAGTTCCTTGAAAACCAAAACAAGTAGACAGCCTTGTCACTAGAAGAGTATGGTCCACCGTATCAAACGCCGCCGACAGATCCAAAAGTACCAGTATGACCGACTCATTACGATCTAAAGCACAAAGAATGTCATTTTGAACACTCAGTAGAGCCGTTTCAGTGGAGTGAAATGCCTTGTATGCGGATTGAAACGTTTCCGAAAGACCATTAGATGTAATATAATCTGTAAGCTTTTTCCACAAGCTTGGACACAAACTTCAAATTAGAAATAGGTCGAAAACTTTCATATTTAGTGAAATCAGCATTATGTTTCTTTAAAGTCGGTGTCACAGCTGCAATCTTCAAGACATCAGGCATAACTCCAGTAGAAAATAACATATTTGCAAAAAGCGACTAAGTTGGGGTCTATAATAGGCCACAGAATAGACTATAACGGGGTAGGGGCTCTGAGAGGCCAGCGGCACATACCCAGCAAAAATTAACTCAAGTACCCCCCCTCCCCCCGGGCAGCAGATCTGAAGCTTGTTCTAGCTGTTCTTATTTCTGAAATTACGAGAGTGCACATTATCTGTTTTTTAAAATCTATTACAGAGATGGGGCGAGGCAAGTCCTTTAACACATTTAAAATTCATGACAATGTCTCTTATTTTTAATAACAGTGCGACAGGCAGCCAGTGAAGCTTCTCTAATGTGATCTTATTTCGTTACTTCTTAAATCTTTTGAGGAAACTTCGAGGTTTGGGACTCTCCAGGAACGCGACTGAGTGGTTCAGAAGTTACTTGACCGACAGTCTACAGTTAGTTAGAAATGGATGCATATCATCCACTCGTGCGTTATGTCATGGCGTCCACGAGGCTCGACTCTTGGTTCTGCGCTTTTTGATATCTATGTTGTTGCCATCTGCCATCAGCTGTCCCAAATACAGCCTCACTAAATAGTTATGTTCATGATTGATAACTCCTTATGTCATTTCCTGTCGGAACCACCAGCGTAGCTAAGGGCCCAGTTAACAGAGGATCTGCGGGAGATTGCTTCCTGGTTTTGTCAAAAGGGCTTGCTCGTTAACTCAAACAAGTCAAAGCTGCTGTTACTGGGTACACCGCAGATGCTTCAAAGAATGCCTCATCTCACGATTTCTGCGTCACCCTGCTTGGAAAGTCTATAACACCATCAAAATCAGCAAAGAGCCTGGGAATTTTCTTGGAAGCAAGTTTGACGTTCAACTGGCACATCACTGAGGTAGCCTCCAACAACCTCGTCTCCAGAGCTTTTCCCTTAAAAATTAGAAGGGGCGCGAAGAACCTTCAAATGTACTCAATCTACTCTGTCACGTTTTCAAATCTTGTTAAGCATCTGCTTGAAAATCCACTCTATTGTCAGTAGTAAATGCACTCGTATTTAGTAAGCGTTAAGTTCACTCCTGTGTTTGAGAAAACACTACAAAGAGATGCATTGCGCAGAATTTTGCTACCCACATTGCGGGCTATTAATGCTGTACTACGCTCGATGATGTCGAGAGCTTTCGACACTGAGTCTAAGAGCGCTTTACGTCGACTTCGAATTGATAAGCCGACAAGATGAGGGCCATCGGCTCGACGTCACCGCCCAGTAACGCGATCGCCTGAACTGAGACAGCCAGCATAATCTTGCGAATTTAAAAGACTCTGGTTTTTGGTCAGGGCGGGGTTCAAACCCAAGCCCTCCCGCTCGGCAGACTGTCGCTCTCCTAACTGAGCTATAACCGAGCGACGGTTTATCTATTGAGAGTACAAGTCCACAGGATCAACTTGTGAAGGGAGAGGAAAACTCGCTCTAGGAGCTTTGGGGTCCATTAAGCCCGTCAGAGGCGTAACTGGTTTATGCCTAAGTTCACTCTTCATCCATTCACCCCCTTTTCCAACAAAAAAACTCAACCACAACGATTAGAAAATAAGCGTTTAATATTGGTGCATCTCTAATCAGTTTAGATAAAAGGCGACCAACAACGTCGATATCGGCGACAATAATCTGTGATCAAACTTAAAACCACAAAGCAATTATTACAAACCTAGCTAAATTTGCATATATATCAGTTGGTATAATTATAAGAAAAAAATTCTACTATTTTGATTCTAATTAAGGTGTATTGCTATTTACAGATCGGGTAGAGACATATTTAAGTTATTTTACAAAAACGTAATGCAAAATATGTTTTCTTTCTTTTCTGGAAAAATAATCAGCTATTTAGGATCAATACAATCTACAAATCGAATTTACCACATGAGTTTCAGCTTATTGTTACCGCGAGGTTATCACATTACTGTTTAATCTCTCTTTCATTTCACTTAACACATAACTTATTGAAACTGAGGTACACTGTAAAACCCTAACCACTCGAAATCCCGTCCATACAAATCAGATATTTCGCTGGAACATTTAGGACGACAATGCTTCGAATAAAGGGGTTTCTGTAGTACAATCGCAAAGAAAAGACTCGACAAGCCCAGAGGAAAACGATTAAAGGACAAGACAATAAAGAGAAATGAAACTTTTTTGCGTGTAAGAAATTACGAGTTGCTGAAAGTATCAAAATATTCCTCGTTCACTCTGGGCTTGAAGAAATATATAATAAAAGAAATGGATTTTGGTTCATTTACAATTTCAAGAGGACTTTTAGGACCTAAAAGGTCATAAAGACAAAAATAAAAATGTTCTCCAAGTTCTTGAATATCAATAGCTAATGCTTAAGCTTAGTATCACAATTTCTTTAAAACAAAGAGTGCAAAATCTTTTGGAGCGAAAACAGTCAATCTACTTTGTATTCAACTATCACGTGTGTATTAAACCCTAGTTGGCGCTGTTACTGTTACTCTTCCGACTTTCAACATCGGAGCCGGTCGTTCTTCCTCATAGCCTTTGTTCCTAACATCGTGTTTCTTTTTGCTGCGAGTCGGAAGCGTATTCGCGCGGTCGGAGGGTTTTTCTTGCCCGTAGTGATTGACAAGCTGTCGATAACGCTGCTCGGCGGGAAAATCGATCAGTGCTTCTCTGTTATACGTATGCTTGAAGGAAAGGCCATCGTTGTCTGTTAAATTGTAATCGCCTTTCTTTCCTTTTCCAATTCTGAAAAAGTGAGTAAAATTAAAAAGCTTGAGTTTGTCACCTCTTAAAATACTCAAAATACGCATAAGATTAAGGGAAAGTAATTTCCTCCGGACCGTTAGTGGTAAATTACAGCAGATAGCTGGTGATAAAGAAGAAGGCCACCTATCTTCAGCTGTTAGCAATCAAAGCTACTGAGCACAAATGATCACAAGGGGATGTGCGCCATTTCCACCCGACATTATGAACTGCAAGTTTCACCCTTTTCCAGATCGCAACACGGAATTTTGTAAACGCCCCCAACGACGGACAGCGATGGGATGTACTGGCAGGCTACAGGCATCCACGCTTCTACGCTTCAACGCTTCAACCGTTACGAGCAGTGGTTTAGAATGAAAACGAATCTTGTACAGTGTAGGTCCTGAACCAGACCAAAACTGGACACGCGCAAACCCACACAGTTTATTTAAGGTATTCACCTTCCACCTTCAAGCTGCATGGCGAACTCTTTGAAAAGAGTTTAGAACAGATTAAGGGCGTATTTCTACCGGACACAGCGGAAACAGCCAGAAAAAGTCCGCAAATACAGCCGTCTGTCTTCGCTCTTCACCGCTTGAGTTACTTCCCGCGAATGGTTCCTAGCGGCGAGCGAGGAGAGAAGGGTGTACCCGCAAGTTAAACACTAGTGAACAGAGTAACACCTTTTAATGGTAGTTGACAAACCAAAAGCCTAACGAAATACGTACTTGAATATTCCCTTGTAGAATGGTTTCTTGACAGCAAGTTTCTGTTGCACTGCATTGAAATCTGCGTTACTCTGCATTGTAATAGGTACCTCTTCTTCAGACTGACTGCGTGCGTGACCATTGGGCATGTCACTTCCTGTGCATATATCACGCAAGGAACACATAAGTCACGCAATATCTACATGTGTAAGTCGAGTGGCTACAGGGTTTTTAGCCTGCGTAGCAGGCGCTCGGAAGTAGTGGGCGAAAGAGATAACGGGCCCGGGCGGCCCGGCTGCCAGGTAATTGGAGAGGGGGCGGGAAACGATTTTTGGGGGCCTTCCGTGTAGGCGCTCCCTCTCCCCTCGCGTGTCTCCTTCTCGCGCGCCCGTTTTTTCTGGTGCCCACGTCTTCCAAGCGCCTGCTACGAAGGCTACAGGGTTTTTATCCTGCCTTAAAACGATTTTCTTTCTTCCCAAAGCGGAATACCGTTATTTTCAGAAGTTAACGAGATAATCAGACCAAGGAAAAAAACTAAACGGCAGATAACAACGGGTATTTGGATAGACGTCTTGTATTTAAGTGTCCACGGTTTTCTTAGTTTGACCGTGACTGTTTAGGTAGAAAAGACAGTAATTGAAACCCCACCGATTGCCCTCTAACGATATGTTTAAGACTCGAATTGGGTAAAAGAGGAAGAGTCGGGAGGATGGGGTGATAATTCTCACCTGAATATGCGTTGTTGGCATTTTCAACAGCCTTTGTAAAACTTAGGTTGTCGTTGCTTTTAGACCTATAAAAGCCAAGATTAAAATACATTTGTATTAATAATTCACTCTATTAGTTTCTTTTAACTGACACAAAATATGTACGGTTATGATAATTACAAGAGGAGGGTTCTAAACAAAATGAACACAAACGCATAAACTACAAGAGAAAGAGTCCAAATAATTTACAAATTCAATATACACATTATTAGGGGGGAAGAGGAGAGGGAAAAGAAACGTTCTTAAATATTCCTTGTACGTGTGGAGTTTGGGACACCGAAATAGTTAATAAAATTATAGAGTAGATACCCCGAATAATAAGGTAATAATATTAACAATGAAAACTGCTTTGTAGTCATGTAGGGTTTGACACAAAAAAAAAAACTGGGAATTTTTTTGGTAAAAACCAAATTACTCACTTTTTATTTTTGTCTTTAACGCCGACATGTTTAAGCTGACCAGTTGACTTGCTCTTTTGCATGCGACTATGAGGAAGTGATCTTCTTTCGTCCTGGGAGCCTATAACGGGTAACAACACCAGCAATGTTTCTAGTTTGTAAATCCTACGTTACAACCAATTACAAAAAGGCTTGAGACTGAAGCCTAATAAGCCAAAAGTGGTGTTTATCAGACTTTGCACAACTCCTGCCCCATCAACTGTTGTCAAAGTTTAAAGGATTCTAAGATCATAATCAGCACTTGCAAAGATAACCATGAAAAAAGGTGAGGCAAGGGGCGGGCGGGCGGGGGAAATCTCTTGCACTCGTAAGAATTCTTTTTTTAGACGAACTGAAATAAGAAAACCAGTGGGTTTTTTTAACTTCTATTGTTTGCAAACGTATTTCAACTATATAGTTACTGGTTGTAATTAGAAGAGTTTTGACTCTACAAAATAAACGAATCAGCATCATTATCCTCGTCGTCATCATCATCTTCATCATCGACAGCTAAATGAAAGCTACTGAGCGGTGTTTTTTTGTGGTGCTACTTATTATGCCTCACAAGGTAGTTCTAGCTTTTGAGTCTTTGGATAACTGCTTACCTTTAACCTACTAAACAGTGCTGAAGCAGAAGTGCGAAGCAAAGTTGAAGTGAAGTACACAATTCAAGTTCATTAAATCTTACCTTTGTTGAACTGCTCTCGTAACAACTCCTCAGAGTCAGCTCGTCTGAGGGGCGGATGTGTATTTGCTGCGGCCGGTCTTTCCTCTTCCTCTTCTTCTTCTTCTTCCTTTTCCTCCTCTTCCGAGGCACTCCCTAAAAAAATGTACGGCAGTACAATCAGATTTGTCGCTTGGAAACCTGAGGCTGATTTGATGCTGATCACTATTAGGGTAGCGTGGCCGAGCGGTTGGGAGCGCTGGACCTGCAATTCGGAGGCCCAGAGTTCAAGTCCCGCCGGGCCGGTTGCTCAAAGACTGGTTAGCGCTAACCGTTGGTTAAGAGGTATCAAAATGTATAGGTTTCCATGGTATTCCATGGTTCACGGTAATCCCGAGTTCAAATCCTCGACCACGCTTGTAAATAGCCAGCTGGTTTTGGTTTGCAGTTGGAATTTCCCCCACTAGCATAAGTGCTATAAATACTGCCGAGGGCAAATAAAGGAATTATATAAGTGTCAAGAGCTACTATTACTGAAAAGTGTTGCCATTTATCTCACGAGGAAGATACAATCCTCACGAAATATAATTTCAGGTGTTCACGGTTTTCAAGATTCTCACCTTCACTCCTTTCTTGATCTCGTTTCATGAAGAATTCTGACTGTCTAGCGTCCAGCGCCGCTCGGCCTCTTTTCTCCGACATGGACAACCTACCAAAGCCATCCCTCTGGAATGGATTATCGTCTTCGGATGAAAACGGACTAGGCGGCCGGATGATTGGAGTTTCCCCGTTCACGTCCTCGCTCCATGACTTCCGCTGCTCTTTGACCGGTGTAGTCGGTTCCGAGCTGACAGAGGGATGAGGAGACCTCCCTAGCCGGGAGACCGCCTGGTCGTAGGAGGGAGGAAGCTCCCGCGTAGGTGACTGGTTCGAAAACTGAGAGGGAGGGGGAGGCGGTGTAGTTGGGGTGGCCCCTCTCTCCGGTGAGTTCTGTCCGTCCGGCATTTTAAGCCGTAACTGCAGCCCAGATGGCGCACCGTAATTAAGTTTCGTAGTATCCCTCTCTGAGTCCCATCTTGGAGGGGGCTGAGGTGGAAGTGCTTTTGGAGAAGCCTGCGATGGACTCGACGGCCTGTCATCAGTGCTTTCCAAAGGAGGCGTTGGCATAGCAACAGTACTTATAGGCCTTCCGGCGGGAAAATTGATCGGAGGGTTTATTACTCGATTGTCCACTGGCGTTGAAGTCCTTGCGGGAGTAATGGGACCAGGAAATAGTGTTCGGCCATTTCCAACAGCTAGAGGACTGGGTCGATGAAATGGACGAGGCCGTAACGGGCTGTAGAATTGTCCGCCAGGACTTTGACTTTTATTGACTGCTACATAGTAGGAATCATTGCGTTGAACGCCATTTCGAGCTCGGAGAGGTGTTAGGTTTCTGTTTACGACGGACTCATTAAATTGGTCGTCACTTCCACTGCTCGAAAGTCCTAAGTAAGAGAAAATAAAATTTACTTTCACCTTTTTTCAAGTACTTATTTCACGCAATGAAGTATTGTTTCTTCTTAGGTGTAGTTGTGTTGTCGTACTGTTAGGCTAAGTAGATAAAGTAAATTTGCCACCGTGAAGAGTTTCGGAAGCTCACGTCTCGAGCGGTAAAGTATGAATTTATATATTATGATTAGAGATCTTAAGATTATAAGACGAGTACCAGATTTTATCAATACTAAGTAGTGCGAACGCGTTAACCAGCGTCATTTTGGCGGGAAAACCTGGTATCCGTCGTCATTCAACTAGGGGCCAAGTTTTAGCGAAAATGTGATTCTAATAGAAGCAAGGGCTTAACCGACTTCAAAAAAATCAACCCTTCTAAACTTTCTGGTAAAAAAAAGTAGAATGAGGCTTTTCAGTTATATAAATTTTTTTAAGAATACAGGCGAAAAAAAAATTCCGTAAATTTCGTCCTCACAGTCGTCTTCGTCCTCGAATCTACAAGTCTCTATTAAGGCAAACAAGGCAACATGAAAAACTAGAATGCATCAGTTTAAGGAAAAGCGTGCATTTATCCCATGCGGCTCTACAGTTAGAGATAAATTGCTACTTGGTTGGAATGATTCGGAAAATCTACATGCCACGAACACTGGTCACGAGCGTGTCACTTTACATTGACTTTAAACCACTGGAAACTTACTTCCTTTACTAGGGACACCACCGTCAGTCTCGGAAACACCCTGTACTGGCTCCTCGACACGTTTCTCCTCAGACTCTGCTTCTATGGGCCTCTCCTGGTCAGGAGCATTAAGCTTCTCTAGAGACTTGCTCTGAAGCAACACTCCAGGGGGAGGGGGTAACTCGTCTTGCTCCCGAGATATAGTAACGTCAATGAATGCTTGATTGGGACGCGTGGACTGCATCGCGTGTCTAAGCGTTTCCATGGCTGATTGGTTAGTTAAACCAACCAAAGATTTTCCATTAACACGAAGGAGCTGATCTTCTGGGCGAAGACGGCCATCTTTAGCCGCCGCCCCCCCGGGAATGATGGATTTGCAAAAGATGCCTTTGTCTCTTGGACTGTCCCTACCCTGGTCAGAAGATGCTCCGGATTTTCCCTTCACGCTGACCCCAAGGCCCGCGGCACCTGACACGTCCAAAGGTATTTTAAACGTCAATACTTGAAGGCCTTCTTCTCGGAAGTGACGTAAGCTGTCTTCCTTCACCTTAAGAGGCAAAATAAAGCAAGAAAACGATAAGCTTTGTTGAGAGAAAGCTTAAAAACAAGTTTTAAAAATTTGCTACAGTTGGATAAAAAATGTTTGTCAGAACGCGTTCTGTAAACCTATCATCGCGGGGGAAAATGGAGCCACGAGCTCTTACATAGCGTGTGATTGGTTGAAAGAAAAAATGTTCGTTGTGATTGGTTAGAACAGAGATTTAGAGAAAACAAACTATGAATAATAGGACAAACCGAGAAAAAGCGCCGAAAAGATAAAGTCAGTATCAAGCGAAGGGCTTACCATTTAACTTTTCAGAAGGGGGGAGAGGGTTAAGGGTGATTTCAGTAAAAAATATCCTGCAAACTGATTTCGAGCAAAACAAATCTTTCAAGGAAATACCTGCCATACAATAGGCTATTTCCGAGTTCCTCCAGGCCTCTGTATAAAAACAAGGTTAAGTGCTCAGCCTTTGATATGGAAATGACTTTTCATTCTAACGCAAATAAAACTCATTTTCACAAGACAGATTGAGCACTTGGCCTTATTTTGAAAGTGAGGGTTAGGAACACGTAAGTGGCCCATGGCTTTGTATGTCAGGGAAAAAAACCTATCACCAGAGGTTTGGGAAAAAAATCTTACGTATATCAAATCACCCAGACTCCCCTCAAAAGTCAAATGGTCGGCCCCTTTTTTTTTCTTTAATGTGTCAAATCGCACGGTAACTAGAACAACTTGTGCGCACCCTTCGAACCAATACTAGGAATGTCACTGCCACTTTTTTTGGCCCTTCAAACAAAAGAGTTCTTAACGAGCTTCCTCAATTTTCTGGCAAAAACAGATGCCAATAGTGAACTGGCTCACGCGACTACACTGTATATTGGAACCGGTTCAGTTGTTTAACTTTGACGCAAGCCACAAGAGAATACCAAACCACTATCGTACATCCGGAATTTCCTGATTTTTGCTCCTAATATTTTGTGTCTGCACATCACATGTAAGACCAAATATCGACTAGCCCAAGTTTCTAAGGCAATAAAAAGTCTTGTTCCCCTCTGATAACTTGCTAACGTGGAAACCTGCTTTCACTGCCAACATGCATCTAACTTCTCCTCGTTTGCCCTGCCCCAGAAAACGTTGGAGTGCCTGTACAGTAACACATGCTCAGCTCACCTCAATGGCCGGTGTTCGGGGTGACTGCATGACTTCTTCTCTTTGAATCAAAATCTTAACCAAACCCCTCGTACTTCGAAGCACGTTAACCGCTTCGGCTTGGCTCTTTCCATTCATCTTCTCCCCGTTTACCTAAAATATGTACGTGTTAAAAAGAAATCAGCTTTCCGTCTTACCAAAATTTTAGCTGGCCTCGCTCTAGTTTTAAGAAACAGTCTTTTAACTCGCTAAAAATTGTTGATGAGAAGACAGTGACAAAGTTTTTACCTGGCCGAACTAAATTCTCTAGTTTTAAGAAACGGCGTCTGAATCAAACTTTTCTTTTAAGTTCGACTAAAAATTGCGCTAAACAAAATTCATAAATTATATTAATGAATTTTGATCCCACGGAGAGTTGGGAGAAGAATTGTTACGAGGCATGTAAACTTGAAAGAGACGTCTGAATCAAATGTGCACAAATTACAATTAAGTTCGGCACGGCAGAAGGACGACGTCTGAACTGGGCCTAGGTACTGTAGGATTAAAGGAAAGCGAATGTTCGTGAGCGTTGAATGAAAGAAAGTTTACAGAGCGAGCGTTTTCTTCACATCTCCCAAGCGGCTTTTGCCATCTCAGGATGCCAACAAGGATCAAAATTTGACAGGAATAAAAGGAGTTCTAAAATAAAAAATTTTGAAGAAAAGCATAGTGAAAAAACCTCAGTAGAAAGGTCTTGCCTCATAAAAGTCGACGGGACGATAAACCTCTCCCGGGCTCCATTTCACTCGTTAAGCCCACAAAACTAAAATTTACTGTAACTGCAGATCCCAAAACTCCCATACAGCTCTAAAGCCAGAGCCAAACGAGAGGAAAACAGCCTGTCAAGGACTGTCCTAAAAACTAACAGGTTTAAATAGACAACAGCCGTCCAGGGAGAGCGAGAGTCGCCGAGAGTTATGAGAGTTTTTTGACCAAGGGAGAGTAAGAACTGTACTAGCGCGGAAACTCTCGTTTGGCCAACTCTAAAACGGGTTTTCAGGCTGGTCCATAGAAAGCCCTCACAGAAAATAGTACATACCTCTACAATTTGATCTCCACTACGTAACTGTCCTTCTTCGATTGCAGCTCCTTTTGGCATGATACTTTTAACAAATATTGGCGTGTTACCTCCCGCCGGATTATCTCGCGTGGTAATGCTAAATCCAAGCCCATCATTTCCTGGTGAGGGAAAAGAACGTTGTTTTGCGGCATTGAAAGACCTCGCAAGCTTATCTTGATAAAGAAGCGGGACAATAATCAAGACTAAGGTCCGTCACTTAGAAAAAAAAAACATTCTCGCAGGGCAAGGAAAACGGAATAACAGGTTTTAACAACTTTACGAATTAAACATTGAATATACGAAAATCACTGGGAACGCGCAGCACCGCTATGGTTCGAATCCCATAAAAGCCTGGTTTTTTTTTTCAGGCTTTCTTGTCGCAACTGCAAAATTTGCTTCTACAACTGTGACAATCTTCTTTTATTTAACTTTACGAATAATTCATAAAACTCAGCCACTACAGATTTTAGCTCGCAAACTCAACACCAGCTCTACCGAACACCCATACCTTTCATTAGTTCAACAAGAATTCTCTTGTTTATTTTCTTGAAGCTAGAGTCAGGTATGGAAGGCGAACCAATAAGCGATTGGGGAGTTAAAGGCAAGACTTCTCTGGGCGACTTTTCTTGTTCTTCTGTCTCCCTGACTTCAAGTTTCGGTTCCTCTTCCTGGTCATCTGACTTCTGACCCGGTACAAATGAATGCGACCGCGAAACACCAATGTTTACGACAGAGGACTTGATGGCGGCAGCAAAAAGCTCCTCGGCTCTAAAGGAGAAAAGCAATTTAAAATTGCAACAGTAGATGAGATTCTTTAGAAGCTTTTAGGAAACTGTTTCAAGGCAGATGTCACTCTTTGAAACTACGATTAACCAATGCACACGTGTCCGTTTTTGATTGAAAACGGAAATTTTTATTGTCTCCGTTTTCAAAACAAAACCCACGACAATTTCTTGCGTTTTTTGAATCGTTTGATTCTTTCATGCGAGCATGCTATTTTACTGGTATCCAACACCGTGATGTGATCGTTTTCAAAGAAAACCTCCGTTTTTCATCCATCCACACCAGTACATAACGGCGTTTTCAAAGATATCCACGCTGGAGAGGGTTTATAAAAAAACGCGTTTTCGGTGACCGTTTTCAGCGGATAGGCGTGGCCGATAGGCCAAACCGTAGCAAAAATCTCCGTTCGAAAACGAATTCGGAAACGTGTTGACGGGGCCTAAATTATCTGAAAAGGTTTTAATTTGTTCCTGCGACACAACAGTCCAGCAACAGAGCAGGTAAATGCGTTCACTTTGTTCCCTAAAAACTTCAGCTTTTTCACTTTTAGTCATTTAATAACACTAGAAATTTACCCGAATGCTCAGGGCCATTATTTTCACCCACACTCTAAAATTTGTTTCTTTTAAGTGCCTGTTCACTGTTCGCCTGTTTCCATGGAGGTCGGGGACCCTAGGTGTGTGAGGTAACCCGCTTAGGTGGGGTAACCCGCCTGTCCATATAATCTCTCATTTTAATTTGATCAAGTTTACATGATAGATGGGATGACCTGCCGCGAGATACCTCACCTACTTGTGGCCCACATCCATGTTAACAGGCTCTTAGTTACTGCCGGCGCCGATTTATTCTACTGCAGTAATCTTGAAGCCGTTATTAACAGGAACAAAACGAAAGGTTTAAAAATAGAACTATGATGCTGTGGTGATGTAGTTACCTTTCATTCAGCATATTCATAAGACTCCAACCGTTGACTTCAACTATCCTATCAGCTATCTGCAAGTTAGATTACAGCCACCGTGAATTCTAAAAAAGCGCGCCCATTCAAACCAGTTCGAGCATTTACAGTATTAATGCCATCTATGTTTTACACCTTTCCCCAACAAGATAAATATATCTCATTTTCATGTTAACAAGGATTCTTAAGGCTGTTGCATTAGCCTGGGACCACGCTCCAAAGTAGGGAAAAAGGCAAAAAACGGGGTGAAACAGCAAAAAGAAAAAAATAGGCGATGGACTTGGGGGCGGGGAAAGGGCAGCGGATAGTAGAGAAATAAAGGTGAGTTGAAAAACGTCATTGAAAAATTGCTTACTTGAAGTCTGCCATCTTTTGCTGCACAACCATCTGAAGTGATGTCGCGAACAATAAGACCAAGTTCCCTGGGAAAGAATTTAAAAAAATTATAATAATTTGAATAAACACTGGAGAAACTAGACTGTAAAGTCTGCATATCAAACCATTGGAACCCCAGCCCCAGTAACCAATTTGGTTGAGAAATATTATTGTAAAGTGAATGTGACTTTATAAAATTTAGCCTTGTAAAATACTGAAAGGAGAAGAATTGTATGAGGAAATATTGATTTGACTATTTTAATGACACTTGTCTGGTAAACTTAGCAACTATTGGAAAAAAACTGGCAGAAGGAAAGAGACGAAATCTTCAGCTAAGGAAGATCGATTTTTTAATGACATATCAAATGTCATCTGGAAACAAGGTATTTAGCTAAGTTTTTAAACACAAACAAAAGCTTTCCACACGCATTAAAAGCCCTGAATATACTTACACGAACTTGTAGCCTAAGTACATTTAGTTAACCCTCTTGTCTCCCAAATAAATACATGATTGATTTTGCCCTTTATTGATTTTGCGGTGGATTGGAAATATACTTCTGGAGGTTGTACATTCAATGGTGACCTCCATGTTTTTCACTTTTTACATAGATTGAATGGGTACTAAATGATATTTTTCGATAAACTGCATTGTAAAGTGAAAGTGCAAATAGTTGCAAAAAAGGAAAGAAACAATCTGTTAGTGCCTAGTCTCCTACCCAGCCGTTTTTGTCTCATCACTTAACACATCAAACACACTTGTTAATACACACTTGCCACACAAGCTAATTTATTGATGCAGATATCAATGTTTGGACGGAGAGAAAGGGTTGGGGGGGAACGGGCATAGGTGTGGCATTTGAATTTTTTTTTATCAAATTCCTAACCCTTGGGAATGTCCCTTTCTACCTATGCTCAAAGCCCCTTTCCTCTCTGTTTAAACACCGATACCTGCATTATTGGCAGTGCATTGCCACATACCTGCCATCAGCTGTGCGGTATCCCATGACTGTGATGCCCAATCCTTCTGAAGAATCCTCTCTCTTTAATTCTATCATAGTCATATCAGCTTCACTGAAGCCACCACAATAAAACGAAAGGAAACAAATTTAATCAATAAAATAAAGATGAAATAAAGGCTTTTTCATAAGACAATAATCAGTAAATTATGAAAAAGCTTTCAGTGCAATAAGTGCACCTTAACTTCACCTTCCATAAGGTAACTTTGAGATCTTGGTGACTTAGTATGAGAGAATGTATTCTGTTTCCCAGAATAAGAATGAATGGGATAAACTCTAAAAATTACTTGTTTTCCAAGTCTTCATTCTCAGGAGAAATCAAGAAATCTGGTAAAAATTAATAACATGGAGAGAGGAGAGAAAGCGAAGCGAGTTTGTCACAATTTCTGTGTATTATTATTCCAGAATGCGATCAATCAAACACTCCCTTACTAACTTGCTTTCCAATTTGGGTTTTCAGAATTCGTTTTTTAATTATGACAGTTATTATCATTATCATCATAATCATTACCATTGATCATCATTTTCATTTCCATCACTTTTCATGTACATGTATTGTCATTTCTCTATTTGCATTGTTAAACTGTGAGATGTTCTTACCCACTGCTTTCTGAAGCTTCAGAGTGTTCATCGCCATCATCATAATGATTATCAAAAACTGGTTCATTAGAGCTTGGCTCTGATGGAGATGTTACAGTACTGACCGGCTCGCCCCTATGGTTATTTACCTACAAAATAAATGAAAAAGAAATAATAATTATTATATTAGAAATACTGTTAACAAAACACCTTATTAAATGGCTGAATTTGTAAGATGCAAGAGGAAGCAAATCCTGTGTTCTGACTGGCTACCTGAGTGGGTTAAATCAGTATATCTTCCCCACTTGGGATTTTCCATGTTGGTCTAGCGAGAAATAGTTTTCTTCTTGGCCAAATAATAATCCTTATTGACCAAGCTTGTTTCGTCAAGATGGCTGGATATTGGATTAAATTACTGAGATACCCTGTATCAACAACCAGACCATATATAAGTTACAGGTCTAATTTGATTTTAGGTTAAATTTTTTTAACCAAGGTTGATTCTCAATTTCCTTTGTCTTCTAGGGCCAGGAGAAAAAGGAAATTGAGAATGAACCTCGTTTAAATCAAAATTAACCTGAAATTAAATTTGACCTCACCTGTAACATGGACATACAAAACATACTGCAGTGTTGAGGTTGCAATTAATCTTAATCTATGTGATTGTTTATTTTCCTACATTACAATACCCAAAAACAAAGGCAAATAAAATGCCTTTGGACCAACAATAAAATTGAACCTGAAAAATACAGTGCACCTCCACTGTAACTTGGGAATGTTATTCTTTTTAAACTCACCCCAAACATTCTTTCCTCCTGCAGTTCAGCCCATCTGTCCAGCATAGGACTATCTACAAACATTGATTTTCTTGTGGAGTTCCGTCCCAAAGAAAACGTTTCTTCTTCAATTTCACTGTGTTCATTATCTGCATGATCAGAACTGGTAGATGAAAATCGCCTCCTTTCTCCATTCAAATTACCATTATACACAGGGGATTTGATAGGTCTCCCTATCGCAACAAAAGTAGTCTCTCCTGTCCTGCTTTTATAAATTGCCGGTTTTACCGACACATTGTCATTAATTTCAGACTTTGATGAGTCTGAGCTATTTCGATATCTGTCACGATCATCAAGAGTAGATATCCCAGAATCTTCCGAAGGAAGAGACTCTACAAATGAACTCCTAGCACTGAGGATATGTTTAACCTGCCGAACAGGTCTCACAGGTTTTGGAGCCACAGGGGGCGGAGGACTTTTCATGTGTCTGGAGAAATGTTTGACTTCACCATTAGTGTTTTCAATAGTGTTACTAACTGGAGCAAATGATTTTACTGGCTGTTCAATAAATTTTGTGGTTTCATCTTCGCGAGGAGACAATTCAGGACTTGCTGTCCCCACTGATGATGCACTGGTGCCGTATCCTCCATTTTGCGCTGGCCGGTGAAGAGTTGAGCCTTCTTGAAACACAGCTAGCAACTGCAATAACACAAAATTTAATTAGTTAACACCAACAAATTAATAAACTTCCAAACGTAGTGGTATTTCACATCCTAACAAAGCTAAGAACACGGTTGTACTGTATGGCATAAAAATTTTTGCAAGATTTATTTTTATTTGTAAATTTCTTGTTACAGCTGCCTTTCAACCATGTCTTGAAAGTCAGATCCCATAAAAATAACCTCTCATGTAAAAAGGAACCAAAAAGCATTATACATTGTAACTCACTTTATGCCACTGAAATGATGTACAGTGCAGTAAGGATTTGTATGGAAAACCATAATTCAAGCGTGACTGGGAGGCAAAAGTTGTTTTTCTCATACAAATCCTTCTAATTTTTGGCAGCTGTTGCAAGCGCTACTCTTGAGATATATGGATGAAAAGCGCAGAGCTACAAGGAACGCTTTCTATATGTAGTTGCTATTTGAAACCGTTCATCAAAGCTGTTTGAAGAAAGCAAAAAACAATGATGTTTTTGGAAAGATAATGATCTGAAAAGCACCCAAAAGTTCTAAAAATCTAGATTATGAAGGGTAAAAAATGTTTTTCACGAAATTGTTGACGTGTTTCTCAGTGTTCTGCAGAATTGTGTGGTCCCACACCCTCGCACCCTGTCAGAAGCCCCACACAGTACAATAGGATTTATTATTGACATGTCATTTAAATGATTAGAGCACAGAATCTCATTCACAGACTCTACAATAAACCAAATTCAAAAGACATATTCATAATCCCAATACAAAATTAATCAAGGGAAAAACAAACAAAATTGGATAAAACATTGAGAGTAGAAAGAGCTTCAAAGGGTTATACAATATTGATTACAATGTGTCAATTTCAACATGAATATGTGGTTTTTATGGCAGCAGAAAATTTTCCAGTATTATTCTATGTTAAAATAAGATAAGTTATAGGTGCAAACATTACTGATTGAAATAAATTGGCCACATAACTTGCATGTAAAATATTAAACAAACAATTTGCACAGTAAAAAGTGACAAAGAGAAAAAAATTCTAAACATCTCAAGTCATTTCTTTTTTTTTTTTCATCTCCACAACCAAGATCCCAAATTTTATCCTGTTCAAATATTGATATTCATATCAGGGCGAAAAGACTTAATGTGATGCATAAGTGAATCCTTGCAAGCCTAAGTGCAACAATATTACTTCCACGAACATGATCCTTAGAGACAGCACAGGAAAACCAACACTTTTCTCATGCAAGCAATACAGGTTTGTAACAATAGAAATTACCATTTTGTCCACTTTTTAGATGACCGTGTATGCTTAATAGAGGTGTTTAATTAATAAGGATTTCATTTACAGTAAATAATGGAAATAAATTTGGGAACTTTAGCTATTGCCAACTAGAGAGTGTCCATGTTTACTTTTAAACTACAGGTTTCACCTGTATTTACAACATGTGCATTTACTTGCCACTACATTATTTTGTAGTCTTGGGTTCAAAAGCAAGGAATAGTTAAATGAGGGTACAAGCTGTCTGGATGGGATGCATTATCACCATCACCATTCCTCAATTCAAACTCAGTTTTTGAGACCTGTCATGCATCGAACACGCCACATTTCAAGGTTGTCACTGTAAGGCTGGGAACAGGGGATTTTCCCCAGCTACCATAAGCATGACACCCAGCTAGTGTCATAGGAGCTAAAAGGAAAAAAAGAACCAAAAGAACCTGCTAGCTGTTTAATTTCCTGCGTACTAATAGCACATACAGTGAAACCAGGTTTTCACAAACTTTTATAAACTGAGGTCCTCGGTATAACGAATAATATTCTTTGCATTAGCAATAGTTAAATACATAGCAAAGAACCTCAATGTAACAAAACCTCGTTATGGCAAATGTATTTTGCCAGTCCCTTGGTCCTTCATTATATTGAGGTTCTATTGTACCTGGCAACTTGAAATCTTAGTGACTTCCCAGAAAACTCAACCCCCTGCACCTTCCTTTAAAACACTAAGCAAAATCCATCCAGAATCTAGTCTGCCATGTTTTGGTTCTCATAATAATACTCTTGACGGCAGACAGCAACCTAATAGCATGCAGCTATCAGTAAAACATTGCAAGGCTGCACTCTAGCAGAGCTCAGTGGCCCCTGGCCCCTAACTTTTGCCCTCGGGTAACTGGAAAATCTTAGCTTTTTCATACAAATTATAATTATGCTGGGCACCCTGGATTTCAGAGGTTCAGAGCACTGGGCTCCCTTTCATTTTCCTTAGAGCTCAGCCCTGTATAGGAATGAGGATTTACTTTTCCCTTCGGTATCCTGTCACTCTCTCTTAACAGACACCTCTGTAAGACAAACATCCTTTCGCTAAAATGGACGCCTAAAGTTGGTCCCTGCATATCTTTATTCCTCTTAGTTGAGTCTCAACAAGACGGGCATCTCTCTAAGACAGACACATAGTGTAACAAGACGGACATCTCTCTAAGACAGACACATAGTGTAACAAGTCAGACATCTCTCTGAGACAGACACATAGTGTAACAAGACAGACATCTCTCTGAGACAGACACATAGTGTAACAAGACAGACATCTCTCTAAGACAGACACATAGTGTAACAAGACAGACATCTCTCTGAGACAGACACATAGTGTAACAAGACGGACATCTCTTTGAAGACAGACACATAGTGTAACAAGACAGATCTCTCTGAGACAGACACATAGTGTAACAAGACAGACACCTCTCTAAGACAGACACATAGTGTAACAAGACGGACATCTCTTTGAAGACAGACACAGTGTAACAAGATGGACATCTCTCTAAGACAGACACATAGTGTAACAAGACAGACACCTCTCTAAGACAGACACATAGTCTAACAAGACAGACATCTCTCTGAGACAGACACATAGTGTAACAAGACGGACATCTCTCTAAGACAGACACATAGTGTAACAAGACAGACATCTCTCCGAGACAGACACATAGTGTAACAAGACGGACATCTCTAAGACAGACACAGTGTAACAAGATGGACATCTCTCTAAGACAGACACATAGTGTAACAAGACAGACATGTCTCTGAGACAGACACATAGTGTAACAAGACGGACATCTCTCTAAGACAGACACATAGTGTAACAAGATGGACATCTCTCTAGGACAGACACATAGTGCCCATCCCAAAGGTGTCCGTGTTAAGAGAGAGTTGACAGTAGACTCCAACTGCTCTGAGTAGTTAGATCAAAAATCATTGTCCCTATTAAAATCAGAACCACATTTTCATTACTTGGTCCCTTTTAGGTAGCTTTTAAAAAAACTAACCCCATTAATAGTTTTCGGCTAAATTACCAAAAATAATCCACAAATACATCACTAATGTGCTCTCTAGGGAGAAGCACCCTATGGCTGCTAGTGACTAACTCCTGCCTCTGGAGGACAGGAAAAACTTTATTTTTTTAAGAAAATGTTTAAACTGCAGAGAAGCTAGATTTCATAAGTTCAGACAATTTGACCTTGCAACAATTTTTCTTGGAGAAAATAAAGCCTTGCAAGAATTTGAAATATTCAACTTAACATAGCCTTCAAAATAAGTTGTCAAAAGACACTTTTTTAATGAGATAACAGAAGCCAACAATAACAAAGGACATTGACCTAGTGGTTATTTAATGTCTGCAATGTTAAACAAATGCATGGAAATTTAAGTTGAAATGAATACAAAGTAATCTTGCATCATTCTAGCTCAGATCAAATTGAAGATAACTGCACACTGCAAATACTGCAAATATGTGTCTCTCAGTATTATAAACCTTAGTTTAAGCTTTGTCATTTCATGAAATGTGAAGTCCTTTTCACAAAGATGTCAGTGAGTGCGACCAAGTTTATATTGTTCAAAGCATTTCGTTGCATTGTTGTTGAATCTTCAACTCAATAATGTAATTCACCTACAGACAGCTTTTACACAAAAGCGTAAATAACAGAATGAGCCACAGTCTGTACAAGCAAGCAAATATCTGCCACATAACTTTCTAACATGGGCCAATATTTCATTCCCAACCATAAGGACATTACTTGACCTTGCACGTGTAGTCAATGAAAACAGTAAGTTATACTCAACAATAAATTATTTTGGCAGAATATAAAATTATAATTTGTTTCAGGTCAGTGGCTATTTCTCATCAAATTAACAACTTTGTTATTAAAATGGAAATTACCAAAGCTACCACCATTCAATGGTATTTCACAATATCCGTTTCAAAACAAATTTTGGCTAATTAAAGAAGTAAATTGTCCAGAAGAAAAACTTTAGGTGAGATTTTAGTGGTACAATTTTAACACTTGTCTTATGACCTCACTGCAGCAAAAGAAGCTATAGTGGAATCTGCCTTCATGACAATTTTTTACATTGTTTACAAAACGTTTGCATTTTTCTCATGATCACAACATTTGCAGGAGGGCAAAATACTTAAAATTCACTAAACAAACATTAAACTGATCTTCTTGAGAGCATTCATTCTAAAATTACTTAGCACATCAGATTGTTCTTCCTAAGCCACAGTAACGAAGAACAGATAGTAATTCGTATCAACAAAGAAATAAAAGCAGTACCAAGCTATAGTTTCTGGACAATTGGTAAGGTGTAAGCTCATCATGCATCACGCTACAACAATTAACTTCATGTTCATTTCAATGTTGTAAATTTCATTTAAAAATAGGAATGATAACTAAAGAATTTAAAAAGCAAGGAACATTCAGCGTAATCCTCCTTTAATAAGAAAGAAAAATACTGACGTAGATATGAGATAGTATAGATAATAAGAAGGAAAAATCAGAACCTTGTCTTTGTCGTCGACCACATCTGAGAGGACGTCGTCAGGATCAAGTATTCCATGATCTTCATTTGTCTCCAAAAAATGTACTTGAATAAGTTCCTCGGAAGACTAGAAGAAAATGGAAGAAAAGCTCATGTTTTGATTAAATTGGACTTTTAACTGTGTCTTGTAATGACATACCTTCTGTACAATGTGTCTATCAAAAAAATTATGAATCAGTGCTAAGGTGATTTAAGCTTAAGTTATATACAAACTGAAGACTGTACAAGTACGATTGATCGATACTCGATTATATGCTCTATCAACAAAAACGAACAACACAGAAAGGGAACCTTAGAAATAAAATAAAAACTACGATTTCCCGTCTAAAAAAGGAATGAGAAAACTTGGGAAACTGTAGACTAAATGCTGATAATGATTTATGATTTTTCGCATGTGTCGACATTTTGACGACGAATGTTCTGGTGGATCGACATGAAAATTTGCAGCTGTAATCCCTAGTTATATTTACTTAAGTTGGATTTGAAAGGTTGAAATAAAATATGCAGAGGTTTGATTGCTGTAACCTGATTATTTTTAACTACCGGTTCGATACAAACTTTAATAGGAACCTTGGATACATAACATTTGTAAATTTATACGAATCGAATAACTCATCCGGCGACGCCGGAAAATGAACTAGAAAATCGCAAGTTATGGAATACAAGATCGCAGTTTCCAAGAAAACGAGAAATCAATTAAATCAACAGTTGTAAATTCAGCAACATACATAGTAAGATGAGTAAAGCACGGTCTGAATATTCAAACTGGCAAATAGAACTAGTAAAATTATATCGGGACTAAATGAGAATTTAATCAACCCTGGGGCAAATCTTGTGAGCGAATCCGAGGTATAATTATATCAAATGCAAGGTCGGCATTCAAGAATACATAAAGAATAGTTAAAAGCAAAGATGTTTTCATAACACCAATGTCTGAATGTCAAGATAGAGGCTTAGCAGTATTCGGACTTGCCTTGTTAGTTGCTTTGCGATACCTTGAAATCGCGCGTTGTATGAGTTCGGATACTGTCAACTCGCCATTGCCACACGGAACGATGACACAAACTGTATCAAAACAAACCGTAACCTTCATTCTGTGAGCGCTATATTCCGCCCAAATCCTTTAGCCAACGTTACAATATTACAACATAACGAGAGAATCGTCCCTCAACGACCAAAACTTCGGCTGCCATTTATATTCTGTTATGAAGCTATGAATAAATTGAGTTAATTTTTGTGGTTAAGGCCTTCCACGTGATTTATTCCCGCCAATCAGGAACCAATACTTTGGCTTCATTCTATTTCGGTCACGTGCACCCTTCCAGGGAGGTGTGGGTGGAAGATGATCGATGACGTCACTGCGGTAAAATAGTTTTCGTTTGAGTAAGTCGCTAAGTAACTTAAAAGCCGCTTGAAAAATGCTCTTTAACGAAAGGCATTCGAGACTTTTCCGGCTAATTGTTGAGCATATTCCTCTGATCATTAATCAACCGTGAAAATAAAAGTTAAAAAAATAAAACAAGAATTGTTCGAAATTATAATTTGTGGTTCGCGGCATTTCCGTGATAATAGTTGACGACTTGAATTTGATCTCTTTTGTACTTAAACCTTTTAAAAGCAGGTGCATGGGATCAACGGTGACATCATGTCGGTCCCTCACACATTCATTCACGAACACATATACGATCATAACAAAAAGCGTGCGCTTTGGAATAAAGAAGTCAGTGTTTACTTCCGGTTAAGGAACACCCGTAACATGACACGGCAGTGCGTAATTTCTAAGAATTACAAGGAAGGAGCAATAACAGTAAACTCTTGTCAAAGACCCCGTAAAACATGTAAACTCTTTCTATAATCACAATCGTATGAGAAAAAAATGTGCACATGCAAGTGATGAAACTTGCAATTGCTCGAACACTCGAAAGATACACATGTTCAAAAGGAGATAGACCGCGAGCTTCGCAGGGCCCCCTTTCTCGTGAAGTCCCGGTAACACTTCGGGCCCGAAATCAAATATTCAATAAAAAGAATAAAAGCACCGGTCCTAGCTAGCAAACTACTGCATTTTGTTTCCCCAACTGATGGCTAATGTTAAATGCCAAGCTATTGAAACCTCTATCTTGCTTGAAAACAACAACAGCTTTGCGGGCACATTGATTATCGGGACTTTCGAGAAACGGGCCCCAGGACTTGAACGTCGAGAAAAAAAAAAGAGACTTTTCGCAGTCTAAAAATGGGAAGAAATGACAACAGCTCTCTGGTTTGTTCTCTACTTTCATGATAGCCCAAATAACGACCGCCATAAAAGACTATTAAAATAATAATAAAAAAAACTAGCAAACTTTTGCTTTCTGCTTTCGGCAATTTTCAGTTTCTTGATTTTCTATAATCTGATTTCTGATTATTTCTGATTGCTAATTTCTGATTTCTACTTTCAGTTTTTAGTTTTCTCATTTCTCATTTCTAAAATCTGGGGGTGATATCTAACTCCTAATTTCAGTTTCCAGTTCCCAATAGTCCAGTTTCGAGTTCGCTATGACCGCTGAATTGAAGAAGTGAAGACGCATTTTTTACAGCCTTAGCCTCCATCTGAAGTAATATATTCACAAATTCCAACGAGAAAAAGATCTGTTTATTACTCTGTCTATTGTGTAAATTCAAATTTCAAGCACTTACCTGCCGGAATTTCTGAATATTTTACTTTACGTCGAGGCTAACCCTGTGTGAATGTGTCGTTAATGTTTGTATTCAGCGGTAATTTTTAATTCGAAACTGGACTATTTTCTGATTTCTAATGGGAGAAGTTCTGATATTTGATTTACGATTGCTATTTTCTATTTCTGTTTTCTGAAAATCAAAAATCATTTGCTGTTAGTTATTAGTTTTCTGACTTTTAAGATTAAGAAAACGGATTGGCTCTCAAGCTTCCTGATTCTATTAAAGGGATAGTAAACGTGGAATTCTTTACTCCATTCACGAACTCAAAAATTACAGCGCCTTATGCACTACAGAAACTTACAGATCAAAAGCTTTCTTTTGAATGTTCACACTATGTAGACGCCTATTAGCGTCTATATTCAACTAAATACTATGCTTGTAAGAAGAAAAAAAAGCGGTGCCTTGAGATGGGTAATTTTTGACACCTTGGGCTGTTTACATGGTGTGTTCAATCTTTCTTATGAACCAGGTCATTTCCTATAACCCATCCACCCTGATTCTAAGAGAAAAGCCCTGGATACGAGGTTGCACAGCCTCGGCGGGAACACGAAAACGGGCAGCTCAACTTTTTCTGCCATATGCCCCTCAGGGTAGCCTGTGTACAGACGCCTCCCCCCCCCGGAAACTTGAAAAAAACTCTCGGATTATTATGTCACGAGGGAAACCTTACGACTACCGGTTTTCAGTGACAGCTGCCGTTATTACATTTTTTCTCGCAATTTCAAACATAACTTGATATCTAAGAAGAGAGGTTCTTAAACATGAAATCAAACAGAGCAAAGCCATGACAGGTGATGCGTAGACTGATGTGATTTAACACCTTTCACATCACTTTTAGAAAAGAATAGCTGGATCAGTGTCTCCAAATGCTATCTACTTTTGCAGAGTTGCGCAGACATCTGGGTGATGAAAAAAACAAACAAACAAAAAGAAGTAGAAGGAAAGGCTATCTCCACGACCGTCTTGTTTTGTGGAAGGGCAACCCTATCCATAGTGAAAGTAGGCATTTAACAATAGTACCATTAAACAGTAGAGCTGGGGCCGGAATACATCTGATACGGAGTTTTAGCTGTCTAGGATTTTATACCCGGCAGACTAAAAAGTTAGAGGTTTACATTACATATGCTACTTGTCCTCACAGTAAATAACTGAAGAGAAAGATAAAGTAAGATAAAGCCGAATAAACATACGTTGTTTATTTATTTATTTATTTATTTATTTATCTAGATGTTTGTATATTTACTTACTTTTCTTCTCGTGAGACATGAATAAGTTTGGTCTTACAGTTGCGTGAGTTTTTAAAGTGGGCAGTTAAAAAAAGTCGTAATTGATTCCACATTAATTTTCAATTTTCATTAAGCAGTCGGTCTTTCAGGCGCCCCTTAACAATGCCAAGCTTAAAATAACTGAGGACAAAAGTTGTATGATTCCTTATCAATAACCTCGTTGATTGCGATAATATAATCAAACCACAATGAAAAGGAGCATTCATACTTTGTACAAGCAGACAACACAAAAAATAGTATCTACAAAAGACCATCGAGACTTAAGACGTAACTCTGTCATGTAACCATTCAAACGAACCTTTATCAGCAGTACTTTCACGTAGTACTGTATGCCTTTCATTATTCTGGCTTTTTTTTAAATTCGATTCTTGGAACTAATTGGCTCGGGCCCTTCAAATGAAAGTTACTGATCCGCGTAACTCTCTATGGGTTTTTTTAAACACCGCAGGGTACGGCTTTTTCAATAGTCTGGGAAAATCCATTTAAATAAGATATAGCGGGTCTTTTACTGTGGTAATGTTTATTATGCAGAGTCTATGCAGTACAAGGTGGTGAACTATTGAGTTCGTGAATAAATCCTAAAGTGTGACCATTCAAATGTAAGCCGAGTACTTTCCTGTGGTAATGCTTATAATATAAATGCTGTGCCGGCAAAGTAGCTACAAAATAATTAAAGTGGTTATAATTTTTCAGTCTGCGGATAATCCTAAAGTGTGACCATTGAAATGAAAGCCACTGAGCAGTACTTTCCTGTGATACCGTTTATTATGCTGTATCAGGTGGTTCTAACTTTTTTGAGTCGGTGGATAAAATCATAAAAGTGTGATCATTTGAATGAAAGCCACCGTTTCCCGTGGTGCCTTATTGTACTCTCCCAGGTGTGGTCCAATCTCTTTAGTGTACCACAAATTTTTCCAAGCTCAAACTCTAAATGTGGTGATTGCATTGTGGATGAATTTCCACATGCAGTACTGGATGGCCTTGTTTGTTTTTCCCATTTAAGATTGAATATATGGCCTTTTTGTTAAGTTTATTTCGGACGTTCTAATCAGTAGTCATATATCAGGTTCCGAAATCGATGTCGCGATGTCTGTAACAACACTTAAAATATTACTTTACGTCGCGACGTGTTATATTATGGCGATATTCGTCCACGGAATGAATGAACGGAGACTCGACAAGGTAACGACGACAATGAACAAGAAAGATGAAAAATTTAATTTCAACACATTTGATCAGTTTTATCCTCCTCAAAGCCTTAGTTGACCTATAGAGCTGGGCCAGCAAGCCTCTGGGTATAATTTGGTTTTATTTCTCGTTAAGTATACAAAATTCTCTTAACGGAGCAGAAATTATTTTTGTTGTTGTTCAGGAGTTTCTCTGTAGCTTTTGCTGTGCCTTTTTCGATAGGTGACGTTTTTTTTCCGGTACTCAAGTGACGTGTTAACCCCTCCTAGAGCAAAATTGTTAGTTTAATGCAGTTTTAAACTGTAACTCAGAAAATTCTAGTTATTTATCACAATTTTCATCGGAATTCTAGAATATATTAAACCGACTAAGATCTCCCAAACATATGTACATCAATGAAGTTTCCTTGGCGACACCCCGCCTGCCTTACAACTTTTTTAAACATCAAGTTAGAAATTATACTTAAAAATAATTTGATATGAACTCGTTTTCGAAAGTTTTTCGAGGCAAGAAATACAGTTTAAAAATATCTTGCGAAGGAAAACTGAATAGAAGGGACCGAATAACCAAGACATAAAACTGCAGATCAATATAAGTGGAGCTTCAACTGACCACGATTTCACGCCATAGACAGAAATCAAAGCAAACTGGAATTAAACAGCGTGGAAGAGTACCACCCAACAGCCTTCTCGCGAATGATGACACTATTAAGATCTTATCCACGTCCATTAGAGATCAATAAAGACTTGAAAATTTCTTTTCTACTTAACTGCGCACTCATATCAAATTTGAAATGATTGTTAAAGGCACAGAACACACTTAATTATCAAAAATTATAGCAACACCAAAAAGCTAGCGTCACCCACCTTCAGATACAGAGCAAAAACCACCATTACACTTCGAGAATTGGGTCCGTATGCATCGAAGTTACAATCACAAAACAAACTGACGAAAGATTAGAAGATCGGACTGCCCAGGACCGTCGCTATATCCGCCTACTTTTGTATAAGAAATATTTTGACAAATATCGCATGACACATGCTGTTTGGGGCGAGTTTTATAACAAAGGGAAGCGAGTATTGTTTAAGGTCACGCCACATCCGGTTTAATCAAGTTCTGGCTTTCTAATGTTCGAGGTCTTTGTAGAGTCAAGTAGAACTTCATTCCCCATCACAACGTAGCAGCAAAACGTCTAAAATCCTAGCATTTGCTAACATAACAACTGAAAGAGCAATTTTCAAATGTGTTTTCAAGAGATACCTGTACGTGTTCAATTTCGGAGGTAAATCTCGGCTTAAATGGCTAAACCCTCAAGATGTCCGGTAAGTCACCGTTCAGTTTACACCCTTTCTTTGGGGAAACGTGATATAACTTTAAAAAGAGGTGAAAAAAAGCCGGACTCATCTCAAAAGCTGCATTAACAATGTGGATCCAAATGCCAACTAAAACATTTAAAAGTTTAGGTGGATTAAAACATCTATTTTGGGAAATATTCTTTTCTACGTACCACACGCGTCCAAATAACAATGGCAATACATCACCATAAGCTATAACCGAAAGATTAGAAATTGGTTTGCATATTTGGTCAACACTCGGGTGGCATAACACTTCCGCAATTCTTGTAAATTCTATTGTCAGTGACTGGATACAAAATGATTGTTCCGGCCAATGTCGTGTTCAAAATTTCATCTCATTAGAGCAGGATATCCCATCAAACGAAGGTGTATATCAGTTTTCCATCACTTGCTCTGTCACCCGGGGGGGCGGGGGGGCCCTCCCATATGGAAGGGGCAGGGATGCTCGTCGTCTCGCTTAGGGGTATACATTTCGGATTTTGGTCTTTCTTAGGGTGATCTGGGGAAAATGCCATTACATTATTAGCCGTAAAGGTCTCTTTTTAGGACTGCACGGGAAGAAATATAAAAAATTATGTATTTTCAATTCGTTTTATTTAATCGTTTCATGTAATCAAAGTTTAAAATGGTCTCTTTAGGGCAAGAACGAGAAGTCCGAAGACTACAGCAAAGCTGAGTCTTCGGACTTCTCGTTCTTGTTCTTTATATTTAGGCTGATTTCATCTCTTTTCTAGAGATCCAACGTTTACAACTAGCAGGATCTTCGTCCACGGTTTTTGCAGTTAATTTTCTCTTTTAGGGGCCTTAAAAAAGGTTGAGCCACGCCCAGATTGGTCTCCTGTGGGGTTTAATTCAAAATTTCCGACCAGCGTCCCAGCCCCTTTCTTACGGGAGTCCCCCCTCCGGGCTCTGTCATCTCAAGGCGATCAGAAAAGAGAAAGCAAAGATTGCTGCCCAAATGCATCGGAATGCAGTTAAAATGCAAGCTAACAGCTATAGTTAGGAAATCACATAATTACCTGACCTCCTTCTTTAGTATTCAGGTTAATAATAAAAAAAGAAAGTTATTAGGAAGCGCTGTTAACCCATAATCTCACTCTTTGAACCTAATTCCCTTCGATAACCTCTTCAGTCACCAATCAGCTCTAGAAATACCCTAAGCTCGTGAATTAGGGGCTAGAGCCTCTTACACTTATCAAATTAAACATTTTTGCAAATTAAAGGTTTCAGTCAGTTTATTGCTCTAGGCGACATGACGTCTATGACTTCATTTCGATTTAGAGATTTATTAACGTGCAGTTTCATTAAGACAGTAAAGGCATGAGTAAAAACTAAAATACAATTTAATGACAGTTTTTCCAATCTGTCAAACACTGTTGAGTATTTTCTCAAAACGTATCGGGAAAGAATGGGCAGATTTAGAGGAGAGATTATAAAAAGACCTGCGGGGACCCTAGGTTATTGAACACCCTTTCACTGATGTAAACGTTGATCTATCGTTATTTTTCTGCGCTAGGCAAACTATCGGGAAAGCCGGATCATGAAAGTACCGGGTCAAACTAGTCCGCGTATCTGGCGCTTTCCACATTACGGACCCTGTGGGGCGGGGGTACTCCCTTATATAGGCTATATAGGTATGTGCGGCGCCAAAGGATATGGTTTTTTAGCCGTTTTGGTCTGAAATAGGGTATGGTTTGTGCACGGTAGTCTTGAATTGTCTATGTTTTTTAGAAGAAGCTACTTCTTCATCATTAGGCGGTGAGACCATTTCCATTTAAGCTCGAAACTTTGTATAGTTTTGTGTCCTTCTTAATGAAAGTGTATAAACATTGCCTTTTACATTAGTATAAGGCAGGTCTAAAACAGGGTAATGATTTAAGGGCCAGGTCTGAAATAGGGTATTGATTAAAGGGCCAGGTCTGAAATAGGGTAGGGAAAATCACAGATTTTGGTCTGAAATAGGGTAAGGGTTCACAGGAAGCGTGCCACACACCCCCACCCAATTTTTTTTTTCTTGTAAACGATACTTTAGTTATAATTGAACAGGATAATACCATAACCAGATTTTACTCAGTAAGTATCAAATTATAAGAGATCAGATCCTTCCAGGTAAAACAAATGAAAAAGAAGTAAATAGCCTGCGTAGCAAGCGTTTCCGTTTGGTTTCAGAGCAAAGAAAGACCCAGGGACAGGATTCTCGGTTTTGGCCATGCGAGAAATAAAACCCCTCCCCGCTTTTTTGATTGCGCCATTTTTCGTGAGGTCTTTGACTCTCGAATTCCTCGTTCTTTGCTCCTAAACCGCACGGAAACGCTTGCTACGCAGGCTAAGAAGTAAAGAATACTGTTTGCGGACAACGCAATCAAGATCGTATTGCGATTCACAATTTAGCATAATAGCTGATGGTTGCCGGAAAAGTGGAAACTATTATTTTCTAATCGTTTCCTTACTCTGATCGATAGAATTATACTTCGTCAGCTTCGTGACCATTAGTCAATCGATCTCTTTGACACGTAACTCCATTGCGGCAGCCAAAAAATTGAATTAACTTTTAAAGAAGCTTAAATAAGCTAAGGACCATGGTCGGCAAAGCCCAACATGTGTTAAAACTTACACTCGTTATCTCGCTTTAAATCTGACTGAACTGGTAGTATTTGCAGGAGGAATTAATCTTGAGGTACTTGGTTTATCAAATAAACTGATACAAAAAAAGGCCAAAGTTTATGTTCGCCTAGTTGTTTGGATATTCTGGATCATGCTGCCACTCTTTTTCAACTCAAGATAAACGAAGCTATACATATCCAATTGGAAAAACCTTCTTTAAATCAACAATTACACCATGTTTATTTCAAAATCTCTTTTCTTAAGTCATTCATAATCACGTTTCTTTATTATGTTGTTTTAAAAAGCTATCTTCTTCATTAGCATTCTATGTACTTATTATAAATTGAAACTTTGTATTTACACAGGAGCTAGGCTCCTGATTTACTGGATTTGACCTGTCGAAACATGATTTTAAGCATAAAAAAGGTTGTCGTTTTTCTTAAAATTATAACTTGTCTGCTACTTTCAACATCAAGTTTAATTAAACTCAAACACTAGCTCTCGCCAGGCCTTCTTTCAGACCAAGCAAATCTGGGGTTTGGGGCGGTCCGTTCACTCAATTACGTCATACAACGTATCAGGCTGAAATATAAGAAACATGTGAATCTTGCCCTGGGGTTTTGCACTGAGCTTCACTAAGGTATGTTTAAATAATGATTAATGTTGCCGTGGTGATCAATGGTGCCCGCGAATGAGACTGAGATAATTTTGACAAGTTAAGGCCACAACTTGAGGGAAAGTCGGTTTGTTTGTGAGAAATAGTCATAAAGAGAAAATACCAGCCACTGGGTTGGCAGATACACGGTCCATGTCGTTCAACTTCAGCAAATTAAAAGCACCAAGCCAAAAACTTAACACGCTTTATCTTACACACTCCCCTCCCCAACCTCGCTCGCGCCGCATAAGCATTCCACTCTTTTGTTCCGCTGGGTTCGTTAAATTTTCCAGCAATTTTTTGTGACGGGGGTGGTTACGTGGAGACCAGATTTCTTCGCTCGCACGCTCGCAAAAGAAAAAAGCCCTTACGACAGGAACTGCTGTCTATGGATACGTCGCTATCATCAACCACCAACAAAACTTTAAAACTATACGCCGAGAATCAACCAAAAGCTTTATTAATAAGTAAAGAAACGCTTTAAATGCATGTCACTGGAAGAATATGGTCGACTGAATGGGCTCTTGGGCATGTCTGTACTGAGTTGTATATTGCCTAAGCAGATTTTTACAATAACTGAGCGAATCATCGCGCGCTGATTGGTCGAGAGCTATGGTCTATGAGAGTTTAGACCATGGAAATGACGTAAATGGTCACGCAGTGCCGGATGTTTTGTTTTTGGTTTTTCGCCAAAAAAAAATGAATGTTATTGAAAAACACATCCACCACAATTTTCCATGGTCTACACTCTTATAGACCACAGAAATGTTTGAAACTTTTCAGTGAAACAACTCGCCTGCTGCTCGTGGTTCCACTTGAGTTTTGAACATTTCATGACGTCATCTTTAAGGTCTATAAGAGTGTGGAGCAGGGAAAATTAAGTAAAATTGTGGTCAATTTGTTAAATAACCTGCAAGCGAAGGGAGGGAAATCCCATATGAAAGAGACGGGAACGCTTGTCAGAAATCAAGAATTAAACGCCGGCCTAAAGGTGACCAATCTAGGGGTAGCTCAGGCTTCATTTGACCCCAAAAGGAGAACCTACTACAACACAGTATAGGGGCTCTATATTTTACTGATATCTAGCTGGATTTTTGAAACGTTACACTACCAAATAGGCCTCTTCCTTCAAGCAGATTTTTTTGTTCAAAAACTATTTCCAATCAAAGTAGCCAATATAAAAACTAATGCACTGCTTTTTTTTTCTCTGCTTTTCTTTCTCTGCGGCCTCTTAATTTCGTAGTGTGATTTTCGACCAAACTGATTTTTCCTCCGCGTTAAACGTCTGCAATTTTTTGGTTAAGTTTTTCCTCTCGGTTTTTCCTTAATTTTTCGTTTATAGATTTGAACATTTTGCGGGATATTTTCTATGGGTAACAGCACAGACCATGGAGATGAATAACGTTGACAATTTTTTTTTGGCCATCCGATTAATTTTCAGTTAAACGTCTGCAATTTTTGGTTGATAGATACGTTGCCAAAAATCCGGTTAATTAACAAGTCGACACCAATTTTTCATGGTTTATAGATTTGAACATTTTGCGGGATATCATTTCTATGGTCGATAACAGCACAGACTTCTGAAACAACGAGTAACAAACTGGCCTTCACGTTTGACCAAATTTAAATGAATAGACTAACTTCTAAGCTAAACCCAACGGACGCAACGGATGAGTGTCACCCGGACATTTTTAAGTCGGATTCTTTGAAGGTGCGAAAGTTGCTTTTTCGATTTTCATTGAGAGCTGCAAACTCATTAGCAACATCTATAAGACAAAGTTTTTCTGTTCTCTGCTTGTGGGTATTAAGTATTGTCAGATTGCTAAATCTTGTTTGTGTCATCGTCGAGCGAAGCCACGTTTTCAGTCTCCGAGCAGAAGAAAAGGATCTCTCGCCTGCTGCACTGATTGCTGGATTTACAAGAAGAAGTTTACATAGGGTTATGATTTCAGTTATCATACACTTTTCGGCTTCAGAAAGCTGCTTGATCTCATCAAAACAAATATTTCCAGTTGAACGTTCAAGGTTCTAACATCAACAGCCAAAAAAGTGGGGGGGCTAAAGCCCCCCCAGCCCCACCCCCTGCGCGGTCCCTGACTTGTAAAGCGATCACCTTCATGAGTAAAAATGTCAGCTTTCCGTGGTCTTGAGTCAAAGTGAGGCCAAAATTTGCCGGAAATTTTTTACTCCTTGGCGAGACGACGAGCTTTCCCGTTACTTTCAGTGTGCACCACCGTACCCCCGCCCCCGGCTATATGGAGAGCTTGCTCGATCGTCGGAAGATTGGACGACATGGGCCTTCCTACCCTCCTTGGTAGACGTTTGTAGGGCTTTATAAGAGGGTCTTTGTAGGGCTTTCGAGAAACCCTTTTTTACCAAGTCACATCAATCAATATCGAGCAGGCTCCATTGAATCGTTTCATCTATATTTATATACCTTTTTGACAGATTATTGTCTAAGCTGTGGTGAGTAAATACGACAGAGTGACTTTTGCCCCATCAAGATTTTAATGATGGTCGTGGGCCACCACAAAAGCGCTTGCTACATAACTCTTCTTAATACTTCACTTTCCATCAACCACACTTCTGTATTTGTGGTATACATTTAAAACACTTTGGAGTATTTAAATGAGAAGTGTTCACTAGAGAAAAAGAAAGAATTCCTGTGGTTACATTGTAAATTGTATGCATTCCCATTAAAATCATGATGGAAACGCAAGTTGTTTAAACGCTAAAATATAATTGCATATAGCTGGCTAGTAACGAACGGGAGGTTGCCTCATCATGTTTAGTCACATCTGTCGATATATAATAAAGATATTACTTCTAATGGGCAGCATATTAATAGAAAATTATTTACACTTCCTGTGTAAGCTCTGTCAATCACTGGAGGAAAATAAATCCTTTATTCGTGCTCATTTACACATCTTATATTTTCATTACACTCGTGTATTACTAGATTTTCGAATGCTGACGAAGCAGCGATGTTTTAAAGATTTCGCACGCAATAAAAACAGAGACCTGTTTCAACCAACTATAAGTAGCCACTGCTATTAAAAGTGGAATGTATCGAAACGTAACGTTAAGTTGTAATTCGAAGATATGGGTTCAAGATGTTCGCGTGCGTTATATATTCGGCGAAGACGCAGTAAATGATACGTGAAGCTTACCTTAAGATCTGAATCCTCGGTGGTCGATTTTTGTGGCCATTCCAATGATGAAAACCACGATTCAAACTTTTCAGCGAACAGTCTCACTTGTCCTTTGCATTGTACACTCATCGTTACGCTTGAAGATTAAAGATTTTAAGAACAATCAGCACTTAAGGAAGATAATATTCTATGGAATGTAAACTGCCGAAAATAACTCGGCTCCGGCGGCTAAGAAATGTTTGCGCCATACAGGACATAGTTTGGTCTCCCTAAAGAAGTTTTCTCCGCTGCCTCCATTATCACATAAGAAAAATAATTCATTTTTGCTTCAAACTATTTTTCCGTTCCTTTTTAACGAAAAGCGAAAGTCGTAGTCTGTTGTTGGTGAAGTTCTGCATGACGTAATATACTGATTTCGTAGTTTAGATTTTTGAATGAAAGTCTCACCCGAAACCAAGCCAAGTTTAAGCCAATACGAATCCAGTATAGGTTCAATATACTGATCACTGTCTTTTAAATGCTTGTCATTTCTCTGTGCTGTTGCATATAAGTTGCAAGCTTTGAGTTAGGAAAACTGAGGTTTACCTTTATTTCAGGACACCCAATCACAGCGGGATTTCTCTCTAATAGTATTTTTAAACCTTTCGGTTAAAGTTAGGTTATATAGGTCATCGGCAGAGTACAAAACTACATTCTAAGTGGCGCTTTGTCCCTCAGCGATCTTTCGGATTTATTACGGAAGGCTTCCTTACTGTTTTCCCCAAAATATTAAGCTATTGTGATCATTATGCTAATCACAGTCTTACATGCACAAACACGAGCTTTTCTGGTACCTCAGTTTCTGTGAAACCGAAAATTCTAGACCAGCGGAGGGGGTACTTACTATAATGACCTATAAGGTGAGGCTTCTCCCGAAACGGGTTCCTCTTTTAGGCTACAGCCTACAGGTATATCAAGGGTAGGAGAATTGTCATTTTGGTCTGTAAAAAGGCCCAGAAGAGCTTACAGATGCATTTTATGGTTGTAAAAAGTCGACAATACGTTCTGGTTTTGCGATTTAATCATATTTTAAAGACAGCGCAATAACATTAATTTCTGAGTGATGCACGGTTTTAGAGTAGGTATGTGACAGGGGCTCACCTCATCGACAAAGCAATGACATTAGAACCCCGTGGTAGAAATAGATCTGATGAACTTAATCAGAGTGTAATTTACCAGTTTTAGCAGCCTATATAAATCATTTTCGTTTTCTATGTATTAAAATCTCGCAAATGTAACGTTCATCTTGTGTTTGTATTCATTTTTCTTTTTTAGCCCCCGTTGAACTAGGTTTGTGTTGAAAACTGAAATATCGGGCAAAAATAATTCACCATTTTATTTTTCTATTTTTGTTTTCTTTCTTTATTTTTTCTATCACTTTACCGTTAGTTTTAAAACTTGGTATTCAAGATTTTACCGATCCAGGTCTACTCATGAAAAAATAAAGATCCCGCTGAACCTCACTGGTTTGTCGTTGTGGTTTTGCCGTCCCAAGTGTATGTGAAAGGGGTTCCATTTGTCAATAGAGGGTACACGAAATTGGTGCCGTTTCTGTCAAGATTAAGGGGTTGGACCTCAGGGAGGCCGGGAGCCTCCTCGAATAAAATTTTGTTGATTTTTTTTATTATTATTATTATTTTTTTTTATTAACAGAGATCTTTATTACCACTACATCACTTACAACACTTTCACTACAAAATTTAAGGTTACAAAAAATTACAATTAAGAATTAAGATTCCAACGATTAATACAACATACACTGCAACCAGGCTTGCTTCACGCATACGTAGATTAGATTATAATCATTTACAGTAAGGAGAGGAGAGGCTTCCATTGTGAAAGAAATTTTGCTTTTTGTCCTTTGGAATAAAAAATCGATCTTTGCACAATTAACTTGTCTTTAACGAATTCAAGAAAGTGATCAAAGCTTGGGGTTTAATTTCGCTCCTTTGCAGGAAGATATGTCTCTTGCCAAGAAGGATATAATAGTTAAGGATTTGCCTTTTAGGATCTTCGGGATTATAGCCATACATTATACTTAAGTCATCAAATAGCAAACATTCACCACTGTGAGTTTTCCACCAGCTAATTACTTCAAACCAAAACTTTTGAATTACTATACAGTTAACTAGCATATGGGAGAGCGTTTCTAGGGAACCACAATGTATGCAGAGAGGAGAGTTTACGATTTTCATTCTGTGTAACAGAACCCCATGTGGAAGAATATTATGAACAATCTTATATTGAAATATGCTTAATTTTGTTTCTTTAGTTATTTTAAATGGAAGCATATAAATGGAACTAAGTTTGGAACTGTCCAATCCTTGCCTGAATAGTCGAAGGCTAGCCAACGGTTCTACAAATTTCCTTTGAATAAGTATATTGCGAACCTTCTTGCTAGTAACCACGTTAATTTCCTTAGTTGTATTTTGTTCCATATCTTGATTGTTCATGATAAATCCCGGTCTCAAAGCGCACTTCCATCTATAAGGTATAGCTGATATTAAACCAAATAACTTAGTAAAAGGCGCCTTGAGGCCAGTTTTTAAAAGAAACTTATTAAGTGTGAGGAATCTGTTTTTTTCATCTAGTAGGTCTTTAATTCTAAGTATACCAGCTTCATGCCATTCTTTCCAATATACTGATTTACCGTCTATTAAAATATGCTTATTATTCCATAAGATTACATTCTCAACACAGATTTCATTGTCCGAAGTTTGCTCTCGGACTTCCGCCCAGGTGTTAAGAACATCAGCGTAAAATATTGGTAAGTTGTTTAGGCCTAGAAATTTTACATCATAATCACAATCAAAAATAAATGGCCCTCCAACATTTTTCAAATAAAATAAAGGAATTAACATCCACTGATCCTCTACACCATTCTTCATTCTTTGAACCCAAGCACTTTGTAACGACTTGGATATAGTCTCAAATTCTGGTAAATTTAGCCCTCCTCTTTCTTTTGGACCTATAAGAGTATCCCTTTTTATCTTTGGTTTCTTGTTATTCCAGACAAAATCTGTAATCAATCTATTAGTGATATCTATATAATGAGGCGGTGTATGTATGCACGAACTTACAAAGATAAGTTTCGATAGCCCTAATGTTTTGGCGATTGTTATCTTGCCATAAAGTGAGAGATCTCTTTGAGACCATATATTAAACAGCTTGTTTAATTTTGTTGATACTCCCCGGGATTCCTGGGGTCTTTTCTAAACAATACCAATTCAGCCTCCTCCTCAGGCGCTTCGTTTTTCGCACCGTAGAGGCGAACTCGAAACATCAGCGACTGGTGATGAACCACGAGGGACCATGGGAAGGGTACAGACGGCAGGCGAAGCGCCGTCTCGCCCGTTGTCTCCTTCCCACCTTCCTTTGCCCGCACATTTTCTTCGAGAGAGAGACGTCTGGGTACGCGGTAGATATCAACTGCAGCTATCCATGGCTGCCACTGCCGGGGTGGTTTAGTTGTGTACATGTGTAAGGTACTGGCCTGGCCATACCAAGCCATACCGCGGAGTTGGCAGTACGTTTGTGCTGAAATTGGTATTCGAGACTTGCACATCTCCCAGAATGCACCTTGTTTGCCCCCAGGAATTTTGCATGAAAAACAAAATATCGGGGGCAAAGAAAGTGTATTATACCCTTGTTCTACAGCTATTTCGCGAAAGGTTGTTGGAAAAAATGTGCACGCGACAATCCCAAAAGGTAATATGGGACATGATCAATACACTGTTCCTGACACTGTAGCTGTCGAGCCTACTTTTGTTGCTTTCCTTTAGCACTCTTAAACATACGTCCATGGCCTCTCGTGTCACTCTTTCAAACTTCTTTTTCAAAACCACCCACAATACCTTTCGGGATATTCGCGTGCACTTTTTCCGACAACCGTTCTCGAAATAGCTGTATACGCTCCGTGACGCACCCAAGATAAGCCACACGAACGACTTCGTAAACGCTAAAAGTCATGCAGGAGAGAAACCTTTGCTCGATAGAAGGGTAGGTGCATGGAGATGTGCAAATAAAGGATTAAATTAGCTGCAAAAACCGTGGACGAAGATCCTGCTAGTTGTAAACGTTGGATCTCTAGAAAAGAGATCAAATCAGCCAAAATATAAAGAACCAAGAACAAGAAGTCCAAAGACTACTGCAAAGCTGATTTAAAACAACGTTTATTGTTTTTTATAACAATATTTCGGCTGGCCATACCAGCCTTCTTCAGGCTTACAGATGATTCTGAACTTATGTAGCAATCACAATATTATATAGAAGGAGAATGTCGCAATAAAAGGGAGAGGCGGAAATGACGTACAACATAAAAACTGGAAAGGAAAAATACTAAGGATATGGATTACAATAATTCGTCACGGCGGTTCTAAAAAAACAATACACGTTGTTTTAAATCAGCTTTGCAGTAGTCTTTGGACTTCTCGTTCTTAGATGTGCAAATGGCGAATTGTCGTTTCTAAATACTAGTAGTCAAGTCTGGGAATTGTTCAAAAACCAACAAATTTTCTGTAAAATTCTAGACTACAATAGACCGTCCCACGGTGTTTTCAACTTTTGACTGTGACCAGTTAGCGAAAATCCGCCAACACGGCTCAAAACCAAACGTATCGCGCTCTATCCTAGCACAGAGGAGGGATTTAAAACGAGCTCCCCTAAAAACGCCTGCGTGGGAGGCTAGCTCTATCCAGTCAGTCGTGGAATTGGAAAACGAGAAGAGCCTGGGCCATGCGGATGAGGGGGATGAGTTACCTACGGACAGCGGTTTTCTACAAAAGAAAACAAGATGGCGGAAGGTTTGATCAGTGATTGCCGTTTGCTGTTGTCACGCTTTGAAAACCTTAAAACTGTTCGATTTGAGAAATTTTGCGAAGTGTGGAGAGAAATGAACTTTTCATTAATACACTGGTATGCATTTATCTTGTTATAAGCCTCGTTTGCAGTGTCAACCAGACCTTACTTTGACGTTTGTTCAAATTTTGCAGATGCAGGCTTCTGCAACTGACAGCGGGTTAATTTGTCTTTTTTCGTTTTAGTGGTGCAAAAGACATTAACAGAAGAACACAGGTTTGAAAGAGACCGTTACTTTTCTATTTTTATAATGAAATTTTGGATATGACAGGACGCGAACAGTAGAAATACAGACCCTGACACCTCCAAACTATACCCTTAGATGATTTGCGCGCACTGCCATCTCGTGGGTCAAGGGTTCAAATCTCAATGAACTTTTTCAGGCTTTCATTTCTGCATAGTTGCATCTAAACTGCGATGATCCTCTTTACATTTAATTCAATAACTATCCTGTAAAGTTAAGCTTTAGTATGTAAAGAAAGTATTGATTAGTTTAAGGTAGCTTATATACAGTTAGTTGGATGAGACAGCTTGTCCAAGCTACAATAGCCTTATTTAAACTGGGACATTCATTATTAATGGTGCGTTCGATTGGGAAATCTGGATTTAGATTTAAAATCCGGATTTCGGACTTGCAATCGAACGGGAAATCCGAAAACGGATTTCAACGCTGAGATATCTGTTTTTGGATTTTCATTTTTACCGTTCGATTGGGAAATCCGAAAAAGGATTTGAAAAACTGTCGTTAAGAACAGCGGTCTTGCACGCCCACGCATACTTAGCAAAAAGAAGACCACTGTTCACGAGAATGGTTTTGTAAATCCTTTTTCGGATTTCCCAATCGAACGGTAAAAAGAAAATCCATGAAATCCGAATTTGGATTTCTTAATTGAAATCTACCCTATGGATGGATTTCTCGGAGGTGAAATCCGTTTTCGGATTTCGTGTTCGATTGGGAAATCCGGATTTAGATTTTGAAAATCTAAATCCGGATTTCCCAATCGAACACACCCTAAGTGCGTGGCTGTAAAAAATTTCCTTTGATAACAAATTAGAACTTTTTAATTTATGAATTACTGTGGTTTAATGCTTTCCTTACTTTTAGAGGGAGGGTTCTGTGAACAAACTAACCTGTTGATAGTTGCCATTCTTGTGTTGTTTTATTACAGCTAGTTGATTACCTTTTTCGCATCATAAGTACATACCTTGACTCAACGCCATGTAGTTTTCAGTACCGGATTGGAGCATTGTATGCGCTGTATGCCATCTATTATACACATCTTAATCAACCGAAAGTTAAGGTAATGCTTGTTTTGGAATAAAAACTGTACTTCATCTAAACTGTGATGTTTCTTGTCTGATTTCCATGAAACATGTGCCAGGGTTAAAAAAAAAGAAGCAGGCCATATTGTGTTAGTCACAACCAGTGCAGATGCCTTGTGGGTAAATCAGTTCTCAGACTTTTGTCTTTTTTTTCCTGTGAATAATAATTAGGGCCTTGGAAACAAAAGAAAATTTTGTGACTCAAACTAGGTTGAATATGTAGCTGGTTCACGTGTAACCTGAGAATGTCAATTTACCCAAATGCACTTTATTGATTTATATAGTAGTATGCAATTTTCAAACTTTTTAAAAGTTCAGTGTCTGAGTGGCTGAAGATGAGTGAGTTTTGGCTCTAATGAGCAGAAGCCGAGTTTAAACCAGTGGTTTTGTTAGAAATCAAGAGTCCACTGTATATCCTCCCTTTAATTTTTGTCGGACATAAAAAATTAAAAGTATTGTCAAGTGAGGTTGCTTATTTATGCTTTAATTTAAAGATTCGCATGACCCTTGCAATGATGAAAGATCTGAAAGAGCTGCACAAGCGGATTATTGAACAGCAAGTTAGTAACTGACCCTAATTTATTTAAATTATTAAAAAAAAAAAACTTTAAATTGCAAATGTTCTTTTAAAAATTAATGCACTGCTTGTGAACTTGCTTACGTGTTGCATGAGCCTGTGCGGTTTCTTGCATTAAGACATGGGCCGGTTTAAGATTGTGAAGGCTAATACCACATTAGTGCTCTTGTTGTAAACATGGCATATTTCAAATTAAAGCCTTGGTTATATTAAATGCTTTTACATGTATGTGATCTATGTTTTAACTGTGGCTTGTCTGAGTGCCAGTTGGCAAGTTGAAGCCAAATCCTGCAATCTGATTCGCTACCAGTTATTGCCCAGAGTGATTTTCATATGACCTTTAAAAATGGTTTCGGTAAGTGTTCGTTATTTGTTTTATCAGTCAATGGATGAAAAAATCAAAACATGGACTCTTCGTTTTCCTGCCAAAGAAAACCCTAATATGGAGAAGGCATTGTTTGATTGGCCAATCGTGTTGCAGTATGATGTCAAAGCAAAGTATCGGTTGATTTCTAGAAAGTACTCGAGCATGAAGTTTTTTCACCCAAACATTCGCGTAACCAACCAAAAGCCTCGTGCGTTTGTATCCGTTTGATAAGCCAATCAAATTTCTCTGTTTCGGTATATTTGTTGTTTCTGTTTTGTTTGTGCGTTTTCATTTCAAGGTCATATGAAAATCGCTGTACCATTTTATCATCAATGTCACTGATTAGAAATGTGCATTACAAACTTTCTGCAGAATTACTGTATTTTTCCCTATCTATAGAGTTGATGTAAATCAATGATGAAATAATCCACCATCATCTTATCCTTTTTAGCATCATGATGCTGACTACATTCTGAGACGACTTTACAAAGAAAACTCATTCCTGTTTGTTGCCATGCCAATACCAGTAAGTACATATATGTAAGTGGTGTATTCATACTTCTCATAACATTTATGACAAGTGTGACTCAACATTTTTTTGTTACTTCAGCCTAATATTTGCAGCCTATTTTTAGCTTGCATTTGGATCTAAGGAAGCCATTACAAGCCAAGAAGAAGGGCAAAGTTCTGGGTTAATTGATGATGTTAATGATGATGTAGAGGAGAGATTTCGAGCTCTTGAGGTACCTAATTTTTTCTCAGTCTGTTTGTTTACTCACTGCCAATGACACATGAAAATGGTTATCAAGCCTATCTATAAATCACACATACATTGTATTAAAACTAACTATGCTTTTAGCAAATCAGATAAATACCTTAATATATGAAATTAATGCAAATATATAAACAGGCGATTTAAGAACATCCCTTGTATTATTTTGCATGCATATACACAAACATGTTTGTTTTGATTCTTAACTTTTACACCCTGAATAAATTTTTAAAAAAGTATTTTTTAGGCTACATTATGACTTCATCTATAATTTACATATGCCAGCTCTCCCAGATTATCCAGAAATCTCCCAGATAAAGCACGAATCCCCTGGTTTTCTGCACAGGTCACGTCAATTCCCATTCTTCCAAATAAAATTGACTTTTGAGCCTAGTGTGGAATTTAGCCGAAATTTTTCCAAAATTCAAATTTTTTTTTGTGATTTTGAAGTTCATATTACAGTTTTGAGTGGCATTTTTCCACGCGCATTGTATATTTATTTCATCATTGATATAGATTGTTATTTAGTACTTCATTTAAGACTATGTATAATGTTCTGACCCACACCAACATTCTGATTTTGAGTCATGTGTACCAGGGGTGAGGTGGGTTGATATTGGAGGTGAGGGAACAGGGGGTACTGCAAAGCAGTCAGTCTCCTCAATACAGACAGTCCCTGGAATTTAGGTCTCTAACAGCTGGCATTTCTGATACTAATGTATAGTTTGTTATAAATCTCTTTCTCTAGTATTTAGAAGAAGCCCACAAGAACTACAAAGAATTGAAAAGTAGTTTACTAGAATCTGGCACTATTCCTTCTTCACGATCATTCAGTGCTATCTCAGATGATCTTGTTACAGATGTTGCAAGGTACATTGTATGATCATATCCAGTTGTTAATTTTTAACTAACAAGAAGTACTTATGGAAAGGTGCCAGTAAAAATTTGAGGATAGAAATTTTGCAATTTGTGTCTTTTGGACGTCAGTTAATTGCAGCTATGTTTCAACCCATTTATCCAGATAAGCAATTTTCTTTTAACTTTTAGAGGGGGATATCAAAATTTTTTTTTAGTTTTGTGAAGTCCATTGTCTCCTCCACCCTCGTTCATGAATTTATGCCCTTTGATATTTTTTAACTATGCATGTTTTACCTTTTTGATGAAGTGAATTACAGAAGTTTGATGATTGGAAAAGGACAAGGTGTCAAAAGGTATGAGCCAGGACTTCTGTTTTCAGAACCACAAACAATAAGCAGTTATTGAATGAGGCTGAGTAGGATGTGAAGAATTGTGCAGATCAAGGAGGATGTCATCCACCGAGGCTGATTGGAGGCTGAGGTGGATAACATCCTCCGAGATTTGCATAAATCTTCACATCATACAAAAGCTGAATTCAATAATTTTTTATTGTTTTATTATTCATTCAAAAGTTATTAGTAACAAGCTTACAATGTACCTCCTTGCAGACTTTTAATTCTTCTTAACTTTGGCCAACGGTCATGGTGTCAGGATATAAACAGATGTTTTTGTCTATCAGATACTCCTCAAACGTAGATAACAGCTACTGAACAATTTGTTTTGCGTATTGCATTTCTTCCATGTATTAGTTAGAAATTCAGCTATTTCGTCTTAGAAAAGCTATGAATGCCATTTTGATCACTGGGCTATTGCCCATGAAGCCTCATTTCCATTCAAATATACCATCGCTGAACCTGGTTTCCAATCAAATAATATTCCCTGTATACGACCAAATTGATGGTATATTTCTTGCATCTTCCAAATATGGTAAGCACCTGTTGGTTATGAAGAATTTACCAGGGTAATAGCAGAAACAGCAAAATATTTTGAGTGAATATTAAATAATGTCCATTGTTAAATAATAAGTCTATACTCCAAAGTATATTTACCTGCAAACCCTCTGATAGAAGGCCAGGAAAAAACCCCAGGTCCGATTGCCTGGGCAAGTAAAAATAGAAGTTTGTGGCCCAGTGGGCAGGTGAAACTAGCCTCGGTGGTCCTGTGAGTATGTCTGACAGTGTCAGCTTGGTAAATGATAATTTGAATCCAGACAGAAGCTATTTCAAAACTAATAGCCTGTTCTGGTTGTTTAGATAGTCCAAAACTAAAGACTGCAAGATGAGTGACACAATTACTTGAAAGCAGGAACTAATTGAAAATCGTGTTACTCCGCCAATCACCATCTTGGTCAAATCCAGTAGTTGTTCTGTAACTGGCACAGCATTTTACATTGTAGTACTAGTAATCTTATACACTTTGTTATAATCTATAACTTATTATAGACACCGTCAGTACCTTAGAACTGTAGATGATAAGGCAATGTGCTCCTCCACTTTGGGCAAATACTAATTTAGTGAGGACAAGTGAAAACTGAAAAATTATATTTTACTGGTTCCTTGGGCAAGTGGATTTCAAATTTTTTTAAATCCTGCCCTGGATAGGCTCGCCAGGGGAACACAGTCACACTCCAAGTCACTCAATATATAAACCAGGTCACCCTGTGATGGACAATTTGCACCCCTTTCGAGGGTGGAGTTGTTAAACTGTTGGATAGTGTAACCTGGGAACCCTGTGATGGACTGTTAAGGGCACAAATACTTTCATTGCTTAAAAAGCTGGAATAAGCCCTGGATGTGTGTCTTTATCTTTCACTCGCACGTTATTAGTAATTAAATATAATCTGATTGTCGTCATTGTCTGGTATCCACCTTTTTACAGCATGTGTTAGAGCGAACAACGGGAACCTCAGTGTCACAAGCAAACTCTGGCAAAGCTCCATCACAAGACAGCCAAACAACATCAGAAAAGGAAACAAGAACCTCCACGGAGCCACTCTCTGCTGCCAAAAAGGTATGCTTGTGTTGTGAATTATTTTTGAGTACTTTATTATAATTAAGCCCTAACCAAAGAAATTTATCCAGCTCAATAGACCTGAGAATATGGTTTATTGACTTCAATATACCTGCAATGTTCTTTTCTTGACAGTTATGAGTCAGAAAAAAGTAACTTATTGGTTGTTGTTGGTTTTTTAAAGGGTAATACATCAAAAAGCTCTAGAGTAAACGAAATAAAGAAAAAGTCATTCTCCACAGTTTCGAAGGTGTGTATTTCTAATTCTAAGCTTAACTTATTCTGTTAACCACAATTTAATAAGAACATTTTACTGACAGTTCACTTGGGTTTCAACAACATCATTCTTAAGATGGTGTCAGTAAGCTTTGCAGTCATTATCAAGGCAAAGTAGAAGGGTGATTTGGAACTCTGGAGATCCTTATGAACTGATAGTATTATTACTGGCTGCTTATTACTGGCTGCTGATTAGAGGAAAGAAATGAAAATACATGTAAATGCAATATTGAAATTTCTTTTTTTCACTGACGTAAGAAAACCTGATAAACTCTAACCTGTGACATTGGACCTTCCTCATTTGTTTCTCCATTAATATTTTCAATTTAGTAGTTTAAGGAAATATCGACTACTGTTAATAGTTAGACCATTGCCTAAAACTAATTTTTTATAGCTAGTTTGTATTATACTTGTTTTTGAAACATCTTTTTGTGTTTTTACAGGTTTCAAAAAGCATGAGACATCTACAGCCAAGTAAAGAAACAACAGAAGAGGAAGGAAACAAACCAAAGAAAAAGCGTCAAAAGAAATAGCAAGTTGTGTACAAGGATTATTGGACCAGACTGAGGAGTAACACGTCACGCTTGGGCTTAGGACTGGTTAGTTGAGAACAGAAGTGCCAAATCTACACATTGTTTTCTTCAACAGGTCATGTTTTCTGTCAATCCCATACAAATGTCTCACATTTCATGGGAACATAACTCGGAAATTAGTGAACTTGCTCTTTGTGGGCTGCTACTGATAGTGCATTTTTTGAGACTTTGAAGTAAAGTTCAGTGTACAATATTTGCGACAAAATATTATGAAATAACTTGGAGAGTATTCAATTTAGAAAAATAAAACACAGGATAATACATTGAACCAATCGGGCCATTGTTTGGACAATCCAACTCTTGCCATATGTGAGGTTTAAACTGCGATCAGGCTCTTTTGGCTCTATTTTTTAACGTGAACCACATAAGAAAACAATGAGAGTGGCAGCGACATTATGGGCTTGCATGATCACAGCTTGCTATGACTAGTCCAACAACCATGCTCCCATGAGAACTTTGTCAAATTTAAAGATCATTCTTTTAAATAATTTCTGGTTTGAGATGGCAAATAATAAACAAATTCAAAGAATTATGGAAAATTTATTGCACTCTTTGAATATTCATTTTTCTCAATACAGACTGAAAAAATAGCACCTCCACCAAAACATAGAGTTGTCTTAATTCTTGACGTAAATACAGTATTGCAAACTATTCAGTCTATTTTTTAATTAAATACTGTTCTAAAATACTTCATTTCTGAAGAGATCTTCTCTTTATTCTAAATATCTCCATTGTATATCTCTATTTTCCACGACTGATCCCAAACGGACAAAAACTTTGTAATATTAGTATTAAGATGATGCAAATAAAGGCAGGCAAAGAATTTTAATTTTTTTTTCCAGCTGAACCAAAATATTTTGATGGCCCAGCATGTAACACAGAAATATAGGCCTCCATCACAGAGAAACTAGCAACATGTACACAAAAAACCGTGATGTTGAGGCCAAAAAAGTGTCTATATCTCCGTTAATAAGAAGATTCAGCTGTAACTGGCCTGGAGTTTTGCAGGGTGTTTTTAGGAGAGTGTTCACTGTACGTAAAATCAATCCTCTTTAGGATTATTTCTTATGAGAACCCTTGTTACTCCATAAAGGTGGTAATACCTGTCTCTTTATATTTAATTACCAGTAGCCCTCTTTGCCTTGATTGCACTTGTAGAATTCAAAACAAATTTTACGCTGAAACGAGGCATTGAGGGCCAATTACCCTAAAGAAATAAATCATAAAATTTGTGGCCAGTTTGGAATAAACCGACCCCATAAATATATCTAGGATATTACATGGCCGCGCGGAGATACGAAATTTCTCTTCAAGTGTTGAAAAATATTTCATGAGTGAGCACAATTAACGAACGAGTGAAATATTAATTCTTTTCAACACAAGAAGAGAAATTTTGTATCTCCAAGCGGCCATGTAATGTTCTATTTACCATATAAACACCAATGAAATACCAAACCATTTCGCTTTAATAGTTTTTTGGTGTGAAAGGCACCGTTTAGTATGTAGCCATAGCAATGGTGATATTTTCACATTTCAAGATAACGTGTTATTTTCACATGTGAAGATATCAAGTTTTCGCACGAAAGCTCACCTGTATTTCATTGGTGTTTATATAATAAAATATAATCATTATTGTTCCCCAATTCACTCAATCACACTTGATCTCCTCCTAGGGACAAAGGTAGGCTGTAAAGTTCATTAACTGGCTTTTTTCCCCTTCTACATTTTTCAATTTGCACTATTCGAAGAAAAAATTCACAAACTATCATAGATAATTATGACAATATTATTGGCCCTCGGGGGGTGCACTTGGAGACTTTCTCTCTATATAGTCATATGGTGGAGGGTAGTATCGTGACTCCTCATATTCTTGCGACTGAAACTGTCTTTCCTCAGTGTACACTGGAGGTTCACGTGCAAACGGCACCTGTGGGGGTTGTTGGGGAACGTAATATTGTTCTCCATATTGCACCACCGTTCCAGACACGGGTATATATCCTTTGCTTGATGCCTCAACTGATTTTTTTGAATAATATCTGTGGTAGCGCATCCAGTAGCAGACCAGGATAAGAGAGAATAGAAAGAGGCCTGATAGTAACCTGTCAAAAAAAAGAAGTTTTCCTTGTAAATTAAAGACAGAGGCTAGCAGGTTTTAATCTAGTAAGGGCTGCAATTGCTCATTATTATTAAAAGCCACTGAAGAAATCCACAAACATGAGGAGATGCAAACTATATAGCTATAAATTACCACACCAACCCGCATATTATCCATATGTGAATTATCCCTACATGAATTTTTGTCCAGCATGAAGGAGTTGTGAAATAATGACATAAGTTTGCAAGTCTTACCATAAATACCAGTAACCTGTCAGATAATCACAGCAGATATCATCACCACAGCAGTATTCATTGTAATTGCACCTAAAGGTCAAATATGTTCAGTTAATTTTATTTCATATTTGGCAAGATTTGATTCAGGAAAAAAAACCTATATACCCCTAGCCTCTTCGAGGGGGGGGGGGGGGGGGGGGTTACTCAGCCTATGGTCCAACCCCTTAGTCTTTTATCAACCATTTTTGACAGAAGAGGTATGCATTTCGCTTATCTTCTATTGACAAATGGTACCTCTTTCACATACCTAGTTTAGGACTTTGCATCACTTTTAACTCAGTGCTGTAAATTGATGCACTGTCTTGAAAATATGAATCAATCACAAAACCAGAATGTTTTCTCGAATTTTTCACAGCCATAAGACTGCACCAGTTAGCCTTTATGCTGGAGACACCAAGTGCAAAATACAAGTAATTGAAGAACTCCATGCAAAAATGTCCTCTGGCCTCATTTTCTTTTCAGAGGGACCATTTTTGCATGGAGCTATGGCCAGAAGTTGAATATGAGTGTGAAATTTTAGTGGGTGAAGTTTGTAGGGTAACATCAAGAAGCACTTAATCTTCAGCCATCCTTTAAGAGATCGCCCTGTGTAAGGTAACCCAGGATGGTATTGGATTCTGGATTCCACACAGTGTATTTTAGATTCCAGGTACTGGATTTGGGATTCCTTGTCAGTGCAACTTGGATTCCGGATTCCAGTTGTTAGCAGGACTCTGGCTTCCTAGAGCTGAATTCTAGATTCCAAACCCCAGGACTCCAAATTCCACAAGCAAAATTTTCTTAACTCTGGTAAATGATTACCATACAAGGGGCAAAAGAGAGCTTGGCTACCTGACAATATCTACATTAAAAAGTATAGGTGGGTTTTAACATAGACAGAATATGGGGGCTCTTGGTTCATATTTATAGGACATTTATTGGAATGCGATAACATTCAAACAGACAACATCAGCTTCCCATCCTTAGCTGGTCAGAAAAAAAATAATCTAGAACACTGTACAACAAAACAATATCTGATTGTCCTATTTTTAGAACACTGAGTACCATTTTTGAATGCAAAAACCTCCTAAAGAGGAAGCTAGTCCAACTTGTATATACCCAGCCAAAGACCATAGTAATTACCCAAGTACCCTATAACAAACAAACTCTAACTTACCAGTCTCTTCGACAGTAATAACCCCCTGCAACCTAAATGAAGATGACAAAGAGTTACAAGAGTCAGTATGTTAATATTTAAAAGGTTAACATATAGTTTGACTCAAGACCAGGTTTTGATATTCATCCTGTGAATTTTTCACTTGTTTTTCAGAATAACGATAGCAGTTAAGGTTTTGTCATAGATTTAACCTTTTACCTAAACTCTTGAGATAGCTCATAATGCTATTGAAGGGTACTCACGTCTTAATCACAGCAGCCATTTTTTTATTTCAGACTGCAGTTTGGGGTAATGTCTTCAGCTTTAGTCACAGTATAAATATTTTAAGGCCATTTTCACGGGTTTGCTGTTTATGCTCATGGTTTGTTGGTTATGATTCCATTTGCAATGACTTGTCATGAATGATGCGGCTGCCTTTCAAACAGTAATTAGAACTTGACGCATAAAATTATAATAAAACCCATTGAAATCTGCCCTGAACACAGAAGTAAATACATTTGTGAAAGCGGGTATTCTATTTGGTTTTTCATTATTTAAACTTATAGTCTAATTATTTTTTGCTATTAAACCATTTAACCATTATTAGTATTTTTTAAACACCTTTGAATTCTCTGCAAAACTTCCACCCCATTACTTCGCTTGCTAAAGGAACAATTGTTCCCGGATAGCAAACCTTTATAACATCAAAGCTTAAGGCTATCTCTGTTTGTCTAGCTTAACACGAATTTCGACCCTGAAATGTTGCTTTTCAGTGTATTCGGTGAAAAATAATGTTTCTGAAAAAAATATACGATAACAACAATATTTCCAATCACTTGAATGTTACAAAGCATTATGCTTCTGTACAAAGTAAGTCGTAAAATGAACAGGAATGAAGTTTATTTTGTGATACTTATCAATTTGGGGTGTCAAAAATTCAGTTCTGTAGAAAGAATAAAACTAACCGAATTTCGATATCGCCCAAGTTTCTTCCAATAAACGTTTACGAATTGGCGTCAAATTTTTGCCGTGAAAATAAACAAGTAGAAAACAGCGAGCATGGCCTCTGAACGCCAACACGTCACAAAACAATTGCACAAAAAATTCCCTGCGCATTCACAGGAAACCGCAGTCAAGAAGCAGTACTTTAAACGTTACTTACCCAAAATTTTGACATGGAAAAAAGGCCAGTCCAAATGATCGAACGAAAGGAAGAAGAAATCCAAATATCGCCAGCCATGTAATATGTCCTACATCGTCAAAAACGACCGACGCTTAAAACTCACTCAAGTGTAAATATCTTGATAGCAAAGTAGATGCGCATATTTTAATTCATGATATTCAAATAAGACGTTTTTGTTTTATTTTTATTTTGTTTTAATTTTAAAGTTGCGACATAACGTACTTTGAATTCTTAGACCCCGCTGTACGTTGTCGGTATATCTTGTCCTTCTGGAAGTTTTACTATAAAACATTAAAAACAAAACAAAAAATAGTAACGAATCAAAAGAGAAACCCGATTTTCAATATAATTTTTCGAGTAGTTTGTGGGATTTTGACAGGTTCGGCCAGGGTTTCGGTATATAACAGGGGTTTTTGTAATTGGAATACGTTATCATTGGCCTGAGAAAAAAATATGAATGACTTCAAGTATCCGGTTTATGCTACGTTTCATGCAGAGGAAAAATTACGTGGAATTTTGGCTATGTTGAAAAAAATGATTCTCTAGGAATCACACACTCTTCTCATTACAGACAAGAAAAAATTTCTTACATTTAAAATTAAACGTTATTTCTTCGACAGAGTCGGTTAGTACTATTCCCACCGTTTGTATTTTGCTCAGCGTCGATTCACAAACATTTTGTAAGAAAGCTCAACTTTCTTAAACAGAGTCTTTTATTTTATCCGATAATTAGTGAGGTAAAATAAGTGAATTTTATTTTAATCAAGCAAGTATTGGCTAAGTACTGCGTTCTGCGTGCGTATTGGCAGAAAGACGTCACGTGACGCACACAGACAGAGATTTGTTCAGATTCTTTCTCAATTTAGCGGTAGAAAAACTGGGTATGGTTTTTATGAACAATTTTTTTATGAGAGTGATAAGATTTTGCCTTCGAAAAACGACTAGAGGGTCATTTCTTAAACAAAATAAAAGCGATTTGGTTTCTCAAACCCGTACTAGAAAGTTCGTAGCTGGTCACGTGACCAAAATGTGATTTTTAAAATTATGAATTACCTCTTTCTGAACACAAATTTTGCACTTAAACTTCAAGGAAAATGTTGAAAAGATGATGTGGTAACGTTTACAGCACATCTGAGCGTAACTGTCAAACGTTTAACAAGATATAAGCAAAAAGTAGTTTTGGCCGCCATGTTGGAGGGCAAAAGTATGCCCTCCAACATGGTGGCCAACACAAATCATACTACTTTGTTGAAAAGTCCAAGTGCCATAAAATATCTCCCTTAAATGTGTTTCCTCTCAAATTTCGGGTGTAAAAAAATTTTTACCTGTTCTGTCAATTTTTGGCATCAGCAAGATTCCAACTCATTGTTTAAAGGAAGCATTGGTCACGTGACCTCTTAGTGCAAGTGGCCTAACTATCATGAAGATCATGATCAATGGGGAGTGTTACCCGCCGAGGAAACCATTTTGCGCCAACAATGTTTCCCAGCATTGTAGCCGCTAAAAACGTATTTTTTTGTGGGTAGTGAGGCAATAAATGAGGTCATCGGCTCCTGATCGTGATGAGGAAAATAAAATTAATGAGACAAAAGTTTATTAATAGTGATATTTTTGAAATGGTTCAGGCTCAGTTATTTTATATTTATATATATTTATATATATTTATTATTTTGTGGAAAATAAAATTTCATGTCATGTACACAGCTCACTACTAGTAGGGGACTTTCGAATTAAACAGCGCCGACGTGGCCTTCAGGCCGGAGCCATATCCTGTCAACAGGCAGCTTGGGGAAGGAACAAACTCTCTACGTGAGCATTCGTACTAATATGTTTGCCTTCATATAAAAAGAAAGGTACTTTTATAGCAAGAGACCGAAGTTCTGCGAAATTATAGATATGACAATTGCATAAAAATAAAACATTGTAATGTACATGAGGTTAAACCTAGGCTGAACGTCGAAATTTCCATGGGACGAACCAAACTTAGTGAGTGGGACTATGTGCCCAGGAAACCCAGAAAAGGCAGGCGCACAAGAATGACGCGCGAGATAAGTGATGCGCGGAACAGAGGACACGCCCACGCTCTTTCCCCTTCCTCGAGGTCAATGCCGCCGATCTTTTTTGCGCCCTAAACTTCTCCCCACGCAAGCTAGCAGGAAAGTGAGGCGAATGAACAGTGATCATAACAAAGCACGCCATCAGGAAGTCTTAAAACGTTCGTTCTAGACGAGCCTATGAATTGCAACTTAACTCATTAAACTTAAAGAGGGTGTTTTATCCGCGTTTAGAAGGCCTAATTGTGTTGCTTTGGGTGTTACTTGTTCGCAAAGCAGGAAGAATTTAGTAGCGACAATCTTGTAGTGTTCGTCTTAGCCAGAAGTAAGTGATCATCTCCCAAGAAGAGCTTTCTGAGGTAAAGAGGAGTCTTTTAACAAGGCGCTGAACTGTACACACATTCCAGTTTTGGTTGAACTGTACACAGGTCAAGTAGAAGTCTTCGCAGGCTCAACAACTGCCTTGATAAACAACGCATCGTCCTTAACAAACTCGCCAGTCTCTAGCGCCTCTTGCGGAACAAAACAAGGGTTTCCAATCCCGAGATTTTCCTTCATGGTTGGCCGATTGAAAACCACCTTGATATTTGGTAATGAGCGGTTAGGACTAAGTTGGTGTGTTCTATGATTCTTCTGTTCACCTTGATCGATAAGATAAAACGTTATCTTCTGTTTGAAAGGCCAGTCCAGTAAAGCATCATAGTCACCTTTCATTATAATTATATACAGAGACAGATGGGTGGATTTCCCGCGATCTCTCCCATGAAGATACGCTTTCAACCGCATTTTGTACCCGTACTGTGAAGTGTAAAAAGGCGGGCTGAAAATCGCCAGGTCCTCTGGCGAGGCAAGAGCCTGCTCATACTGTTGTTTGTAGTTGCTAATTCTCCAGATGAATACTCCATTGGTGCAAGTACTACGACTCTCATTGTCGCGGATTTTCTGCATTGCCAGACCAAGGTGGGTGTGTACCGCGGTTTTCGTGTGGTCGTCAAGCGTATCTCGTTTCCCCTGAAATTAGTTGGAAAAGAAATACAACAACTTTAAAAACAGCAAAGAAATAGTAACTGCCACGCGCAAATACTGTATTTGACGTGAGAAGTATACAAATACAACACAGTGGACCCCATGGGCCATATGTATGTTATATTACTGGTTGTTTTTTACCTCTTGACACAGATTTGCAACTAGTTCAGTATACAAAGCATTACCATGCTCATAGCTATGAAACCAAACAGGTGTATTTTTAGCCAGCGAAAAGAAAATAGCAGCCGTCAGGAATAATTTTTCCAGCGCTTGATGTCGCAGTATACGTTTGCGTTTTACCTCGACATCGCATTAGTCATAAGTTGCCTAGGGGAATTCACACTGGCCCCTTGTGTGGGTGGAGAGAGAGAGGGGTCACCAATTTTGCCAAGTTTACTGTCATTTATGTGGAGTAATAAGCAGAGGAAAGATTGCATGCAAAAATGGAGATGTTTCGTCGTATTTCCTTCTTTAAAGGACGCATTCAGAAGTATTTAAGAAAATACATGCCTCTCTACCTTAAATGTGCAACCGATATCTTGATAAGAACAGGGAAGGATTGCCAAAGGACACTCACTTAGATGAAATGAAAGCTGAAAGAAAGAAAACAACGTCTTTATATCTAAAGAAGCGGCTGGAAGATCCATTACTGTTGTACAACATTTGTTGGTCCAATAATGAAGACTGATTAGAACCCATGATTGCTTACGTCCGTACAACTCTTTTTTTTAGTTGGACGAAAGTTCTGATTGCCATCAAACATTTGGCCAACATGTCACAGTGTTAGAGAAACGTTTATCCGTGCGTCCATTATTTCTGTATAGCAAGTGCTGGCGGGATCGTTTAGCTGCTTAACGGTTTTGCAGGGCCACCGTACACCCGTCTGATGTGCTACCTGCCGGCCCGCTTGTGCCCAGTCTCGTCAGTCTCCGTAGAGACTGCACGATGATAGAGTTCGATCAGAAAGCCAGCCTGATACTGCGCCCCTGGTCATTGGCTGCGTTTTCTTGCTATCGTAAAGCCTGCTCTGTGCCATCCCTGCTACAAACAGATTAACATTTATGTAACGTAAATTTCTTTGTACATATTCAAATGCAGATCACGCCTTTCCTTTTTCTAATGGCTTGGTAACCATGCACACCTGCACATTAACGCAATCTCTTCTCACTATAACTCACCTCTTCTCGAGGAATATCCTTAGCACCGCACTTGTTTACACATTCTAAAGGAATTCTCTTACATACTTTCATGTGAAGCTGCAATGGAAACAACAGAAAGGATTAGGGACTGCGGGCGTGTATCACGCTCTTTCTGGTCCTGGTCCTTTGGGTAAGTTTCAAGTGATTGAAGGTCCAAACGCGCGTAATCCGATTGCGTTTAACGCATTTCAATCAAGCTTAGAAGAAGTCCAAACGAATGCAGGCTACATACCTGCCGCAAGAATGGAGCAACCTGGAAATTACAATTGCGGGCTCCTGTTGTCGCCCGCAAGTAACTATTAAGCTCTTACTGGCCTACTTACACATAAATCAGAAAGAAACATTTTAGCAAGCATGCATCTATTCTTTTGCCCGAATACCAACGAGGTTTGTAAAAACTCCATACGTGACACACTAGCCACTTAACGTACGGGATAAAAGTAAGGTTTTTTTGCACGAGGGAGCCCTGGTGAAGAGGGCATAAATCCACTTTGTGGGTCCTTTGTTGTAGTCATTTTGTTCCTTATTAAATTAAGTTAGGTACGAGAGAGTTTTTTTTCTCACGCGTCGCGCGTTGCAATACCACAGTTTCCCGTTTGTTCTTTCAATGCCATAACCTATCATCTCGTTCAACGACCATCTTTCAGAAAAATTGTTTGATATATTTTTTCATTTAAACGCAGTTTTGGAGTCGCTTGCCGACAATATACTTTAGAAAACTGTGCGATAAAGGAAAAATTGTCAAAGACCATGACCTCTTTATATACGGGCTTTGCCTTACGCGGACGAAAATGCCCGTCAAAAAGCTGATGTTTACCTGACACAAGAGTGGCCGGGGGCTCACAGAGCGTTCGCCATGAAGGGAATCAATTGTATTATAAAGAGGATGATAGCCTGCAAGCGAGCGGCAAAGCTCGTTGCTCTTGAGTCTTCTTTTGCGCGCCGCTCACCCGTAACCTATATCCCCTAAATGGACAACTTGCTTGCAGACTAAGAGAGTGATTATTGAATTAACCACTTCAAAACTCGCTTCAAGGCTGTATGCAAGAGAGAATCAATCCTTCCCCCAAAAAATAAAATTCAAGGTTCTGAGTTACCCAGTCCCTATGCCTAAATATTCTACGTGACCGCTGGGTGAGTTTCTCGTTTCAGGCTGTTCGTCTCGGATACGTCACCGAAATACATTGACCGAGAAGGCCCGGGAAGTCACCGAACAGGGACTAGGTACGCGGACTAGGCAAGGTTCTCGGTTCTGAGCTGTTTAGACGTTACCTTACTGTCCTTGTATGTGTACATCTCAGCGCAAAAGTGACACGACACCACCCTCCAGCGGCACTTTGACACTAAATGGTACTGTAAAGCGCGGCGAGGCATTACTTCATTGCACTCAGGATTTGTACAATGTACATCTTCATATGCACAGTTTTTCATATGCTCCTGCAATAACAACAAAAATTGCAACAAATTGTCAAATAAAAATGTTCGTCTTGTAGTCTTGCATGAGTTCGCGTAGTAGGCATAGAAGCCCATAACCCGTAGTGAGCAACTTCCATACTAGGCCTCCTCGCTCGGTTTCGCACGCCAGGAAAACGCCAGAAAATAACGCCTACTATGCAGGCTAATGTCACGGCGTTTTCATTGACTAATTTATTTTGAGATACATTAGAGAGCTCTTTTTCCCGCGGGAAGGAAGCTCCCCTCCTTCTATAAGCACATTTTAATTATAAGATATGAAAACGTAAAACAAAGCGTCATTAAAAGGTCAAAAATACCATTTATAGGTCTGTAGGTTTTTAGTACTAACTGGTTTGTGGGGAATAAAAGATGTTCTAAATTCGCGCGTAATCGTTCTAAAAATAAACTGGCCGGTGAAAACGCTGTGACGCGCGCACGTAGAAGTCTCTCGTGCCGGGTTATGGGCTCCTGGTTTGTCATATTTAATAACCAGCGAATAGACTATTGCCAAGTCGCCCCAAGCCTCTGTTTCAAGGCGAGGCTAAATGGGAAGCTATTGATATGAAAACGATTTTTTAGAGTTCTAATGCAATAAAACTCTTTTTTTACACACAAAAAAAGGTTTTGTATTTAGCCTGTTCACTAAGGTTTTCGCCTAGCTGGGAGTGGCCTTTGTCATGCAAATCTTTCTCTCTAGTTGATCGTGTATCTAGACAGACACGAGTTTTAAACGATAAATATATAACTACAAGTGAACATTTCAGTCTGTTCAGCTGGGAACTGGAAAGCAACTTAAAACAGAAAAAAACATGATATTTTCTAGTGACTGATCGGGGTTAGCTTCGTTTTCATCAGTTCGTTACCTAATTATGAATTTTTGGCACTAAGAAAGTATATCGAGGATGAGACTTTCCAAACAAGTAGAAATGAATTTTAGGCTTTCAAAATAACCCAAAACAATGAATGATCGGAAAGCTGTCGACGTTTACTCTGGTAATCAAACTTAAAACTTATAGCCTCTTTTCTTTTGAGTTTCACCGAATTAAAAGAAGAATTAACGACTGCAAACTAAAACAGTCTGAAATAACATGAAGAAAGATAAAGAGAATGACTTGACCAGTAGAGGAATGCGTAATGAACAATGGTTTTTGCTGCTTCTACCAATTAAATAATGCTTACCAGTGTAAGATCTAGGTGCAAACGAAGCATAGTAAAGACTCATCAAATTTCACTAAGAGATCAGTGCATAGAGTCCGCGAGAAAAGCAGAGGAATATTGATATGATTTTGGAACGATTAAAACAGAGATACAAAAATGTAGAGGAGTAAAATAACTGTCAACTTTCTTGGACTAACTCCAACCTAAGAAACGACACAGACTCACGCAAAGATTGACGCAATTGGGGATGATTCCAACCAAGAATACGAAAATAAATGGTCAGATCAGATGAATCGCCCAAAAATGGATAACAACCAAGCAAAAGATCTCTTGATCAGGCCAAACGTAATTTGTTATATCGAATTGCTTGTTTCTATGGCTAGACACGTGCTATGAGAATATCCTCAAGTGAAGAGAGCAGATCTAAACTCCAGTTGTTACATTTTTACGATAATGTCCACCTTTTTTACGGTATTTTTTTTTCTGCTGATCAGCGCTGTTTCTAATGGTTGGCTCATTTAATATTTAACACAAACCAATGGAAAAGTCATGGATTTCTTTTTTAAAAAACAGGCAACCCATAAAATATTTAAAATCCATTATCTCGCGGAACATGCAAAGAGAATCTGAACCAACATTCGAAAAAAAAACCACACGTGCTCAAGATGAGCGCAGATGGCATTTCGTCTGCTTACTTATATAAAAAAAGTGAACAATGAAACAACTCGAACAGTACAGGAATTAGACGGCGTTTACCTCCAATCTCTCTCAAGAATCCGAAGACTCAGTTTTGTTTGGCAGGGAGTAACGATCTCTTATCTAAGTACATTGCTTCTGTTTGTGTTTAAAATATTTTTTGGGTATAAGAGAGTTTGTTTGCTTTACACAGAAATCGTATAGTTGAACTGACAATAAAACAAAGCAAATCTATTTTTATGGGAAACCGTGTCAAGGGGAACGAGATTTTGCCAACTAATGTAAATAAGACACTTCCTCTGGATAAAATAAGTTTACTTTTTCAGTTTCTTGGTCAGACAGAGAAACACAAAAGAAGAAAATTCATACATGTTCACGCCCTTGAAGTGAAATCTTTGGTCGACATTTAAACAGCCAGTTTATTGCAATGCATTAAAAATTGATCTTTTTTACGAATGATATTGATCTTGTGTTCTCTACAGCATGCTAGCTTCGATTACATTTTTAAGAAAAGATCATAAGCTTTCATTGTTGTTTGTTCTATAACAAAAGATTAATCACATCGGTGTGTTCATTTCTTTGAAACATTATTCAAACACGCAATAACTGAAACAAAGAATAACAAAGGAAATCTGAAACTGGAAGAGCTTAAGTCATTAGTCACGTGATTTCGAACGCCAAGCATCTGCTTTGCTTGTAAACATAGTATTATAAAAAAACGCAAATCTCGTCTGATCTGATCTATTTCAAGTGGGACTGAAAATAACACGGGTAAGTTTAAAGCGTATTGACAGTACTTTGCAAGAATATAATTACTTCACGCTTCATGCAAATAGGAGACTTAATTTCGCACTTACAGAGGATAAAGTCAAGACGTGTGTAGTCCGCTTACCTCAACATATATCAAATCCCCCGTCCAATCACACTTTCTTTTCCAGTTCACACATTTAACACCAAGGGACAGTACAGCACGTTTGGCTGCCTTGTCGACAAAAATCTGTATATACATAGTGAAAGAAAGAGTAAATAAATGGGAAAAAATCTTCTCTTTTATTGCAAGTAAACAACACATCAAGTTACGAACTAAACCAAAATAAATCAATATGGTTTCTTTGGTTCTCAATAAAAAAAAAAAAACTATCGAAGTGGCTTTAATTTCATCAAAATCTATACCCCGTTTATAGCACTGCGAAGAGGTTATCCAGGGTAGAATCGTCTACGCTTCCTTTGGGTAAAGAGTGGATCTCGCTTCTTCGATTTTAACACTTTTCATTTTATAGGTATTTGTCCAGATCCACGTACAGTAAGCCAAAGAAGTAGAATCCCACCGAAATAGGTTAGATATGTATCAGGCTCTAAGCCCGTAAAAACCATACAGAGCTATTTATCAAAGAACTGAGAACAGATTCACAGAGGCATCGAAATTGCCTGCTATATTTTTCTTCTTGCTAAATCTTTACTCACAAATCGTTCTAGATTTCTAATATACTGCTGACATAAATTCTTCCACCCTCAGTTCAGGTCAGAATTTTTCAGAAATATGAATTTGAATATTAAACTTGTGGTTGCTATATGATGTGTCTACGCAAAGCTTATCAGAATATTCAGATTAAACTATTCCCCCTAGCGGGCTTTTGGTCTAAAATTGACTGCTCAAAAATCGCGAAAATCAGATAACAGTTAACTTCAGTTTTTTTATAGACTGTATAAAAAAACTGGTGAATCTTCATAATAATTCAATACTTAAACTGTGACCGATTGGAAAGTAACACAATTTAAGCGCTTTGCAGAAGTTACCATTGACGTTTGAGTATGATGGAGAGACAAAGAAATCGCACGAACAAAAGTTAAACAAATTATACAACAAAACTCAGCCGGTTTCAATTTTTGCTAAGGTTATACATTACCTTGGAGGATGATATAGGTTTTCTGTCCAACGGGCATAAACAAGGACTTCCCTGCCTTGATTTTACGTAAAAATAAAAACATGGAAAACATATTTCAGTGAAAGTGAATTCAATATCTTAAAACGGCGAATATCAGAGATTAATCCAATTTTCACCATTCTAACAGTAAGATATAAAAACAACGCCAATTGAGAATTTCCATAAAATCATCCTCGATTCCATTTTCAAGCATAATTACGCGCTTCCACGTTCGTGCTTTTATTTACTACACACAATTTGGCGGTTTTGAATTAAAAACATTAACATTTTTGGAACCATGCAAACATGAACAAGGATATCGTATAAAAAGATATTCTCTACCTTCGTTTTAGCTCTTGAAGACAAGACTGGCAAAATCTGTGACCACAGTCTTCGATTTGAACAGGGTCGCGAAACGCTAGTTGACAAATTGGACATTCGTATTCTTCTGGTAACGGCACAAGAAATTCAGCTTCAAATCCGCCAGTTTCTCTATCGACGCGATCGGCCATAAAGTCAAATCCCCTCTTACAGCCGTACAAATAGTAACATTACCGAAACAAAGCGCTGTTTTTCTTCATCCGCGCGCTTGAGGTAAAATTAAAATGACAGAGACTTTACTTGCTATTACTGATAAGAGCTTCAGTGAAGTTAAGCTGAGGCCATAAATAATAATGAGCTATATGACACAGACAATTATTGTCACTTATTTTCTGACGACGCATCTGCCTTCACAAGAATTTATTTTCGCCGAGTATTGGCGGCTTTTCAATGGCTTGCTAACAAAACATGACATTTCAAGTTTATTATCAATATATTTGGCTTGAGCTTGACAAAATATCGAACTACAAATGAAAATATATTATGTTGCTAGGTACTAAAAAAGGAAAACAAAAGGAGAATTCTGTGTCATTGTTTTTTTCCTCTCCAAGTATGACTTTAAATGACTTGAAAGTTACAATTTCGTACTTTGGCAAAAAGAATTCTATCTTTTTCTCAGCACTTAGAGATCAAAAAAATAAATAAATAAATAAGTAAACAAATGGGTTTTACTTTTTGCAATTATTTTCTCCCGGTAAAAGCAAGATTAATTATGCTGAAAATACCCAGAACTAGAACAAAGAAGGGAAATTTAAAAAGTCAGTTCTATGACGTATTGTAATCGTAATAGTTACTGAAATAGATGGCTATTAAACACGATCACTACAAAAAATTATCTGGCCACAAAAAAATTAACATTATTCCAATCACTGATCGGCTTAAAACTGAACAAAAAACCCCAGCATATTTAAAAGTTACTATCGTTTTCTTGAGAAAATAGGTGAAATACCACAAGGCCCTGGTAAGAGAATGAAATTTGACTTAACACTAGCCAGGGACAAGGAGCAAGAGCTTAGCTGAGCCGGTTTAAGATAATGTTACACGGGACGATTCGCAACAACGATTTTCACGGCAACACAGCGTGGCAATGTTGGAACAATGTGGCAGCTATTCGAAACAATGTGGCAACAGTGTTGCAACGCTGTGTTGCGCTAAAAATCGTCATTGCGAATCGTCTCGTGTAATATCCCCTTTAAACAAGGCTTAAGTGTGCTATGTCTCGCTATTTGTTCAATGTTCTATTTTTGGTTACTCTTGGAAAGTATAGTAGGTGTTTGTTTATTTTCAAATATTTAAAAAATAACTTTCTTGCAATAACAATCTGAATCAAGGTAAGAGAATCTCTGCATGAGAGTTGCTAAAATTTGGCCCGATCGTGGGTTAAAACATATTGTTTTTGTCTTCTGAGTAAGTAAATTAAATTACTAAAGCAACCTACATTTTAGGTCAACTTTCAAAGGAAAGAGCATTTTTTTAAAGAAAAATAGAAAAGAAGGAATTGAGAAACATTAACAAATATGTAAACTAGCAGAATGAGAGCACGGTATTTTTCGAACTATCATGTGAAAAAAAAATTATTAACATTATAAAGAATGTAAAAATAGTAAAACAAAATGGGAAAATATTACAAGTATCTACAAACATTCAATTTTCTCATTATTTATTTAGCCCTTATCAGCAGTCCATTACAATATTTGAAAAGGAAACAGAAATATAGCGTGCGGACCAGTTTGCATCTGGTGTGTTTAGCATTCACAAAAGCAGGTGGAGGTATTATTGAAATTGATACATACATTTATCGATCCATTACTCAATACTGCCATGAAAAAGCGATAAAATATTTAACAGTTGGCAGTTTTTAGGGCAGATGACAACCATTTGGTTTTCATGGAGAATCTCCCGAAGTCCCAAGCTCTCGAGGTAATTTCTTGTCCGCGATGGTTTTTTCCACAATTGGGACAAAGGCTTTTCGCGTGGATTAAGAGTTTTACAAGGGGAACATATGCACCCCATCTGCGTGTGAAACTGAAAAAGAAAACAATTCCGTCACTCATACGTCCATTAAAACGTCTTTGGATCACGAAAAAGCCACATAAATCGCTGACTGATGCTACAGACCAATGAGAGTTCGCCTAGAGGGCAGATCAACCTTTTCTCGCCCTGCTCACAAAATGATCATCCCATGCAAAGCACACGTGCCCAACACGCGTACACGAAAGCGTGGCAGCGTGGAAAATCAAGTCACGCTAAGTTTTACTTTCGTGCTGAGTGGTGCTGAGAAATGCGCAACTGTTCGCTAAGACAGAGCGGGCGACTGCCGAGTGAAGCATGTGGGAGCTTGATACGCGTTATTAACTATTTTCCGTTTTGAGTGGTTACATTTGCGCAAGTTTCCGCTCGAGGGGGCGGCTAAAGCACGGACAGGGGGACTGGCAGCAAGGCGTGCTTTTTAGTGGGTAAAGTTTAAAGTGGAATGGGATCGCTTTACAGGGCGTTGAGGTCGAAAACGACCGCCATTGGAATTTTCATGAGTTTTCAATAAGAGGTGTTTCGGAAATGTGCGAAATTTTCGTCATTTTTGTAAGTCAGCCCTCCGACAACGGCTTGCAGTATTTCTTCACAAGAGCCTATTATTTTAGCCACTGACGAGACAAATTCATTACATACCAGTTCTTGAAGAGAAACAACTTCTGTTGCAAGAAGTTGGGAAACGCTTTTTCCTTGCTGTTCTGTAATCACACCTGCAAGCAAACGTACAGCTTTTAAAGTTAAGTTCAAATTATAAGCCTTTAAAGTGCGATGGGGATATTTCTTCAACGATTTAGCTGAATTTAAAAACATTACCCTTAACAAGAACCGTAAAAAGCGCTTCCAAAATCCTCAGATTTTCCTGACAATTTTGTGGCTGAAACACAATTTGCTCCTCATATACTTCGCCGTCATCAGCAAGTTGCGGTGCGGTAAGAATGATCCCAGCGCCTTTAAGAAACGATGACATGATTGATGGACTAGACTTTAGACATGAGGGTGGGTCAGGAAATATCGCAGAAAAATCAACCAGTTGAATAGCATTCTCGCTTTCAGTCTGAAAGGAAAAAGAGGAAACCAGACATAAGCCGAGAGAAAATTAGGACACAGAACAGGGGCACCCAACGACAGTTTTTGGAAAATATCTGTTTGGAACATTTGTTGTTAAATTTCTTGCTTGCCTGCCTCTCCTAGGATTTTCGCCCCCCCCCCAAAAAAAAAAATCGTATAATTGCCCGTATTTAACGCATTTTTACCCTTAAAAGGTCTTCTAGAATTCTCGGGAGCCTTTTTTCTAGCTGAAATTTTCGAAAAGGTAAGTTTTGATCCCTATAGTTTTCGGGTCACTAGACTTTCACCTAGGAAATCCGAACAGATGAAAAATTTTTAGGGGATAAAAATATGCCTATATCTACCGTTTAAATACTAAAATACATTCAACAATGCAATGTTTAAGTGGTTTTGAACTATATTCTCGTTGGGTGTCCCTGACAGAAAGGAAGAGACACGTAGCCCTTTAAGGCAGAGTTCCTTCTTTTCAAATCAACTAGACATACTAAAACTTGAAAAGGGTAAAATTGGCTTCACCTCAAACAACAGCCTATATTTTCCAAAGCTTCCCAAGCGAAGTGGTGCAAACCATTCCCTAATATCTTGCATCCATAAGTCTCCTCTCGCCTTTGCTGCACGGGGAAAAGTTACTTTTCTGCGCCACAACGAAGGAAATAGGAGACTTCTGCACGCAGGCTATTCCCAACGGAATAACAACACACCTCACACGCAACAACCTGCCGGAGTTTATAAATGCAACCATCCACGCTGTCTCACCTTTCCTTTTCTCCAGGAACGCCAAACAAATTACATTTTTACCGCAACTAATGAACAAAGAAAAATCGTTGACCACTTATCCTGCAAATCCAAAAATCTTATCTACTTAATTCAATGCAACAAATGTAAATGCCAGTATATCGCAGAGACCAAACGCCAACTAAATGAACGATTTGGAGAACACTGCCGATCCTTCTTGAACCACCAACAACTCAATGATCCCACTCCTGTCTCCTTACATTTTAATCAAGCTGGACATTCAATCAATGACGTCATTCTAATCCCACTTGAACTCATACACAGTAACTGAGATGCAGTGAGAAAGGCTCCAGAAGCTCATTTAATACACAAAGGGAACACATTATCTCCTCTCGCAATAAATAGACGTGACAAAGCTCACTGATATATGATACCACTTAGTCTCCTATACCAATAACAATCCATTGTTTTTATTGTCACATTTTTAAATTCTTATTTGTAACAAACTTTTAGTTTTATTTTCATTTTCCTTTCAGCCCCTGAAGAAGGTTTGTTTTCAAACCGAAATATACGGCAATTTGTTTAAATATATATGTTTTTGTTTTTTTCTTTTGTTTACTCGCCTTGACGTAAGAATCAGTTTGCCGTTTCATATTATTCTCAGAGGGACTGGATGAGGGAGGAGGGGAGATGGGGGGTGGGGGGTCTGATCTCACATACCAGACCTGTTTTGAAGAGGATCATTCAGTGTGTAAAAACAGGAAAAAGACTCTGCAGGTCGGGGCAAAATCTCAATAAAAACACTACCTCAAACTTTTTCATGGTTTGTAACAAGAACTTGAGTGCTTCTTGTCTGTCATCTGGGGCAGGAAAACTAAAAAGCTTTCTCAGAGCAGGTTGCCAAATCTGCTTTTTTCTCATGCCTTGCACTTGTGCTCTCAGCCATTTGATAAAATCAAAGTCCAGCTCTGAAATATGAGAAAGGACATTTTGGGTAAAGAAAAGTACACAAGAAATGAAAGTGCAAATAAAAATTACTATTTGAGCAAATAGAAAGGTGGGAAGAAAATAAAATTGAAGATGGCTGGGATTGGTTTACAGTATAGCAAACTACATTTCTCCTATTCCAACACTTTAAACAACGAACTACTATGATTGGACAGTGCCTTATAATGCGCAGCCCTATATTGACATCTTATCAAGGCAGTCTTTGGTCATGAAACACCCCCCCCCCCCCTCTGTGAAATCTGATTGGCTTAATGTGGGGAAAGGAATGTGGTTAGATTCTCAGCAGCTGGAAGGGGAGGAGTATTGCTTGGTGACCAAAAGAATGGCTGCAAAGGAGAATAGGCAGTCTTACCTTCAGCAAAAAATGCACTCTCAGTGGAAGCTGGCCGAAAGGGATTGATTGATACCAGGTTGACATCATATCTGGGAGTCCCAAGTGTGCCATCTGAGGAAAGCGGAATACGACAAACACCAAAAGCTCTAGCATCTCTTGCATCCAAATGAATACAACATCTGTCTAGTGACTTAGTGCAAAGTTTGATTTGATTTTCTAACGAGGACTTGTCATTACCAAACCAGGTACTAGAAACATACTCTTTGGAATGATAGTAATGAAGTCTGTCAGAATACCACACCTGAGGGAATTAAGTTGTAAGAAGAGGATAAATTTTTGAGCCATCTATTTACAGTCATAGCAGATCCAGGACATTGATAGTCTAGAAGTAGAGTTAATTTTCTGAGAATTGGAAGGAGTACCCATGGCCACCTCTCCTAGTATTTCACTGAAGTGTGTTAAAAGCCTTTTTCACAGACATGCTATTTTGAAAGGATCATTTTCCAAAAAGTGGGTGTCCTGTGGCTTTATAATCTCTGCAAGGATATCCCACATCAGGGAAACAGAGAGGGAGATGAAAGCTTTGAAATTTTTATTTTTTTAAACTCAATTATCGAGTGGAACCATTCAATGTAGTCTTTCTAAGATTCAATGTAGAAAAAAAATGACTTTAAAAAAATCCCAACTGCCCGGAGGCAAACCAGTTGGCTATTAACAAGCATGCCTAGGGCAGGGATTGAACTCGGGAACCCCAGATAATACCATATTTCCTAAAATAAGTATCCATGCCCTCCCCCCAATTAACACCCATGCCATTTGGTCAAAATATAAAACAAAATAATGCCTCTCTTAAATAAGTACCCCTCTCCATCACTTTTGTTAAAAAGTAGTGATACAAGGAAAACTTGTTTCTTAAAATTGCCTCTATGGTATAAATTTTTAAGATTACATTCAACATGAGCAGTGATACATCTGTGTCTTATGTTTATAATGGGACTAGGGTAAGCTTGATTACCAAAAGGAGGAAAACGTAATAATCACCCCCACAAGTAAAACGCCGAAATTTGAAATAAGCGCCCGGCAATTATTCGAGGAAATACGGTACCATTTGACCAGTTAAGTACAAGGCTTCAAGATACCAAATGACCTGGGAATCATTAATCTTGATCCTGCTTTTTCTCGAAAATCAAGTGAGCTTACATTCATGCGTCAAAAAAGATAGCGCATGCATACCTTATAGACAACGTATACGCAAGGTTTTCCGCCAAGTTTAGACGACTCTTGATCTACTCTCAACATGTTTACTTTAGCAGTGAGCTTCGCGGGGTCGACATACTCAATCTGCGTGGTTCCTAAATCAATCCAGCTGAAGTATTTGCCCTCAGGACGACCAGCCAAGTCTTCCATAGAAAACTCGCTTACTTCGTGGGTGAATGGAGGTTTTAAAGCAACTAGATACTTATCTACCCCTTTCTTTGAGCTGCTATGTAAATGCGGTCTTAATATATGTAATAAATCCAAATTGTTGTCCATTAAAATACCCCCATTCTTGCGTAAAGTTCCAACAAATTCGAAGGTATGTCTGTCCCGTTTAACAAACACAGAGAGCAGGTCGAAATATTCGTAGTTTGCTGCTACAGGAACGGCGAACAATTCTCCATATGTGGGAAATAACTGTGCAGCAATGTTTCCCAGAGCGTTTCTTTGGTAAAGTTCAATTGACTTGTCCTGTCTCTGCTTACTAAAATTATAATCGAAGCTGTTATCTTCGTCTGTATCGTCCTCCATGCCGTTGCCAAGTTTTGTCACCTCGAGGGATTGCGTGACAGGAACACAGGGCGCCCATGACAGGGCAAAAAGTACTGTGGACGGCGTAATAGCTTAATGTTTTTGAGATCCAAAAAGAGTCGGCTTTTATGGTGGAATCCTAAAAAACCTAAAGAATCGAAAAGTGAATTCTATTTTCAATTCGATAAAGAACCGCATTCTCTATTTTCCAATTCCCCATAATACAATCTGTTTGCCCCCCAAATTTTGCATAAACCATTGTTTTTAAATGCTCCTGGGAGTACTGCATTTTCCCAAGAGCATTTTAAGACAATAAGTTATGCAAAATTTGGGGGGCAGACAGAGTGTATTATGGGGAATTGGAAAATAGTCAATTAATGCTTTCCATAATCCGCCTATATGGGGTACCTTTTTCATCCTTTCAGTCTACAGGTATATCAAAGAGCAAGGATTCACAAGTCGAGTAGCCTGCGTGTAGTTGCCCCCTCTTTTCTTTGTTGCTCACAAGGAGATGTCTACATGCACGCTATGAGTAGAGGTTAATTGAAGCCGGTGTACAGCCACCCTCTCCCCTGAGGAAAAAAATCAGAAAGGGTTTTTCTTTCCCGATTTCTTCCTGAGAGAATGGGACGGCTATACCGTGGCTAGGAAAACTGCCTCATTTGTATTTCTCACTACTAAAAAAAATTCAAAGCATCCTGCAAATGATGCCCCTGCCAATTATTGATCCATTGATTGATCCATTCCATTTCTTAAGGAAGTTGAATACCCTCATTTACTGTTCCTTTAAGTCCCAAGAGTGATGAATGTCAATTTTCTTCCAACATCATCATTACATAATCAAGAAAAAAGGTTTATGAGAATTGAGAACATGATCACCAAAGGGGAAATGCTTTGATCTTTTATGAAAAAAAGAAAAACTATCAACTTATTCTTTAAGGAACTGTATGGCGATCAGTCTGGAGAATTTGAATGTGAATATTGGGACTTAAGGGTTACCCAAAACACTTCTTAGGGTAAGTGAAAAAGCTGGTATCTTTTTGTCAAAAGTGGTATGTAAAAGTATAAGAATTTGAAACTCAGCCACAGCTAAGTCCTTGTTTAAGACTTTGGTGAGTGACCAGGCTACCATTTCCTCTCCAGTTCTCCCCTTTGTAAAGAAATCCCCTGAACAAAATAACAAATTGAGGAAAATCACTAATGTAATTTTTAATTATCATTTTCCTTTTGTATTGAATCAAAGACTTGACATACACTGTCAACGTCTTAAAGTCTTCATAAATCTCTGTGACATGAATGATAGATACATGGCATTCAAAATCGAAATCCTAGCTCTTGTATGTATAAAAGATTCATTTTAATTGAATAAACTATTTACATAACTTTGTTTGAAATCGTGATAACATTTCAAAGATTATTTACACATTTAACAGACCCGAGAATATAAAGTTAGGTAGGGGCTGCTTTTCGTAATGCCAAGTAGCCATTTACAATATCCATTGGAAGGCTGCGAATTGAACCAAACTCATCTGAATTGTTATATTGTATTCCAGTCCTTGGGTCCTTGTATTTTGCCTTAAAAAGAGAGGATAATTCTTAATAAATTTAATGAATGGTCCCAAGCATGATCTACTTCAATTTTCTCCAAACAATATCAGTACGTAATCAAGGCAAAAGATAAGAACTGGTTAAATGCTCACTAACAAATGCATTGACCTTTTATCAAATTCTCCCAACTTATCCTCAAAGGAAATGTACAAAGATTAGTCTGGAGAATTTGTATGTGACTGGGTATTAAGGCTTAGAGGGTAAATAATTAAAAGGTAGAACTCTCACCGGTAAACCAGAAAGGTCAGCATATTTCTTTGACGGTTTGAATGAGGGTGGAGCATCTACACTGCTATCTGTAAAAATGAACAGACCATTCCATGTAAATGGTGCAGTTAATTTTTTATTTTCAGTTAATTTTATTTTTCCTTTGTTTCAAATTCATTAGCATACATTACCATACCCAAAAACAATAGAAAAATAAAAATTAACTGAGATAAAAAATTACCTACAACATAAACACTAATAACATTAAAAATGAAAATAATGATAATAATATACAGATACCATAGTAACTTCCTTGCCTGGGTCACATGAGAAATAAAGGGAGCAAAAAATGTGGTGCCCATGAGAAAGGAGGACAGACATAAAAAACAACAGACAAGAGGGTAGAAAAGAGGCAAGAAAAAATCAAAAAGAAAATACGCTTGTCGCAGTTGTAATTACAATTTAAGCGATATTAAACTGCAAATTAACCTGAAATAAGTTTTGGAATTTAACAAGGGCATGGGCTCAAATCCCATTAAAGCCTGAAATTTTTTTCAGGTTAATTAATATATTGCAATTATCGCTTAAATTGCTATTAAAACTGGGACAATTATATCCTCATTTCAATTTGATTTCTGCAGTTCACACCATCTTCATGAAAGATCATTACAACAATACGACAGTAATATTATCATAATAATGACTATCAGCATTACCACCACCACCTTTTTGAGCAACGTCACCAGCACAGTGTCAACTATTGTCATCGTCATCACTCTCACCATCATCTGCTTTAACACCAGCACTGCCACAATTTTCAACACCCTCACTGCCACCAAAACAATAACTGCCACAACTACTATCACCATCAACATACCAATCAACACCACAATCATTGCCTTCCCCACCACAACCAGCAGCTCTACTACAGTCAACTGTCTCTCATAACGACCACTTCTTGTATGTGACCACCTCCCGTAAGTGGCCACTTTGAAAATAACAGTTTTGTTTCTCATTCAAATACTGTTTCAAAAACTCTCTTGTAAGCTGCCAATCCCAAAATTTCTTAACAACCACAACCACTTTTTAAACCAAAAATTTGGCACATTCTTTTGTTTTCTATTTCCTGTAAGCGACCACACGGCATGACCACATGTGATTGTAAGAAAACAATATTGCTCAAATGTCACAAAAGCTCAGTTTTTGATAGCGCTGATCAAGTATGCTGACAGATAACAGCAGTTGACTTACAAAAAGAGATGGCTGATACTATCTATGATATGATTATGATAATACATTTCTGTAAGTAAAAATGTGAATTTTAACATTGATGCAAAATGTAATGTACAAAGTTTCAACAGTCCAAGTGCTATATATGATGAATACGATTATTGCCAGTTGTCTATTTACCTAAGTTTTGCTTGTCAAGAAATTATGTTAATCAGTTGAATTTGAGCTTATTTTCTTGATTTTTCCAATAGACGACCAACTCCTTTAAGTGCACCAAGATTGGTCGCTTAACTGTATCATCATTCATCATCATCATCATCATCATCATCATCATCATCATTGTTGTTACTTTTAATATGAACACTACATTTTCTTTGGACTGTTTTCCTACAATGTACTCATATATGCATTGCTAGTAACTGTGCTCACATTGTGGGTGGCTCCTCCTAAAATCAACAAACCTAATGCAACAAAATGCCAGCAAAAGAAATGGGCATGCAAGGCATTGTGGTAAAATTGCGATGCACTATGGTTAAAAATCCAGATGCATCAGGGGTAGAAATCGAAAATTTTTGTTCCTGCACAGTTTTGGTCTGCTGCCTTGTTCGCTCGCATGATAGCAATATTAGGAATAGAAAAAACTGTTCTTACATGTTGGATCATCTTGTTTCCACGGCAACCCTCTCTCTAACGTCATAATTTGCTTTAAATTTTTCCAAATCTTTTTCTTGCCTGCATTGACACCTGAGTGCTGTATTTTGAAATAAAGTTAAACATTGATTAACCTTTAAAATAGTTTTCGTAAAAGTACATCTCTCATTCAATTCAATAAAATTATCAACTTTTAAGCTTATATTTTAACTTCTTTTGACTAATAGACCCTTCACGGTTGTGAAAGCATGCTGGGTAATAGGACAAGATGGAGGGGAAGTCAAAAGTTTGTATGAGAATTCAAAGTCAACTAATTCTTCCAAATTGAATACATTTGTCACTTTCTCTTTGCAAACTTTAACCGCTGTTCGGGAAAATGAGCCCGCACTCATCCCCCGAAAGAGCGGCTGGACGTGTGCGATTTCTTTTGTTGGTTTAAGCCAATCATGTTACCGCCTGCAGATATTCATCTGGCAAAGATTGTCGCAGAAACAGAAAGTCCTCCATTGATCCATCGCATGGCGAAGCGATTTCGACGGCCCGGAGACACTAGGCGAAATTCTAGAGTCGGAAGGAACACAACGTTTTGTGCGATTGTTTGTTGTGAACTTTTCTTTTAATGATTGTTGTTGGACAGATTTTGCATCTTCAAGGATCTTTTCAAGGCGCTTTAGGTCTCGATAACTCGTTCGTTACAGATTTGACCGCCCACGTTTATATTTGACAGAGGAACATTCAATACACTGGAAATTCTGTCTGGTAAATCAGAAACTTTTCCATTTAATTTAATCCGATTCCGAGAATCAGTCAGTTTAGACCCACAGAAGACGCAACCAATATTCGAAGATCAAAGAAAATTAACTACATGTTGCCATGTACAAAAATGTACTGAAGAATATTTTTCACAATGTATGAAAATGTACCAAAAAAGCTATTTCGAAAGTCATTTGGGTGGGTAAGGGAGCTCTTGATGCAATTTAAGCCAAATAAATAAGAAAATTGGAGACCGGTTTCACTTCCAGTGACATTGCAGACGCCTAAATTATCAGTTTTCCAATTATGTCACAGACAAGGTCAACGGGTCACGCGTCCAGCCGTCTCTCTTCGGGGAGGATTAAAGACCGGACCCGGGAGACGGCGGAAATCGAGCCTATTATTTACTTAGATAGCTTTATGAAGAATATTTTTAATACCTATGCTTTTAAACGATTATGTGTGGTTTTGGCTCCATCACTTCCCCACCCCACGGTATTTTTTGCATCTGTCTAAGAAATTGCTTCCCGCCAATGTGATCAACTTGCACATGGAAGAAAAACAATCATTAATATCGTTTAAAGGGACTGTGACACACTTCTGTGCATGTGCGGCAACGTGATTTCTGTTCCGGCGAACAGTTTTTCAAGATTGACGTTTGGTGAAGAAATCCTCTTCCATCGACCCTGAGATGCCCAAGAAAGCCATAATATCAGTATTCAAGAGCTATTTGGTCCATTTGGGAAGTTTTAAACGCCATATTTTGTATTTTTGTGCAAGTATTGTTGAGAAAATTCGAAGTCATTGAGGAGAACCGTACGAAGCCAAGTTCATTGCTGTCAGTGTTCCTACAAACGGATCAAATGTGGCCTTTAATGTGGTCATCTGGCTTTCATTTCTGTCTATTAAGGTTCTCCAGTCAACGATCTTCCTTTGACGGATATTTTTTAAACAATAAATATGTAAAGAGAGTTAAAAAGGGTTTCCTCGATACAGCTGTGGACTACTAATGGCACGCAGCGGCCCGGGGGGGGGCACTTTAGGAATTTCTGGGTGGGGATGTGCCGCTGGGACCCTGGAATCCTTGACCTATACCAGAGCTAGTTCAGCTGAATTTTGCTACCCTATACTAGAGTAAACTCCTAAAATCACCCTATCCTAGAGTAGCTGTTTCCCCAGTCTAGATAAAATCTTCAACCAACTGATCAGTTTTCTGAAAAATGATACCCTATTCTAGACCCAAACGCTCTGATTTATATACCCTATCCTAGAGTAAACTGCTTGAAAACCATACCCTTCACAGCGGCACATACCCATATAGCCCATATATGGCAGTACCCCCCCCGGGCGCAGCGGCGAGTGCAGCTGATCTGCTACATGACTTCCGATCGTCTGCAACAATTTAATTTATCGCGTGCCTGGAATCAGAAGGAGAAAACCCAGCAATCTTTTGTTGTACAGGAAGTCGTGTGAGGTTTGAGGAAACAATCCATCGAACATGAAATGTTTTAACAGGTATTCGATTTATGACTCTGATCCGTAGTTGTATAGCGGAAAGTACTGACAACAGGCCGCGCGATCTTTACTGATGTAGTTCACTGGAAATGTTCCTTGTATCTTTTCTGTATGAGCCTAGATCTTTAAGAATTGATCTTTTAAAAATAAATTCTTCTCTGAATGTTCTGTTTAACATCTGATTTCTTGATGTGTTGAATCGATAACGTTTGTTTTGCGGAACACCCAATGCAACAACTCGGAAGGTATTTTTTTATTTACTGATAAGCAGTTGAAATTTATGCCATAGTGCATGGGCTCCTGTTTATGCCTTTTATTGCGTTATTCTTTTAGAATAATCTTTATACTTATACGTTATGTGGCTGCTATTGCAATGAAGGCGTTTTATGATAAAGCGCTAAGAATTGCTTTCAAACACTGCTAAGATTTTCAGCCGGTATCAATCGACTGAGCTACAGTGTTCATGCAGAGTGCTCATCCCGCTAGCCAATCGCATGGCATGGCTTATTTTATTATAGCACACATTTAACTGGCATTTTAAGCAAAACGTTTGCCTCATCCTATACTGTGTGTTTTGATCACCGGTCAGGAGCTACTTGCAGGTATTTCTAAGTTTATATAGGGTAAACAGAGAGATCAGTAAGGTTTGTTCACAAATTATTTTTGTTTGCGGATTGGAGACTGGTTTTCTAGCGTGGGTACGTAAAAATACACGTAGGTAAATGTTTGTTTCAAAGCAGGACAGGGTTGTTAATCTTATTCTTATCATCTGCAACATTTATCTGAGGAATACCAGAGAATAAATATGAATTATGGGGATATATAAAATAGAACATAAACGTCCCGAAGACTCCCGCTTCGCGAACAATGAGTCTTAAATTACGTAAATTTCCTCGCTTGCATCTTACTCGATTCCGATTGGTTCAAAGACAATCAGTTACTGTCACAGCTCACACATGCGCACTATGGTGACACAGTCCCTTTAAAGAGTTTAAAGGAAAATACCCTTTCTTTGCAAGTGAATTGTCGAGGTAGAAACGCCTAGAAAAACTCTGTGAGATACACTAATACAAACTTCGTGTATTGTACAATCAATGTGACAATTCAACGGTTCGATCATGATGAGAAAATACCCATGTAAAGCACTCGGTTGTTTGTTTATTCACCAGATTAAACATCTTTGAAAATAAGAAAGGTATTAGTAAAATTCTAATTTATAGTTCTGCCATTGAGATTTTAAATCAGATCATTGTTAACTTATTTGCAATAATAATTATTACACTAATAATAAATCATTATGATTATTAATAATTATTATCATTAAGTACACTACACAAATCGCTTCTAGCTGCTAGTTATAATTATTATAACTAGCCACTAGTTATAATTATTACAACTAGCAGCTAGGAGCGATTTGTGTAGTGAACTTCAAGTACGAGTGTGGTCAGATTATTAGAGATTTCTCATAAATATGGTATTTGCAGCTTATTTACTGGAAAATGCAATTTTGGTGTTGTCCCAGGTGGGGCAATTATTGTACAATTATTGTACAATTATTGCACCCTACTTTAAGCCCCACCGTGGAGCATTTGCAGCTTTTCCAAAACAAAATGACAAATGCCGGGGGCATGCTTCGAATTGACTGAGCCATTAAATGTGGGGAGCACAGAAGTCCTTTGTTGCTTCTTAGAAAATTTAACTTTTCCATTCGTTGTGACTTGTGCAATTCTTGTGTTGTTGGATTACAGGAAACGTATGGAAGAACTCAGGTCTTCTAAAAAAGCAACAAAGGACTGCTATGCACTCCAAATTTAGTGTGTAGTTTCTTTAAGTTGATTATTTACATTTTTCAAAGGAAAAGGAACAAATATATTCAATTAGCAAGAATTAGTTGACTTTAATTCCCATACAAACTTTTGATTTTCCCACCATCTTGTCCTAACTACCCATCATGCCGTTACAACCGTGATCATGAATGGGTCTATTACATTTTTATATAAATTAACACCAGCTGAGTTCTAAAACCAAGCAGCAAGTGAAAACATAAAAAAATCAAAAATAAAACTTACTTCGAAATTAGTATCTTTAAAGACGAACTGACCAGGAGGAACAACACTTGCTTCGCTTACAACACTGTACGAGGAAGGACTGCTTCGACTGCTCGAATTTGATTCCACTTCATCGGCAACACAGGGCTAAAAACAAAAGGACTGTTAAACTAAACCCCAAAGAAACCTTTGCTTCATCAATTTACTTACAGTAAGTGGTCTCTTTCTTTTGCTCGGGGCGGGTGGAACGGCCGAACCTGGGCTTTGTGATCGCTTCGATTTCTTGCTTCTGCCGGACGCCATCTTGAAAATTATGAGAACGAGGCCCAGAATCCCGCGAAAACGAGGTTGAGAGGTGTCTTTCAAAATGGCGCCTGGGTGAAGTTGTTGATACTTTCCGCGGTGGTTGTCAATGTCAAAATCTAATAATGTAGCTTACTTTTTCTTGCTTGGATGAGTGGAAGAGATCTTAGGAAGTTCGTGAACTTCCACAGAACTGCAATCGGAGCCTCAGGTATGAATAATTAGATTGTAAATTCAGTTAGTCAGTAGAGAACTATAGAAAAATCTTCACTTTCAACGCACTCATTCAATAGCTTTATTCAGGTGACATAAATAATTTGTCCTGGTTTCTTGCAAGATCGACCTATTGAGCTTAATGTGTATTCTGATTCGACAAAAGTCAAGGGCAGTGACATGGGGTTTTTTATAAATATTCTTTTTTGTTGCTTAATTGAAGAGAGTTGATTATGCATGGTTCAATTTGACCTGTTACCATGGCCCCCCGGGCATTTGCAATTTTTTTCTTTCCTGGTGATTTACCCCCAACCCCGGGCATGCAGATTGGGACATTCTGGTAACACATCAAATTGAATCATGTATTACACTGTCGGCTGGTGGTATAGTATATAATGCCTTCTCAGGTTAAACCCATTACAACTTCATGCCGATTTAAGTGTGTACCCCAAATGTTGGGGTCATCAAGTATTCATATATTCAGACTATTGTTCTTGCCATTGTCGATTACCTTCTGAAGAATCCACGAGCGGAATTCCTTTGATTTAGGTTGATTGACTTTTTATCCCCATTGTTACTTGATGAGTATTAAATTTATCCATTAAAATACTCGGACTTGCCTGTTAAATTTGCTGCAGTCTGTGGGAATGCTTACAAGTCTTTTAAGCGTGGCGGACAACTCTGGTTGCATAACATATTTTCGGTCACGCACCGTATTACAAAGGAAACAAGCCTGATAAATTTGAAGTTGATTAAAGCTTATAAATACCTGGTCTCCTATAGTATTTTTTTATTAAATACTCCCTTGCATGAAAATAATTTGGCGTTTAAAGAATTGCTGCAGAAGGTATTTGTTGGAACTTTTTATTCATTCAGTATTATCAAAACCTGTGCTCTGCAATCAAGAGTGAACAACTCTCTTCAAAATGTAAACAACGCAAGCGGTGAATGCATTTAACGGGATGACACAGATTTATTAGAGTGTAATTTCACTTTTTTGGACGTTTTCGCTTGCCTTTCAGTTTTTCTTGTTGAACAAAACCTTGCGTTTCAGTTACGTGACTGCTGGGCCCGAAATAACTGTGTATTGTCAGTTCACTGATTTGCATAACAACTTGATTCACGGAGTAGTCAAGTGAGACAGGAAATATCTAAAGTCAAAACAAGAGCTGTAATCAACAGATCAAAACTTGCGGAGTTCATAATTCCGTGAAATAATTTTGTAGAAACGCTTGTATAGTTTGAGTGCTCTGGAGAAATGAATAACTGTTATGATTGAATGAATGGATAACTCTCGGCCGGTTTTTATTAAGTCATAGGCGAGAAAAAGTGCTTTGGCAGCTTGCTTTGTACTTCGAAACCTCGGCAAGAAAAAAATCCAATCTCGGTCCACAGTGGTCGAAATTTCTTCTTTTTGAAGCTCTCAAAACTCTCCTTTTTGAAAAATATGTATCCAAGTCGAAGAAGTTTTGCAAAAGACTTAAATCCATAAACTTTTAACGCAATAAGGAAAATATTAAGGCATTGTTCAATTCCTTTGAATTCGCTTCTGAGTCTTCCGCCATAAAATCTCACCTTATTTGAAGTGAGTCAAAACAAGCACTCTCGAAGGGAAAGTCCGGAGGAACAAATTGAGCCTTCAGGGTACAAAATCCAGCGGTTATGCCCATTTCTGAAATACACATTTAAATCGGTGTGAAGTTGTAATGCAGTATTCAACTTTGGTTACTAGGGTTGGAACCCTGGAAAAATGCTTACTCCAATAATATTAAAATAATACCCTAGAACAGGAAGCCCTCTTTGGACACGCACTTGATATGGACATCTGTATACAATAGACAGTTTCATTTGTCTTGACGAAAAGCTTCTATATTTTGTTTAAAATTAACCCACTTAATATGGACACTGGTTAATACAGACAATGGATACTTTTCTGTGTCCCATGTGACAAACTCTCATATATCCTCAACCTTGCTTTTAATACAGACACTGGTTACCTGCACACTAACCTGAGATCAGGCTCTATTTTCGTTTCACTTTGAAAATTACATTCCGGGGGGCAAGGTGAAACAAAAAGAGAGCCTGATACAAACCTTCTACAAAACGTCTGCCGCCCACTTTTTTTATTGATTGACATTTGCCGAATCAGCCAACCAAAATTACTTCCGTTGCTTGTTTTTCTAGCATGCAAATTTTTCACGCGTGGGAAAAATGCAGACTGGCTGACTTAAAAAATAGCTTTTGTCTGTTAATTTTTTCAGCTAAAAATAAAACAGTCAGCACAATCACATTTAATTCCTTGCGAGATTAAGGGAGATCTCGAAGGTTATTTCTGTTGGCGTAATAGTCAGGAGGCAGCTCGCCAAAAAACGATTTTCGCTAAACATTTTGAGTAGAAGCAGGCAACATAGCTTAAAATCTTTTGAGTAGAAGCAGGCAACATAGCTTAAAGTCTTGCCATCCTGATTAAGAATTGGGCTGTTGCCCACTCCAAATGTTATGATATCTGTCATTAAGCGGGTTTTTTGTCTAGGCCCTCGCTCCTGCAGCATGAAAACGAGGCTGAACTGTAACATTTATATAAACCCAATAAAAAGTGCACAATACGATGGGGAAATAGCTGCATATTTGCTACTTGACGTTTAGAACTCGATAGACAGTAGTGTGGGAGCTAAAATGTGTCATGTGATCAGTTATGAAGAGTCACGTGACTTTCCAAAAAAATCGATTTTAAAGTATAAAAGATGCTCTATTCACACTCTCCTTTAATATAGTTTTCAACTTACTGACGTTTCTCATTTCGATTTACACATCCAACGATAAAAACACAAAAATGCAATAGGTGATCTGCTATGATGGGTCACGTGGTGTAATGAAATCATTCTATTTTCAGTCATTCTATAGCGTTTCCAACCTATGTAAAATTTCCCATGAGTTAGGATTTTTTATGTAAAAAGACTGAACTTTCTTCTACTTGGCCGCACGGTTTAAGCCAGAAATACAAGCTTATAAACCATAAGCAAAGTATCTTATATTACACAAGACCAGCATGTGACTCCCACCTTATCAAAGTTATAGGTCATGCTTCATTCGCCTCTGCGACAGTGTTCCTGTCGTTTCTGCACCTTTCGCCACATTTACATGCCTTGGAACTGCAAAGAGATAGTTGAACGCAAGTGCAGCGTCGGTTTACACAGCATCCACCTTCTCGGGAGCACCCACAGTATGCTAACTGTAAACACGCCGCTGACACTTCTCGCGTCATTAACTTTGGCTTCAGAAGGCCTTCACTGTAGTACCATCCGCTGTCTTCAGGCTTTGGGAGAGAAGGACATGGTTCCAGCACTTTATTCCATACCATGGTCTGATAGTTTGCCCGCTTTATGTGGAGAATCAGTGCATCTTGAGTCGGAGGTAGGGCGTCGAGATCTTTCCTGGATTTGCGAAACGCTGCTGCTCTTTCTTTGTTGATTTCCACCTCTGGTGTTCCCGGATTGTAGAGTTTGCATACAAAGGCTTCAGCTTTGGCAAGAACGTCAGCACTGATTTGGCTTTCTTCTCCATGGTGTTCCAAGAGGTCAGGTGCATCTTCGAAGACTTTCCATGCCGATGCCTTAGCTTGCCCACACAATAGAACTGGCTTGTCGTATCACAGCCAGTAACGGCATGAAATGCCAGAAGCGACCTCCTCTTCTCCTCGGAGAGCGGGATTCTGTGAACTGGTATGTAACGCCTTTGTCTTGAAGTACCCGCAAACATCCATATCTATTGACAAAGCTGCTCTCGGTGTGCCAAAAGGAGGACAAGAACGTCCGTATCACGACACAAAATGTTGACTTGCTTGTACCCTCTTGCTGCTGCGTCTCGGGCATGCAGTACTATTCTAGTATCTGCCTCCTCATGATCTGATGCGAGCTCTCTTATATCTTGTCGTAACGTGTTAGATGACCACACCTTCAGTGTATCCTTGAAGCCTCCATTGATCACCAGCTCTCGCCCAGGAGGCGCGCTATAACTCTCCGAGATTTCAGTCGAGAGGAAATGAGCTAGCCTAGCCTTGTTATCTTCTAGAATGATGAACCTTTCCCAGTTTCCAATTCTATGATCTCTGTTATCCACATTGCGCCTAATCCCTGTGCTCTTTTTCTCCTTGCGCTTGTCTCTGGTTCCTCCTTTTATTGAGTTCTTGGCATATCTGTCAAATAGCACGTCAGCCCTTGTACAACTGTCCGGAAAATGGGAAGTGACATGACGAAGAAATCGGTCACTCTACTCCCCAAAGGTTTTTACTCCTGAAGAGTTGGCGAGGGGCTGAACAGCTGCCATTCCATCAATAATAGTACATGTTTGACTCCTGCTGATGGGCATTTGGCTCTTACAGACATTTCCTTGTAAAATGGTACCAAGATCCGACTTCCATGCTTCTCGTAGACTCCCGTCAAGGGTAGCAAGTGAGTTTGGGACTGGAGCAAGCTCGCTTTGAAGCAACGTGTTCACATCTACATCACGACCGGATTCCAAGGATACTATCACTCTTCTCAAGAGATCTTTGTCTGCTTTCATGGCGATGGTCTTGCTCTTATCAACTGACACTGGTACAGTGTAAAGTGTCTCAAAGGTTTTCACCTTCTGTTGCTTTAGAGTGTCATGGAACTTTATTTCTTTCTTGATTAGCCTGGTTTCAACGCATTTCGGAGAACGAAGAGAGATACAGATCCCACTTCCCTTCCCGGATCACACGCGAAAACCTCAGTAAGATGGACACCAGTTTCATGTATTGTCTCCAGTAAGAGAATGAGGGGTTGTCATGATGTGTGGCATCAAAAGCTTTGATGATATGTGCAGCTTGTCCAACTTCATTAACAAGCTCACTGCTAGTCAGGGCATCTACTAATGCATCATCGTCGTTCCCAGTCGTAAACTTAGTGGCCAATGTTTCCGACAGATTGAAGTGCATATTAACCCCATGAAACATAGTTTTTTTAAAATTTCTTATAGAAAATAACTCCTGAAGAGCTTACTAAAACAATTGATCAATCACGCTATTTACACAGCTAAGGCTAATTCAGTATCTATTCAATTGTTGTTATCTAGTCACGTGACCCATCATAGCTGATCACCTATTGCAATTTTTGTGTTTTTATTGTTGGATGTGTGAATCGAAATGAGAAACGTCGGTAAGTTAAAAACTATGTTAAAGGAAAGTGTGAATAGAGCATCTTTTATGCTTTAAAATCGATTTTATTGGAAAGTCACGTGACTCTTCATAACTGATGACGTGACACATTTTATCTCCCACACTACTGTCTATCGAGCTCTAAACGTCAAGTAGCAAAGATTCAGCTATTTCCCCATCGTATTGTGCACTTTTTATTGGATTTATATAAATGTTACAATTCAGCCTCGTTTTCATGCTGCAGGAGCGAGGGCCTAGACAAAAAACCCGCTTAATGACTGATGTCATAACATTTGGAGTGGGCAACGGCACAATTCTTAATCAGGATGGCAAGATGAAGATTTTAAGCCATGTTGCCTGCTTCTACTCAAAATGTTTAGCGAAAATGAAAAATGAGCGCCCTGCGTGACAGTGCTTCCTGACTATAAAAGGTAAAAAGTTTTCGAAAAGACAGCGACACGATGTTCTACTAGTTTTATTATTTTGGCTAGGTGCACTCGAATTTAAAATACTGAAATTTCTATTTTTCTGTTGCCTTAATATTTTCCTTGGCAATTTTCCCCGATTTTCAGTACATAAATCTTTAAAAACAAAAGTAAACAGCCAATGAGCGAGGACACCAGTTTCCCTGGTTTATTTTTGACAAAAAGCAAAGGCAAACAGCCAGTCTGTTACCTTAAGCCACCAGCTTTTATAATAATGAACCTTACAAAAATTCCTTGAACAGCAATGCGATATTTTTCGTCTAATACTTCACAGTTGGCGGTTGAGCTTTCTTTAGCAGTGAGCCTCCACTTGCGTACCCCATTCAGAGAAGTCATTCCCGGCTAAACTTTCAAATGAAACCAGTTTTAAGATGGACAGTATTTTGATTTACACTCGTTTGTTGGTAAATCAAAAGGCACCTTGTTAGCGGTCAACAACTTGCAGAGGGATTCAACTCCGCGATACACTCACATCAGTTCCATAAAGCAAATCCTGAGAAGATATGAACAACCATATGAATTTTCTGAATTTCCATGGCACATATTAAGGCATATTTTCCTACCATAAGACCATAAAACAAAAAAAAAAGACAGCAAAATCGATCCTTTTCTCCGCCGACAACAGATCATTCATGAAAACAACCACTCGAGGAATAAGCGCTTTCAACTTCCGGCGTTTCCGACAGCCAATCAGATCTTGTGGCATTGTTCTAACAGCCAATCAGCGTTACGGCCAAAATCTGGCCGTAACAAGCACAAACGTGAGAGAGTTTGTATCAGGCCCAATTTTAGCGGTAGCCGTTAGAGAGAATGTATGAGAACCGCTAAAATTGGGCCTGATCTCAGGTTACCTGCACACTGTCTATTTTCGTTGTTTTGCTTCCTTGACTTGTTCCTTTAGTCATTGTTCCTAGTTGTTTTTATACCCTTCTTCCTCTTTGCCTTTTTTAGTTTTTGTACCAATAAAACATGTGTCCATGACCTTTTCTCTTAGAACCCAGACACATGGATGAATACAGAGACCATGGCATGTACCTTAGCTTGGTGTCTTTATTAACCGTGTTCCTTTGTACTTATAAAAGGCTCCTTAATTTATAGTTCGATATCAGTCTTTGCTTTCTCATTATCATGCTCTTACAATTTTGGCAAAGTTTCCCAAGTTATACCAGTAAATGCTTTTTTCAAAAGCTAAAATGTAAATCAAATTTGGAATGGTTACTTTGACCTCTCTTTTTTGTTAAAATAGTTTGAGGCAAGCCAAACAGAACAAGATAATCACCTGGAAGAGGAACTTTAGGAATTTTTGATTGGGGATGTGCCACTGGGAGCCCGGAACCCTTAGCCTATTATTTAATAACAGATCCATTTAATCAGCCAAATTTTGCTACCCTATACTAGGCTTAACTAACAAAATCCCTCCTATAACAGAGTTTTCCATCTATCAATGCTTTCTTTGCTATTAAGCTGAGTTGGAGGTAAATTTAAATTTAGATCTGCCAATTTCATTATTTTTAAGGGCCAATAATTAACTTTTTCCTGACTTTCCCAGTCTAGACTGAAATCTTTTACCAGTAGACCTCATTCATGGTACCCACTATCTTTGCACGGGATATTTCATGGGGCAAACTAGTGATAAAGTTTGCCAGTACGAGCAGTTGGGGTTGAGTTTGTTAATTATTTCTCAAAACAAGACGACAATTTGTCATGCAAAATTTACAGCTTGAGTTTTGATAAGTTTCACGGCATTGTTGCTTGCTATGGGGACAATTATGGTTGCTAACGTGTATAACCACTTCAAAACAAGTAACAATGATCACTTCCATCCATAATTTGTCACTATCCTCTTTAAGATAAAAAGTCCTTCACTTTCTCTTACAGTCTAGAATAAACAAATTCGACTGGGATTTCTAGTGTTAGCAGATTTTGTCATTTGCTTGACCCCGAGAAACCACTTGACATCACTATTATTCAATCAGTCCTTAAGTATGTGCCAAGATGGCAGGTATTAGGAATGAGGTCTATTGTTTACTTTCCTGGAAAATGATACCCTATTCTAGACCCAAACTCTCTGATTTCTATGCCGTATCCCCGACTAAACTGCTTGTTGAACTCATCCACAAAGATGGGTGTGGGGAGAGTTGTGTGAGAGGCCAGTGGAACCAAGGACTGCAGCTGAGTGCAATGCGTAATGGATAACCTTGACAACCATGAGAGTGGTGTCCACCCAGGCAACGTCACACTGCTAATCAGTGGAACCTATCATACTTACCATATACTTACCATAGGGGAGGGATGGGTAGGGAGCAGAAAAACTCTGGTGACAATCTACGACAATGACAGCAAGACGCAAACGTAACGACCTGACCAGCATAATATGTGCATGCACCAGTATAATAGCCCATAAAACATGTATGGCGATACGCCCCCGTCCTCTGCCCACCACCCAGGGAATAACCACAAGAATGTTTGTACAATGTAGATAAGGAAATGACTGAACAACAAAAATTCAGAACTTTGACTTTGATGCTGGTTTTCTGTTTTGTTTTTAGATAGTTCATTGGTCAATCGTTTTATAGAAGGACACGGGAGCAACCGATACAGGCCAGCTGATTATGACAAACTCCAGGCCATTGCACAACTTAAGAAAGCCGCTGGAAATAAAACATTTCACAAGATTGAAAAGATTACAAAAGCCAGCAAGGAGAAAAAAGAACAGAACCTCTTGCAACAACATCAAGCTTGCTGGTCAAAGGAGAAATTAAGACTTCATAGTTTACAGCGGAAACTTCAAAGTGACATTGATGCACTGAGACCTGGCAGTCCATTAGATTACAGTTCAATAAAAGAATTTTTCCAAGATCTGGAAATTAATGAAGAAATTTTAAATGAAGATACTCAAGAATTTAAGAAAAACACTATACAACCATTGTGGGACCTTAAAGAAGACTTGCAGTTCTGGCTTGGAGAAAACAGAGACAGGATCTTGATGGGTTGGTTCACAAGTTTTCATTTTTTAGGTCTTTAAATCCTTGAGTTATTAAAGACAAAACATTTCATTTAACTCAGGGATTTACATGTATTTTTTTTCCTAATAATTTTGGTGGTGATCATTATTTTCCTAAATTCAACTGACTCATTGTTTGCATGTACAATGTATAACAGGGAGATAATTAGTTCCTTTTTCGGACTTGAAGGACTGACAACATTCATTGAATATCTGATAAAAACATTGTCAAACTCTTTTATTATAGATTATACAGTGGATTCCCAATTTTTCAAACCTTTTTGGAAAAAGGAAATTGGTTAGAATATTTAACGTGAAGCTCAAAAATTGGGGGTAAGATTATACTGTTTGACAAGTGAAGTAACTGCTATGGTTTGAATTATCACAAGTTTTGAAAAATCGGTATTCTACTCTGTAGATTACTATCCAGTGTGGTGCTAATTAGAAGACATGAATCATTATGCTTTTTATCATAGCAAAGCTCTGTAAAGCTCTTTGTATAAGTCCATGCAGAATACCACGGGTAACAAAATTTGGTATCCAGGCATTCAGCTGAATATATTTGGCCATACTGTGATACACCCATCCGTCCTCACCACAGGGACAGCAATGTGGATTGGCATACTCAAGATAATTTAATTTAACCCCCAATGTGTCCTACAGCCATACATTTTTCTAGAAAATTGTGTGGTAACTACATTTTTAAATAAGAAAAAACTGAATTTAACGGAAAGAATAACACCACCCTGACACAAAATAATACAAAAAAATTAGCGAGAATTACACAACATTTCAATATTATCATATTATATTTCATTTGATTCTAGGTGTTGCTGAAGAAGAACATGCAAATGTCTTGAAGATTGTAGAATCTGTGAAGATGCAACAACGAGTTGTAATGGAAAAATTGCAGATGGAACAAGAACAGCTTGAACAGGAACTAGATGCCATAGTGTTGCCTGAAATGACAGGGTCAGGTGTGGTGTCTAACGTCATCACAGAGACAGGGATTCCAGAAGAAGCATATGAACTAGAGTGCCCTGATCAACAACTGAAGATGTCTGTGTTAGAGGAGTTTATTTTGCTGGACAATAAATATGAAGCTCAGCTAGAATATCTAAATATCAAGTATCAGTATGCAAAGCAGTAAGTACATTTTCAAAGGACTCGAGACAGTGTTTTTAATTTTCTTTTAATTTATGATGAATTTGGTACACCTTACCTTTGCTTCTAACAGTCATTCTTGACTTATAGGTTTCATCCAAGTAGTAGAACCTTTTGTCTCAAAAGCAAAATTTATACACTTAAGTCTAATGACTAGGTACGTGATTCAGAATGAAAAATACATTGTAGTTTTTATGTTTCTCCTACAATCAGTCCTTTCTCCCAATGAAAGCCTTGGGAAAATTAATTAAAGCTGATGGTTTCCTGACTAGAGGAAAAAGACATTAACTGAAGAGCTTTGTCAAAAATTAATGTTTTACTTGGTGCCAAAAATGAATAGATACTATTCAATATACTGTATCTATAGGGTGCAAAGAAAGTCAGTTTTACAGCCTGCCATTCAGGCAAGCTGTAGCTAGTATGTACTAGCCCACAAGTCATTTCAACTAGCCCCAAAACCCTTTTTGATTATAAGGGTTGATGACAATCCTTCTGTAATTTGAATTTCCCCAAAAAACAGCACTTGGTGGCCGTCGGGCAATTTAAAAATCACTAGCCCGATAGCAAAATCCATTAGCCCCGGGCTATCAGACATGACTTTCTTTGCACGCTGATCTAGCATACATAAGCAATGACTGCTGAATTTTATCTACAGTATAGATTTGAATTTAGTTTTAAGTTAGGTTCTGTTGTTACTGACAAGCCAAATGTCAGATGGAGGTTCAAGTAATATAAATAAGGATACTGCAGCTAACCCTGCTTCAATTCCCAGCTGGTATATGAATGATGGTTACTTACTGTTAGTCCTAGAGACTTCTCATCCATTGATCTAACACTTAATTAACTCACTAAGCTCCAATATCCATATACAAATTCTCCATACTGATCTCCAAACATATTAATGAAGAACTAGTTGAGAGAATTAATTTTTGTTTAAACATGCATCAAAGCATTTTCACCGAGGTGTTCTTTTAATTATTGGATTATGCATTGATAATCTTGTGAGGAAAATATTGATTTTGGTCAATCTTGGGATTTAAAGGGTTATTGTACTTGAATGTGTATGTCACAGGTCAAAGTTAAATTCAGGTTAAATTTTTTTTAACCTATGTTGATTCTCTATTTGCTCTATTTGTCTTCTAGCCCTAATTATTCACTGTGAATTTGGGCTAGAAGACAAAGGGAATTGCAAATCAACCTGGGTTATTTGACCTGTAACATGTACAAGAGCTTATGTCTTGATTGTTTTGTTTGTGAGGTCCAATACAGGAGGATGGTCAAAACAAGATCATTTCCACTTTGTGCATTTGATAGAACAGTACCCAGCTGAGCTGCCTAACAGAAGAATGCTTTACATGGACAGAATGCTAAGAGAAATGCCTCATAAAACTCGCACTAAGCTGGTAAGTCCAGCATTTAAAGAAATTTGATGACCCATTATTTATAGCAGGCTATGTTTTGCTCTGAAAATTATGACTTTTTATATATTAAATGGTATTGTAATTCTATAGCTAGTAATTGACTACTGGTCTTTCGGTTTACCGGCAATCAACAAATTTCTGGAAATACATTAATTTAGTTTCATCCAATGATAAGTCCCCAGGTTTTACTATATATTTTTTGGCTTTACTTCCCCATTTTTATAGGTTTTACTATGTTAGGAATTTTCTGCTTGGGGGTTCAACATTACTGAAGCCCCCGACAACCAACCCTAGATCTGCCCCAGAATACAGTTTAGTGTGATTGCTCTGCGCTTGTACTATGATATAATTTCAGGTTGAACATGAAGAGTGGTTGCTTGCTCACAAGTTTTACCAGGAGCAGTTTCACAGCACACTTCGTGCCTGGGCTCATGACAGAGAAGACTTGCTGGTTAAAACCAAGGCAACTTTTGCTGATGCATGGGCAGCTTATGAAGAGGCAGAAGAAAAAGCTAAATCAAGAAAGAAACAAGAAAACATATGCCAAGAGCTCTACAAAAAGGTAAAACTTTCACATCTGGGGAAAGATGTAATGAAGAGGTTTCATTAGGTTAAATTATCTAGCGGATTTAATTCTTATGAAAAAGTGACCATTTCAGACATTTTCCATGATCATAACTGGTCCATAATCATTTAAGATCTGGCTTTTTTCTCACCTGGAGTGGGGAAACCTCAGTCTTAAATATTATTCTGTATAAAGTATATGTAGAATCTTAATTTGTCTCTTCCATTTCCCACACTTGTACCAGGTGCTATTAATAGTAGCAGCAGAGGTGCCAACATCTGGAGACTACGAACTGAATATTGAATCTCTTTTGCATTAACGCCTCCACAAAATATTAATGACCCAGCCACCCACCCCCCCCCCAATAAACACAAATCACACAATTGGACCCAGTCCCTAAATTATATGGTTATGCATCAGTCAAATCCAACTGCACCCATCCTCTATGTTTTAATAGTTATACAGTGGAGCTTACAAAGTCTATGTCTCTGGAATTTGAATTCCACCTCCAATTTTCCTGTGGCTCCCCATCGACTGAGCTGTCAGTTTTCTGCCAATCAGCGAGAGGCAGAAACGAGCGCAAATGTAAACAAACATTGAAAAACACGTGCCAAGAGTAATGACGTCATTACTTATATGAAATGTCATCTCTGCCAATCAGCATTTTGCATCGAGACATAGTTGCAAGCTCTCCTTCCTTTTCCGGCCCCGCCATGACACTGACACTCTGGGATAATCTGGCACAGTTGGCATATAATTATGTAAATTAACGTAGTTTAATTTTCTTTTGTTCTGAGGTGCTTGCATTCAGAGAACAAAAGCTTGAGGCACTGAAGCTACAAACCATAATTGCTGCAAAACAGCAAGAACAGGAAGAGCAGGCATTGAGAGCTGCTGAAGAGAGAGAACGGAAACGGAGAGATCATCAACACAAACAAGTATGACTTAATTCTCTTTGTTTTCTTTTTTAAAACATAAATAATAGAAGCACTGATTTGATGCAATCTATTGGTTCTTCTTTGAGGTTCAAAATATATTGTTTTTAATACTCTATCATATTACAGCCTTTCAAAGAAATTATGAGGACTTTATTTTCTTTTATACTTTAGACAATACACCATTTTCATCCATCACTCAAGTCTCAGAGTACAGCAAAAGGTGTTTTAAAAATCTTCTCTCTGGAGAGTGTTTTTGAAAAGATGCATTTTCATTGACCATTTTTATTGGATATATGTGGACAGTTTAGGCCAAATTGAAGGGAAAAATCTCCATTTTCAAACAAAAATGGATATGTGTGGATTGCACTGACATGTTTTTTATATACGATTATTAATCCATCGATAGATCCAAGAATTTAGGGAACAGAAAGAAAAGGAAAGAGAAATTTCAGCTGAGGCAGAAAGAGAGAGACTTGCAGAAATACAGGAAAAAATGGCAAAGCAGGCAATCATAGACCATGAAAGGTACTGACTAATAATTCAACAAGTTACAACATATTTATTACAGCCCCCTATTAATTAGCGGCCATCCTCTATTAAATGGCCAGTGATATAATCAAAGTCCAAAAAAAATATTGTAGGAAAAATTGGAAATTAAACCTCTACTAAGCAGCCACCTCTATTAAACAACTGCAGCACCTTTTAGGCCATCTCAATGAAAGTTCATACATTGTTGCCACCAGTATTAAGTGGCCATCAAGCCCTTGATTCACGTCTTAGTTTAGCTTCATTTTAAGAACATGATGAACGAAAATACAGTCTGAGATAGAAGGTGCTGATTGACTGTGGACCAATAATATTATAATGCTTCTTTTGTTGCACATTTGTTTAAGAAATAAAGCGATGTTTCTGCTTAAGATTATGCTGATTTATGATGAACCTGTATTGAGCGGCCAACCTCCATTAAGCGGCTACTTCCTGACCAGTATCCTGAAGGAGGCCGCTTAATGGAGGTTCAACTGTATTTATGAAGTTATAACATTGTCGTGATCAAGCCTTTCAGGAGAAGAAGAAATATCTGGCTCTGTATACAAGCTAGAACAACTTAGCTTTATATTCTACATGTGAACAGTACATGTTCTCCTTATCGGGCAGTAACCAGTAAAATTTACTGTCTGAAGCAACACTTCTTACTGCCTGCAACCGCTTGAAGGTTTAGTAAAATTAAATATTAAGTTGTTTTAAAAAATTCACAAGTTGCATGTGATCCGATCTGATCAAGGTAATGAATGAATATATGGAAGTGTAAGACAGAGTAAAATTATTGGAATCAAACATTTTAAATGTAAAATAGGTTGTAAAATGAGGGGATGAATGACATTTCAGGGAATGTAGCGGGTAAATTACACATTGAGGTCAAAGCCATGTCCCTCACTCCACTGCCCCCTCCCCACAAAAAAGTGCCCCTCTGGTACATATTTTTTGCCTTACCGGCCAGGAATGGTCCCTTTAGGCTAAGCTAAAATTTTGGGAGAACACTGTTTCAATATTTATCATTTATTCGGGAATTAAATTTGCAGCAAGAAATATTTTGAAATGTTATTGTTAGTGATCATTCTTAGGGGTGTTCAAACTCAAAAAGTATATTATTTCAATTTTATAAATTAACATAAGTGTTTTATAGGTAACTTAAAAATAATAGAAATAATTTTACAGTAAATAAAAATATTATTGTGTTTAAAAGTGAAATAGAATTTATAATTTATCATAGTGCTATTTACATGTGTGTTTTTACAGTGTATGGTGATGCTTCAGATTGCCTACACCATACCCAGTTTTATTTTTACTTTATATTGATTTTATTTCTTTTGCTTTCCAGGGTTAAGTATCGTGAGCAACAGTTAAAATTGCACAATGAGGCAAAGCAAAAAGCAAAAGAGTTGGCTCTTGAACAAGAAATAGAAAAAGAGAAAAGACTTGACCGACTCAGACAACAGGTAAAATAAACATTATGATCCCCTCTTTAAAAAATCATGGTAATTTTAAAGTTTTCAATTTGATGACACCGTGCACTTTTTCATTTTAAAGGTACAGGTTCATGTGGAAGATGATCCTGCAAGAATTTTTAAAGCAACTGAGGTTGGTACCAAATGATATAACATTTTTCGTTTATGTTATCTTTGTTTAACAGTTAACGATTTTAGTGATATATACATACATTTTATTTGTAGTTTAAGATTGAAGTACAACAATATTGTAACATGCCCACAGGTAGCTATGCTAATCTGGGTGGTTCATGTTTTCAGGAAATAAATACAACTAAAAGTGACAAGAGACCTAAAAAACTAAATGAAAGATTTCTTAAAGTTACAGGCATTTCATTCCATATTTTTGTTCCAATTCTAGAAAATGAGTTCACTTGAATTGAGAGTCTTGAACTTTGTGTGTAAAAGTTATTAGAGGCAGAGGATCAGGTATTCTAAGAATGAAATATCTTGAAAGAGATCTTGAATGTTGCTAGGAGCATTTAAAAAACACTGCCGTCAATAAGTAAAGGAATTGTATGCTGATTTTGCTCAGAAAAATAGATGAAGCGAAGAACTCGCTTTTGAAGCTTAAGAAGCTTTTCAAAGTAAGATTTGCATGCTTGGCCCCAGGCCATCAAACCATACGTTAAATAAGGAGCAGCAAGGAATTAATAAATAGTTAAAAGAGTGTGTCTTGGCACCAAATTCCATAGTTTACAGATCAATCTTACAGTTCGGCTCATTTTAATAGCTACAAGCTGAGAGCAGAATCTTACCTGAGTATGACTTTCCACAGGCATCCCAAGCACGCATGGCCAGCATCTACGAGGAAGAACTTGATCTTCAGCATCCTCTTTTCTCTGTGCATGGATATGATGAAAAGAAGGTCAGTAAAGTAATTTCTAAACAGAACTGTGCAATTTTTTTCGACAAAGTAAGGATTATAATTCAATTTTGAACCGCATGTCCATCTTGCTTCTCAGAATACAAAATTGAAATGTTTCAAGAGGTGGATTTGAAGTGTGTATGAAGTTTCATGATCTTGTTCATCTTCACCATCATAGTAATTTTCATCATAAACTGTGCCAATATGACCTTTGAGAATATCAAATTGAATGTTATTGTCATCATCATGATCTACCACAGAGCCAATATAATACTTTAGGTATAATTGTCATTATCATTATCAACATTACCATCAGCTGGTATCAACAACTTTATCATCTTGTGCAACCTTACTGTAATCAGATCTCCTTGTTCTCATCATCACCATTATTAAATAATTATAATGCCTCATGTGCAAAGTCGTGCGCCTTTGATCCCCTACCATTGTCTATTCTGTCCTTCTGTTTGGATGAACTGCTCCCTGTTATTAGGAAAATTGTCAACTTGTCTCTTGAGTCTGGCATCTTTGCAGAGGACTGGAAGAATGCTTTAGTTCGTGAACCCCTTGCTTAAGAAAGCAGGACTCAAACCAATTAACAAAAATTTTCGACCGCTGAGCAAATTGCAGGTTACATCAAAGATTACGGAAAAGTCCGTGGCTATCCAATTACAAGATCATATGACAGCCAACAACTTATTTCCTGTCCTCCAAAGCGCATATCGGCAGAATCACAGCACTGAGAGGGCATTATTAAAAGTTAAAAACGATCTTCTGCTAAATGTGTACAAAGGTCACGTCACATTGCTTGTTATGTTAGATCTCAGCGCTGCGTTTGATACCGTAGATCACGGTTTTCTTCTGCACAGGCTGCAGTCCAAGCTCGGGATAAGGCTTTATTATGGTTTAAATCTTATTTGGCGGGAAGAACGCAGCAGGTCTCAGTTAACAGATCGCTCTCTGAGAAATTTAATCTGACTTGTGGGGTCCCACAAGGTTCTTGTTTGGGCCCCGTCTTATTTACCATCTACGCGAGTTCGCTGTTTGACATCATGAAATCTCATCTGCCATCCGTTCACACCTATGCGGACGATACGCAGCTATATATATCATTTAATCCCGTTGATAAGACCAGCGAGGCTGATGCTGTGATTGCGATTGAGAACTGTATTCGTGACGTTCGCGCATGGATGAGAGATGATAAGTTAATGCTAAATGACGATAAAACTGAATTCTTGATCACTGGCACGGAACGACAGTTATCAAAGGTGTCCGTTGACAAGATCAAGATCAGCCAAGCTGAGGTATCGCCTGCCTCTTCAGTGCGCAATTTGGGCACCTGGTTTGATTCTCATCTGGACATGTCGACTCATGTGACTGAGACTTGTGCTAGCACATTTTATTATTTGTACAATATCCGGCACATTAGGAAGTATTTGTCTCGTGAGTCCACCGAGAGGCTTGTTCACGCGTTCATCACAAGCAGGCTTGACTACTGTAATGGTTTATTGTACGGTGCTCCTGAGTATCAAATTAAGAAACTTCAAAGAGTCATGAATGCCAGTGCTTGATTGGTTTACTGCGCACCTAAGTATTGTCACGTTACTCCTTTGCTAAGAGAACTCCACTGGCTACCAGTTCGCTTGCGCGTAGATTTTAAGATTCTCCTTGTTACATTTAAGATTCTTCACGGTGTTGCGCCTAGCTATCTTAATGATCTTGTCTCTGTCTTACCCGACTCACGTTACCAACTACGCCGTAACAATAATGGTATATTATTAGAAAGACCTCGGCTAAGAACGAAGAAGACTTTGGGAGATCGCGCGTTATCAATGGCTGCCCCCTTTTTATGGAACAGTCTTCCTCTGCCAATAAGACAGGAAACATCAATCAACTCTTTTAAATGCTCTGTTAAAACATATTTATTTAAAAAGGCTTTTAGTTAGATTATTTATTTATTTATTTTTATTTATTATTGTAATTTTACCGGGTAATTTTACTGGTTTTTAATTTAGTTATTAATAATAATTATTGTAATGCGCTTTTGAGTATTTTTATAGAAAAAGCGCAATATAAGTATTAAATATTATTATTATTATTATTAATGATGACATGGTATTCGAGGTACAAGATCTGATGATCCATTGCTATATCTAAGTAATGTTTTCGATGTTTCCTACTGTTGTGGAAACTAATGTTGGTTAGATTTTGTGTTGTGGTTTGTCTGTTATTGTTCAGCATCTTTTCAACCGTCTGTAGCAATCATTGACTAAACATCTTTATTACTTTCAGATGGCAGGAGACACCAGGCTAAAAGTTGAAAGAGCCCTGAGAGATGCAGGGATTCATAACACTGATTATGCAAGAAAAGTCATGGCCTCTATAAAGCCACCTCAAGTACCTAGGAAAGATCAACATTCAACTCTCTTTAAGTATGATTACCAACAATAATAATTTTCCCACTAGAAATCTCCGTCTCCAAGAACCTCGCAAAGCTTGATGGGAAAGGGACAACAGAAGCAGAAAAAGCGAAAATAGCCAAAAAAAAAGGAGCAGAAAGGAGAAAAAATTAAATTTAACTGGTACTTTGCGGAACTCAGATTTGGGTAAAAAAAAACACTAAGGGCAAAAGCTATGCCACTAGGCCACAAAAAGCCTAAGTATTTACTTTTAATTACAGGTTGAAATTCGTTAAGACACATTTCCCCTTAAAAAATTTTGCTGGACAACACTATTTGAAGCTATTCCAGCTATTTTGGTCACTGTCTGGCGGGACTGAAAATTAATACTGGTCACTTTTTTTTTCACAGCAAAAAAGGGTCTCCTAGCCCTAATCTCTGAACAAAACTTAATGCTCTATTAGATCAAGGGGAATCTGTGTGCAACCCCCCATGTGTATTTTTGTTGTTTGGTCTGCATTTTGCAAAACTGTACTTTTGAAGATTCACAACAATAACAGCAGAAATGCTATACTCCAGGACATGTTTCTCAAGTGTCTTACCAAGTTAAAAATTCAGACGTGAAGCAAACACTGCTGTTCGTGTTTTGAACACTCATTAAAATCATTGCCCAACATATTTTTTGGCAGGACATCTTTACAGTAAAGTGTAAGGATTTTTATGGTTGTCTCTGAATTTTTATTTCAGGTATGATTGACAAGGGATTGGCAACTGTTACATAGCATCTGCTCACAGAAGAATTTCATTTTATTGTATAAATTATTTATTAAAACTCATCAAGTGTACAGTGTGGATTTATTATTACCATCATCATCATCATTTCAAAAAATATCCAATATTTTCTTGACTCAACTTAGCATCCATAGCAGACGGTTCTTTTTGGTGTGCTGAACTGAGGTCAAATGAGAAAAACGATGGGGTAAGGGGCAAGAGCAAGAAGGCAGAGAGAGCACTGGTTATTCCGGCTGTCTTCTTCTTTAGGCTAGAATCAACGCACAGAGGCGAGCATGAAACGCGAGTGATTGATGATGAAGCACAAGGGACCAAGGAAAGTTTTCCCATGGCCCGTTTTCTCCTTCCCTCCCTCCTTTGCTCACTAATTTTTATTGAGAGAGAGAGAGATATCTAACATCACCGAAGTGAATTGACCAAGAGGGACTGGGAAAATGCCATACAGGGACCAGGCAAGGCACGAGGCAGGTCTTAGAGATTTACACAAGGACTGTTGATCACACCTACACATTGTAAAGTGCTGTTGCAGATTGCAATTTTATTTTTTCTTGATAATGTAACTGTAATACTGAAAATGGGATGGCAGTTGAAGACAAATGAAGTACATTTCATTTGATGCAAACCTTTATTGTGATACAGTACGGGTAAGTATTGTGTTTGTAATTAGTAATGGACAGCATTAATCGGAATTTTTCATTTAAAGGTAATGTACAAAGTAAATTATTTGGTATATTATATACAGATATAAGTGCAGCATTTTTTAAATGTTTTTCACAAATTCAAAACAGTTTTTTGTGTGTTACAGTGTGACTACTGTAACCCAGGCCACTTAGACAAAGTTGACCAATTGGATAACATGAAAATAACAACACATAATTACCAGAAAGTTGGTTGTGGGCCAATCAGCAGCTCATAAAAAAAAAAAAAAGTTTCTTGAAGCACAAAATTTAAATATTGATAGCCAACGTTTTTCAAGAAAACAAAAATGTTTCACCAGACAATGTTTTTCTATTCAAAACTTTACATGTAACACCCAGGAGACATCTGTTTGACACAAGCTGTTATTTTGTCATCTACCAACAATTTCTTCACTACCATTGCCACACTTTGCAATAACATGTGACCTCAAGTCAAAAATATAATTAACCTTTACATTTTTCGCCTCTGTGACACACTCTAATGGACCTCTCAGGAAACACTCACTTTATTCAGCAGGTTCAAAACAGGTTCAAAATGTCACATCTTTATGTTGTAATTGGTTAACTTCGATCCATGTTGTTTATTTCATTTTGTGGTAATTATGCTTGACGACTAACTTTCGCAGAATGTATTGTTACATTCCTGTAATCTGATTGGTCAACTTTGTCTAGGTGGCCCCAATTATATTAGTTGCACTGTAATATGCAGTCTTTGATTTACCACCACTCTTGATTATACTGTTATTTAAAAACTGGGACGATGGATACATTAAAAAATGTTCTGGATAAAACAATAATATTAATAAATAGAAATAATGTTAGAATTCTTCATACACCTCTATCCTTTTGTTTTTAAACATTTTGGTAAAATACATTCCACTGATGCAAGCTTTGACATAGCCTTTCCAATGCACATACATTTGTGGCTGCTTCATCAGCAGTCAAAAGGCACAGCCACAAAAAAATTAATATGTCTGCATTTGCAGGCTACCTTTGGAAAGATGCTTCAGCATTCAGTGTACCATAGTTACAGTGCATACAGCTATTTCGAGAAAGGTTGTCGGAAAAAATGTGCACGCGACAACCCCGAAAGGTAATATGGGATATGATCAATACACTGTTCCTAACGACTGTAGCTGTCGAAACTAATTTTTTTACTTTCCTTTGGCACTCGCAAACATATGTCCGTGGCCTCCCGTGCAATTCTTTCAAATTTCTTTGAAGAACAGGGCACTCAAAACTACCCACAATACCTTTCGGGGTTGTCGCGTGCACTTTTTCCGACAACCTTTCTCGAAATACCTGTATGCAACATGCCAGGTGTGAACAAACACTGTTACACTGGGCTCCTCTCTGCAAGGTTTCTATGTCAACCAAGTATAAAGACCTTCCTTGCATGTCAGCTCTTTCAAGCAGCTCCCTGACAACTGTTCAGATTCCTGGTAGTGTTTCCACTGTCCACTGGAAATGCCTTCTTCCAAATCAGATCCACAACAAACAAACCCCTCTGACTCTGATTTCATGTGGTTGCTTGGGGCATTGAAGGCCACAGATGGTTGGTGTGTAGAGAAAGTTGCTTTGAAGGTCCCTTTTTGCGAAGTCTTCAGTAGTTGACACATTTCAAACAGACAGCCTGGCAGTAATGGCCCCGAAATTTCCAGACTATACAACTGAAAAGAAGCAAAAATCATTTTCTAGCAGGTCTGTCACTTAGTTTTCAAGGTGTTGGGTACATGCAAGTAGTAGGTGGGAAATTGAACAGTAGGAAGTGCTTTTGGTTCCACTTCCCTTTTGTTTCTTTCAAGAACAGCCAGCGGTCATGCTCATGGTAGCTGGGGGAAATCTTTAGCCACCGGCCCTCACTGGCAGCCCTGTAGAGCATTCGCTTGAATTTCCTTTCAAAATAACTTTGCAGCCAAAGCTAGAGGTCAATGCAAGGCTGTGCTCTAAGAAAAATTGAAGGGAGT